>JBBJLS010000148.1:14647211-14697447 GCA_037577275.1 Bryconaethiops microstoma | reverse complement strand
AGAGAGAGAGAGACTTATATATATCTATACACAATCATCGAAATATAAAATTTTATGCCACACTTGCGCCCCCAATGATTTTTACATTCATTAAATAAAAAGAAATAAAATATGCAGAAGTGTGTTTTCTGTAAAGAATTCTTATTTTTACTTAGAAAATCAACATGAAAATCAGCAGTCCAAAAGGTCTGCAGGCTTGTTTCTTGAATGAGTGAATGTACCTGATAAAGATTAGATCAGTGGATTGTCCAGCACAGGTGCAGGCGGTATTTTGCCAGTTCCTCACCTGGACTTTTCCCATGTTCGCATTGGTCCATCCGTCTGAGGGCAAAGTATATAAGGACCTGCAGAATGTTTTGGGTTGCTGTCGACATCAAAGTAAGGTGGTGGTTTGCATAGATGTGAATGGCCAAATAGTGCTTGATTTATATTCTGCTGAAGTATTATTTATTTTGTTCTGTTTTCAGATGTGGCTGATTTGGATTGGAGGTCTTGTGAGCTGCCTTGTAGGGGCTGCATATGGTGAGAGGAAAGATATTGTTTTTCTGATCATTTACTAATTGTTTGTGAGTAGTTACATAAAGATCTAAAAATCTTAACAAGAACATCGACAAAGGTCATATTTTATGCCAAAAACATCACAGCTATAATGCTTTACCCTCTTTTCTTTTCTGCACATACTTTGCAATGCAAACATGCTCTCGCTCGGTCTTATTCAGTTTTAATTTGACTTTAATGACTGTCAGGTGGCGAGGTGTGTTATGGGGACCTCGGCTGCTTCTCTGATGATTATCCGTGGAGTGGAAGCATCGAGAGGCCGATTGCTCGCTTACCATGGAGTCCTGACAAGATCAACACCCGCTTTTTGCTCTACACACGAGATAATTCTAACAACTACCAGGTATGCATTTCATGCTGACTGGCTTGTGGAGCTGAAATAATAATGTTGTGTTCTCACAGCTCCCACCCACCTTAGCAGGGAAGCTGTCTATGAATTGAAACAAGCAGATGGAACAGTTTGGTGCTGTGCACTGGGAGTAATGCATAGACTCTACGTTGGATGCCTATTAATGTAGCCATTCTTAACACATGCTGACATTGCCACATCTGTATAACTAATACATTTGCTTCTACAATTATACTAAAATAACCATTATGCACTTCATTCTATAGATGTTTAAACAATGTTAAAGGTGTATCATCACTTCTGTGCCCAAAATTAATAAAATCCTAATATATGATTATTTACATCAGATATCTGCCAAAATGAGTATGCTACCCAGATTCCCAGGTTTCCTTATTCCAGGTGTGAAAAAAAACAGCAAAAATAAAGATAATTAATAGGGCTGTCATATGAAATATTATCTTTTCTATATAAACTGTCATTACATTTTGCAGGTAATCAGTGCAGACAGAAATTCCATTTCTGGATCTAGTTATCGGTCATATAGAAAGACTCGCTTCATAATCCACGGATATATTGACAAAGGAGATGAGAACTGGCTCCTGGACATGTGTCAGGTATACATAAAGCAGTATTTTATTTCTTCAGATTTCCTATTAAATCATTTTCACTGCATTAGTTAAAAAGTAAAGTGTTTGGACAGTTTTCTGGTTTATTGCAGCCTTACAGTTATTCGTGTCTCCCAGGTCATGCTGACAGCTGAGGATGTGAACTGTATCTGTGTGGATTGGAAAACCGGTGGAAGGACACTCTACACACAGGCGGCCAATAACATCCGAGTAGTCGGAGCCCAGGTGGCCCAAATGATCGCTGTCTTAAGGGTAAGTTAGGTAAAAATGACTTGGGGCCCTACATAGGCGTATGAGGCTTTTTTAAAACTTGTAAACAATCATGATGCACTTGAGCATAGAACCTGTTATACAACCAGTCTGTTATGTTTAACAGACTAGACTCATGCTTGAACACCTGCGCATGTTCTGGAAGATTAGCCAGTTAATCAAAGGGCAAAGGTTGGATTCAGACACAGCAGATGTTTCATTATGAATTACATATAGTAGATAAAGCGTCCACAGCTCATTTCACTATTTCTTTTATATATATATATAAATAGCAAAGAATGTATAGAAAAATCATACATATAACATAAAGAAAATAGATTCCTTGTAGATCAGAAAACGTTCCTTCTCATGAAAGGTTAATAAGTTTATGAAAGTCTAACTCCTAAGTGTTAATACAATGTTAAATTTTAAATGAAAATTGCTAAAGGTGTACACACACCACTAAGAGATTTTTTAGAGAATTATGTATATTTGGTATTTTTGCCAACAGGACAGTTTCCAGCAGAGTCCTGCAAATGTCCATGTGATTGGGCACAGCTTGGGTTCACACTGTGCTGGAGAGGCTGGCAGAAGGACTCCAGGACTGGGCAGAATTACAGGTATTACAAGCTAGAGAACAATTACACAAAGAAACATCAAATGACTGTTAACAAATGAGTGAATTGTGCACAGCCTGCATCACATTTAAAACTGTACATAAGCGGTTCACAAAAGAGCAGAGCGTACAGTATGGTTTTTTGAGGTTTACCTTTTCAGAAATCAGAGAAACAAGTGTGTTTTAGCTCCTTTTTTTACTTTAAGGCTTGGACCCTGCTGAACCCTATTTCCAGGGCTGTCCTGAAATAGTACGACTGGACCCCACTGATGCTACCTTCGTTGATGCTATTCACACAGATGCACTTGCAATGGTCCCCTACCTTGGTGAGATTTGCCCCCAGTCAAATCAGGCATGACTTAAGGGCTTTTAGTTTAGTGTTTTCTGTGCCTTAACACACTCGATTCAAACGGACAATTAACTTTCAGATATGTTTCATAATACTGTTAGTGATAATTATAATCAAGCATCTGAGCAATTTCTGTAAGTGAAGTAAGTTCTTATTATGTATTGTAATGGTTATTAATGCTTGAACTAAAATATTAAATTGTCTTTTAGGCTTTGGAATGTCTCAGGCTGTTGGCCACATTGACTTTTATCCAAATGGAGGAGAGGAAATGCCTGGTTGTGACAAGAACTTAATCTCACAAATTGTGGACATTGATGGCATTTGGGAAGGTGAGAGAACATATCGCTAACATTCCACACTTCTGCTGTTATCATTATCAATACGATTGGAGTAATTCATAGTACTTATATTTTATCTGTTTATTTATGATTTACAAAAATAAATACTTAGTCTGTGGAATCTGGAACAAGTGCCAGCAGTCATAGAGCTGTTTTGGCCCCATCAAAAATCTGCAACAGTGGTTGGGGATTGAAGTGGGGGCTCAAGTGGTGGGATTTGTGCAATACTATGGGGATGGCTGGATGGTCACAGCTTAAGCTGCTCTGGTTTATTCTTGCAGATAAGAGGCCAAGAAATAGCCAATGAATTCATAGCTAGTCCTTGAAGTGGTTGGTTCTTGGGCTACAGTGGAAGGAAGTCTCTGTGACCCTTTTTTCTCATTTTATGCCTCCTATTTCTCATTCTCTCTCCCTTTGCTATTTGTTATGCTGCTATCAGGTAGCCGGGACTTTGTCGCCTGCAACCATCTGAGGGCCTACAAATACTACAGTGACAGCATTGCATCTCCTGCAGGCTTTCTGGGATACCCTTGCTCTAATTACAAGCTGTTTGAGTCTGTAAGTGGGATTTCTCTAGCCTGGAAACTACAAATCAAGTAGGATATACTGACAAACAAGGTATATGGATAAAGCCAAGAAGGGTATATCTGTAAAACCGAGCATGGTTTAGTAGCAGAAGACATTCTGGGGCACCCTCGATTTCAATAACTCAAGCTTTTGCCTGGAGTGGGTGGGGAGTAATGGGGTGCAGAGGGACCACCTGTCATCGCACATGACATTGATATGTCTGTGAACTGTTTCTTTTGTTTTAGAAGTGGATTTACAGAGATTTTGGGTAGAACCTCATTGGGCTTTCCCCCGTCTGCTGGTGGGCCTGTATCTGCAGCTGTCCCTGCAAATGATACTTTATCCCCAGTTTGGGACGCATCCCAGCTAGAGAGTGCAGCACACACAGGGCATGACCTCATGTGCCTATGATCTCTTCAGAGACTGATATCTCGTGGTTGCTTTACTTGTAAATGCCTGCAGGGTGTTATTCATGTTCATCTAGTGGACAGCTATGAACTTGCCTGTTTTCTCACGATAAAGCAGGGTAAACTGTTACCACCTCCACCTTTGGATTTATAGGTTGACGATGGAAGACCCAGGAAGGATAAGGGCACATTTAACATGGTCTTCGAGTGTTTTCTTTGCCAAGAGACACAGACACCCTATTGCTCATGACATGACACAAGTATAGTGAAAGAGCAATAAGATTTTTCATGACTAAGACGTTTAAGATGAGGAGCGCAGACATAAAATACATCCTCTTGACAATACGCCTTTTTCAGAGACCCATTGTTTTGTTGAACATGACAGCGTGTGTTCATCATTTAGGGAGAGTGCTTCCCCTGTGCCGATGGTGCCTGCGCTACCATGGGTCACTTTGCCGACACCTTCAAGGTACCCAATGGAGCAACAAACCTGAAGTTCTACCTGAACACAGGCGATGCTCGACCCTATGCACGTAAGGTCCCACCTAGAAAATATATAATAAGTAAACATTTATTTTGTTTTAAAAAGTAATCCTGTCTTGAAATAGTGACGTTACTGAACTTTATGCCCACCCATGTTTATAGTTAATCTGTTAACCTACTATTAGTGAGTGAACCTTTTACAATATACAAAATTTTGAATTTTAAGCTTGTTCCACACAGATCTTATATTTTCTTATTTTCCCATTTGTACTGAAGCTGAACTGATTATAACCGATTATAGCAATAGTTAAATCTCATTAACAGCCTT
This sequence comes from Bryconaethiops microstoma, assembly GCA_037577275.1. Lineage (NCBI taxonomy): Eukaryota > Metazoa > Chordata > Actinopteri > Characiformes > Alestidae > Bryconaethiops > Bryconaethiops microstoma. The sequence goes on along the minus strand of JBBJLS010000148.1, from coordinate 14,692,577 downwards.
ACATTGTCTTCCCCCCAGGTTACCGCTATAAAGTGTCAGTCACTATTGATGGTTCTCGAAGCAATGTTGGCTACTTCAATGTGGCCCTGTACAGTTCTTCTGAAAATACTCGACAGTATCAGATTTACAGGTGTGCACTACACAGTCCATAATTACCATGTTTTATGAGATGTTTTTATTGCTTTGTGTTTTAGATGTACATGTTAAAGGGATTGCATATATGAAGAAAAATATTAACTGACAAGACAAATCATAATGTTTCAGTGGCACAATGACTCCTGGTAAGACCTACGAGCTCCATATCGATGTTGAAAAGGATGTGGGTGATCTGAGCTATGTGAAGTTTTTGTGGAACAACAATGTAATCAACCCTCTGCTCCCCACATTCGGTGCCACTGAAATTACAGTGCAGAGAGGAAGGGACCGGAGAGTGTGAGTTTCTTTCTCTGACAGCGTGTTTCTGGTTAGATGCTATGGGCAGACATTGGCCCTGGTTTGAAGAGTTGCAATAGCAAGCATACAGATTTAATGGATCTGATATATAATTTTGCAGCATTATAATGACATCATGAATATAAAATGCTTTGAAAATAAAACAGTAGGCTGTAGGAAGTGAAGTAATGTCGCACCAAACTAATGTAAGTCTCTCTCTCTCTGACAGGTTCAAATTCTGTGGAAAAGATCAGGTGAGGGAGAACATCCTCCAGACACTGACTGCCTGCTAAATAAAGATAAAGTTCACATTTGATTCATCATCTCAATAAAAAGCATTGAAATTAATATGGCCTCATTTCATCTTTTGACAATTTATTTGACAATAAATATGGGGAAAACATGTCATTTCAAAACTGCAATGCTCATTTAAACTGAAACATGAGAGTTTTCAAAAAGTTTTTAAAACTAACAACCCACACAAAACATTCCCAAAACATATTTCAACATGCTCAGACCATATCCAGTTTCAATGAGGTGGTGTAAACTTGTTGATTGCTGGTTTTATACACATAATGACTCACTGTGAGCTATACACATTCAGGAAGAACTGCAGGCATTTGTTTTAGACAAAAACGTAGGTGTAGGTGTGCTGACTTAGAATCAGATTTGTGGCAAAGATAATATATTTTGAGGAATCTGATTCAAGATCATTCCTCTTCATCCCAAGTGGTGTCTAAAGTGGCTGTCCATAGTGGTGGTTTTACAGTCTAATCAACACTTTATAAAAGCCAGCACCTCTGTAATGAAGAGTTTTTGAGATGTATTTTCAGATAAGATTAGGGTGACTATTTACCTCTACTGTTTGTTAGCAACTTATGCCTCATAGCACCAAAACTAAAGAAGCAAAATTTAGTCAACTATTACTTTAAGACAAAATTATTGGTAAGTTTCTGTACTAACTGTACCACTCCAAGTGCACTTTATTGAAGCAACAGATAGAACAATTTCTAATCTTCAAGTTGTAAAGAATTTTTCACTTGAGAATGAAACGCCTAGGGAGCAGAGATGGATGTAAATTCAGCTTCTCCTATTTCATGTTTACTGGTCCAGAGGTGAAGTCTGCCTTTCCTGAACCAGCTTAAAAATCTTTCCCAAAGGGCACGCCAAGCCCAGCAGTCCTCCTGAAAAAACATACTATGGTGATGAAAACAAAGTGCAGACATAGGGGGATAGAGACCAAGATTTTAAAGTAAACTCTTATTTTAAAAGAGCTAATATGCAAAGCAGTTCAATACAGACGACAAAAGTAATGTATTTCAACCAGAACTTAAATTAATAAACAAATGCATTATAGCTTACACCTGAAGTTCTTCTCATCCACCATGTTGGTCTACAAACAAACAACCAGTCGGACTGGTCAGTGCCTGTATTTCAAGGAATTTCTGGTATGAGGTCAATACCTTTGATTTGTTGAGTGTTCACCAAAGGGTGTGTAAAGGGCGACTGTGAGTGCCAATGTGAATGCCATAAAGGAAAATCGGACACCTTGTAGTCCTTGCGGGCATGCACAAGCGAAGGCCACAAAACTAGTACACGCATGTCTAAGAATCATTGTATTATCATTTCAAAAAAGTACTCAGCGAAATGAAACAATCTTCCTCCAGGACCATGGTGCAACACAAAGAAATGCACAGGAAGACAGGTGGTAGACAGGACTGAAAAAACTTCAGTATATACATAAATTCAGGGTACTTACAGCTTGGGAGTATGTTTTTTTTTTGTTTGTTTATGGCAGAGGTCAAGTTACCCTGTGCACACTCATCCAGACAACCAGCCTTCTAACAGAGCAGTCTGCAATTTTTAAAAAAAATACTACTATTTATCTTTTCTGGTCATGCAGACTCTCAGAGATTTATCCTGAAATCCACACTGCTGCAGATTCTGCTCATGAAATGATCCTAAACACATAGTGAAACAGATGTAATGATATGAGCAGGACCAAAATGAATGCATGTATTTTTATTAGTTTTATTTTATTGGGTTTATATTTATTATCAACCTGTCAATTTGTGCCTTTTCATTCTTTAGAGCATTTATGAGGTCAGGCATTGATGTACAAGAAGCCCAGGATCACCATCTCTGTTCCAGTTCCTCCCAAAGGTATTGGATGGGGTTGAGGTCAGGGCTCTGTGCGAGCCAGTCAAATTCTTTCACACGGAACTCATTCAACCATTTCTTTATGGACCTTGCTTTGTGCACTGGGGCACAGACATTGTGCAATAGAAAAGGTTCTTCCCCAAACTGTGTCCATAAAGTTGGAATCATGGCATTGTCCAAAATGTCTTGGTATGCTGAAGCAGTAAGATTGTCCTTCACTGAAAGCAAAGAGCCTAGCCCAAACCCTGAAAAAGAAGGACTGTACCAATACTTTTGTCTATATAGTGTAGCAGTCAGTCCTAAGACTGAGGCAGCCTCCCTGTCAGCTTTCCGTACTTGTCGAAAAGATCACGTGATCAAAACAGAACATTTGCCCGCGAAGCTCGGGAGAGAAAAAAAAGACAAGAAAACAAAACATACCCGCTTTCTTTTGCAGGGAAGATTTGTAATTAATTGGATCATAATGTTCTGCGAAAAGGCAGTCGAACTTATTCGAGAACTTCACCGGATGAGTGATGGCCAGTTACCTGCTTTTAATGTGTGTGTATTTCTGTTTTTCTCAGTTGTAGCTGGTAGTAGCTAATTGTGTTAGCCAGCGTCAATTATGTTTATTAGGTTAAACAGTAGTCAGCATCAACGTTAAGTCATTACAATTTTATTAACTAATATTTTGTGATATATCATAACGAGTAGCTCATATCTTCGTTAACGAGGTTTTAAGTGTAAACCGCAAAGAGTAAGAGTTTAGACGTTTCTGTGCAGTTCTTGCTATACACTATATGGACAAAAGTATTGGGACGCCTAACCGTTACATTAACAGGGTCTTTAATGATATTGTATTCAAATACATAGACTCTAATAGTGCCACACCTTGTGAGGTACTGTCCCTAACCTCAGTCCTAAGTTAAGTCTGCAGAAGACTACAGTTGGCATAAAGTGTCAACAGGTAATCAATGACTTGGTCTCAACAGGAGGACAGCATTCGACAGGTGCTTGAAGAAATGAAAGCTTTATACGAGCAGAACCAAAGTGATGTGTAAGATATTACATTTTGCATTTTTTTTGTTGTTACCGCACTGTGTCACGTCTTGCCTAATTCTAGGCATGTCAGTGCTGTGGTATGAGTATCCTTTCACTAAATCTGTCACATAGTTAAACAGTCTGGCCTCTGAATTTGCCATTTTTCCACCTCCTTCAAAGTAATGAAGCCAAGACCGAGGGCAGAAGTGAACTGATACCAACAATCAAGTTTCGCCACTGCTGCTTGCTAAGGAATCAGCGCTGTATTACAGCCTACCTGTAAGTAATCTATAAAATTGTTAATTCTCTGTTCATCTGTGCATAGAGAGCAGATTACACTGCGAGTGTGAACAGCACAAAATTCTTCCTCTGCATTTAATCCATTTACCCAAGTGAAGCAGTGGGCAGCCAGAAACAGCACCTGGGGAGTGTGTGGGAAAGGTCCCTTGCTCAAGGGTACCAAACCTACTAGACCACCAGTTGCCCCAGTAGATCTCTTACCTGCCTCTCCTGCTTCCACAGTTACGACCGCCTCCTTCGAATCCGTGCTCTCAGGTGGGAGTATGGTAGTGTGTTGCCCACTACAATTCGGTTCCATATGTGTGCAGAGGAGGTACGAATGATTTTATCGGTATTCTCTATTTTTGTTTTCGAAAAATTGACTCATTCTTGTCAATCGCAGTTGGAGTGGTTCAATCAGTACAAGAAGTCCTTGGCCACCTATATGAGGTCACTTGGAGGAGATGAGGGGCTGGACATAACACAAGACATGAAGCCACCTAAGAGTTTATATATTGAGGTAAGAGAAATGCCTTTTTTTCCTTTTTTTTAACAGGAGATGAGCCATGGCTGCAATACTTTTCCTCATGTTGCAGAGCTGACATGAGAGCCTGTCTGACTTAAGTGCTGTTTCTCTCACGCCTGTCTCTCTTCAGGTGCGATGTTTGAAAGACCACGGGGAATTTGAAATAGATGACGGTACCGTTATACTCTTGAAGAAAAATAGTCAGGTACAAGGACTAATACATCTCTTAATTAACCTGCTGGCCCCTAAATCATTAGCCCCTGCATTTCAACTTTATTCTTGTCTTTACAGCATTTTCTTCCCAGATGGAAATGTGAGCAGCTGATTCGACAGGGGATCCTGGAGCATGTCATTTCTTAACTTAGTCATGCGGTCACTTTAAGCTGATTTCTGTGCTTGTCAGTTTAAAACGGCATCTATCGCTGTGTTTACCTAATCAAAAGCCTATTTAACAATGTTTTTGCATTGACATTAAAGAAAAGACCATATTGCACCTTTGTCAATTTACTGTCAAACTGGATACAGTGATTACACAGTGAAAACAATCTACATTGCACTGCTCACATTTTAAAAATGTCTTTTCTGTTTTTGTGATAACAGTGAAGGTAACACAAAATTACAAGTTTTGCAAGACTCAATGCTGAATAATTTATGAACTTAAAAGTATACTGTACACTAGTGCATCATGAAAAAATGTGCAAATTTCAGAGTGTATCAAAACTGTACATTTGATGAATACTGTGCTTTTGGTTGATACATCTAAACATTTAGTCCTTCAACCCTTTCCTTGATTTGTCTTGAATGTTTACCACTTTTAGCCAACATCATTACTAAAGAACATAGTAAAGGGAAATTACGAGGACAATGTCCTTTTACAACTTGAACTCATCCTCAAACAATGTGCAGATCATACCACACGCATCAATGTTTGTCTATGAAAAGACTGCTATGACCTTTTCCTGTCACATTATTATGCACAATAAAAGTGATTTAGAAAAGTATCACACAAAACACCCTGACAGTATTACAGTTGTGTTTTAGGGCTGATACTTGCATTAATTGTGCTTCATATTTTTACACTAAAAGCCTTTCTGTGGATAAGGTTCTCATTCTGGCACTAAAAATCCATTTTGTAACAGAACATGTACTGTAGTCCATGTAGTTCACAGATCATTACTCTTAAAACAGGTTTCCCCTGCCAAGTCGCTGATTCTAAGCAGAAAGTGAGGCAGGGGCAATTTTGCGCAGGAGTTTGTTGAGAGCAGCCACCTTCTCTTCCAAGATAAAAGACTTTTTCTCTGCACTTTTCTGCCTCTGCTCTGTAACCTGCAGAGCTTTCATGAGCTGCGAGTTCTCAACATACAGGTCCTTCAGCAACAGATCAGACTTGGCGTTCTTCGCCATCTAAAGGAGGAAAGAAACCCAGATATTTGAGACAGTTCATGTTCCGCAGCCATGGTGGCAGAATGTCAAATTTGGAGTCAATATAACAAAGCCTACCTGCTCCTTCAACTGATTGACCTTCTCCTGTAGCACCAGACGCACACCCTTTAACTTGGCTTCCACCTCCTCCATCCTTTCCTGCATGTTCTCCATCACCTTTTCATACTGCTCCTGTTAGAAATGAAAAAATATATTTTTTTACATTCATTAATTCAGTTGATTGGGTACATCTCTGGGTTACTGCTCCCCAAAATGATTATCAAAAGTAACCATGTTCTTGATGAATGGGATTGCTAGGCTTGATTTGAGAAAATGGTCAACTATATTGACGCCTATCTGGTTTGGTCTGAACCAAAACAGCAGATGTGGAAAGTGCCTTGGACCACAGTCTGGACTGAAGAACCAAAATATGGTATGATTGGATGTAGCGGTATTGGTCTGAATTGAGCTGAATCTTTGTTAGAAGAAAAAGAATGCAAAGAGAAGTAAAAGGTCACAGTAGCACATGGGAAAGAAGGAGATGAAGTAATTTGGTAATAATGCAAATAAGTACCAATAATAGTGCTAGTAGTAATGCCATTCCAATGAGTATATTTGGAAACGAAATGAGTGAACAACATGCTTGTCAGATGCACACCCATCTACAAACCAGTCAGTCAGTGTTAAGTATATGGTGACAGTCCATGACAGGACAAGGATAATCAAAGTGCTTTAGTGCACTCACAAAATTGTAAAGTAAAACCAAAATTAAATGAATCAAATTTTCACCAAAAAATTAAATTAAACCCCACCACAATGGACCCAGGTTTATACTTCTAGGTGTGAAATCACAATATTTAACTACATTAAAAGAAGCTTTGTGCACTAGATTAAAGGGTATTTTAACAGTCATAGCAAGAATCAACTTTCATTTTCACTTGCAGTTTACATTTGATCCCATATGCCTTAGCCTTCTTTCACAATGTCCACAGCACCAGCATTCTGAGTCTGCGCCTCAGTTAAAGCTGCTTGACTATCCACTAAAATAACAGCACAGGAACCATTTCTTTCGTGTTTTCATAGTGGATTGGAAACATTTATTCTTAGTTTTTATCATCTTTACGTTAGCACGCTTCAAGATGAAGAAAGACAGAGGACAACAGATTGTTATTTCGCTGTTTACTATTAATTGATAACAGTTAATAATACTTTTATGGACTTAATTCTTTAACACACCTATGAAAAAACAGAGACTTATAAAGTGAAGGGACTCCTTCCATAGGTATTGTTTTAGTATGTGCATGTACTGTTCAGCAGATCTACCTGTTGAAGGCTCAGTTGAGTGCTGGCCTGCTGGACCTGAGAGCGAAGCTGCTCTTCCATTTGCTGAGTTCTGATCTGCTGCTCTGCCAGGAGAGCCTGCAGGTGGGCCAGCTGCTCTCGGGTGCCGATGCTCACCTGCTCCCGAAGCTGCTGCACCTCACGCAAATGCTGGGCTTGGCTCAGTGACAGATCAGTGTTTGCCCTTAAGGCCTGCACAAAAAATTGAACAAATAAATAATTAAAAACACCCTTGCATGTACACACACACACACACACACACACACACACACACACACATTTCCATACTTGTTCTTCTGCCCTGTGCTTGGCAGCCTCCAGGTCTGCTTGTTTATTCCTTAAGGTGAGGCATTCATGTTTTATCCTCTGAAGATCCAACTCATGTTTCTGCTGCTTATTCTCGGAGTCTGCCACCTACAAATATATGAAACACAACCAAACTGACATAACATGGCATTCATATAAAGCAAATTCACTCATACACAGTCATTACCGTTTGAGAATAAATAGTTTTGCATGATATAGTTCAAGGTGCTTTCCTTTACTAACAAACCACAGGATTTTATATATTCAAACAATATGGCAATTCTTTGAGTTCACATAGGCTATACTGATAATTCCCAAAAACAAAGCCTTTTGGAGGAAAAGTTAAAAAGGCTCCCAGACATTGTATCAAACCACAAATTGTGAGAGACTGTCAGTCTGTCTGGGTTTCACGAAGGGCCTGTCTGATTTTGTCACAGACATGGATTCTGACTTTAAGGAGTTAAACATTTAAATAACCAATACTAGCAACCAATATATTCATATAGTCTAAAAATATTCAGACTGTAGCAATTTGTCAATGGTTAATTGTCAGATATGAGCTCAACTTGCTGTCAAAGTGCTGTCAAATTTATTATAGACAAGAAAAAGTTCTAAACAGTACAAAGAGTGTAGCACCAGACACCAGTTTTATAAGCCAACTGATACATTGGTCAGATAATAGTTTTATGGTTCTTTTCTAACCAACCTTGTCCAGAAGCTCTTGGTTGTGTACTTGCACAGTCCTCAGCTCTTCCTGCAGAGAATGGACTGCTGCCTGTTCTTGCATCCTGTAAAACTCCTGCAGCTGCTCCTTCTCTTTACAAATCTCATGCATATTGGCTTCAAGGTCCAGGGCCTATTGAACAGGAATATTGTAGTGAACATAAGGCTAATATTTAAAAGTACAATTAAGTTAGGATTTGAGTTCAAAACACAAATCTGCAGACAAGCACTCTACCACAACAGGTTACAAATCATTTACTCTTCAGATGTGGCTTTTTATGTGGGAACCTTCTAGCTGGCAGACCAGTACTTTAAGGACTTCCAGGATTTTTTTTTTAGGTCATAATAAACCTGCCCGCACTTATTGATTCATATTTGCATCAATTATGCGCAAAAAGGTCAACATTTTCTGATGATTATTTACTCGTAGACTCCACAGATTGTCTTCAGATAATATGACAAATATCCAGACTAGTTCAAATTGAACATGTTATAACTTACAAATTGAACAGTGATGAACATGCCCACCTTTTCTTGGGATTCTTTGAACAGCATCTGGTGTGCAGATATCTCCTGGATGTGAGCATCCTTTTCCTTGCTCATTGAATAAAGCTGGGTGTGAAGCTGTGTTGTCTGGGTTTCAAGAGTGTGAATACGCTCCTGAAGTGTTTCAAGCTGTGATATGAGAACGACTTCTTTTAGTACCAAACATGACCAAGGATTTTGGGAGATATTTTTTTTTTTTTTTTGGAGCTTCTCACCTTCTTGTTTCTTTCCTCTGCTTCCTTTAATAACCCCTCTTTGTCCTGCTGCAGTGAGTGGCTTTTCAGGGTTACATTAGTCAGTGCAGACTCAACCTCCAACAAATGGTGAAGCTGCCAAAGCAAAACATATTCAAGAGAAATTAATGTTTTACACACACACACACAGACGTTTAATTATATAATTATATCCATATTTTAAAAAAAACCCCAAAAAACCAAAAAAAAAAAAAAACCTTGTCCCTTGCTGCCTTTAGTTCTATTTCTAGATGTTGCATATCCTCTTGCTTGCTGAGCTGCAGTTGAAGTTTCTCTCTCTCTAGCTGGCTTGATGTCTCCTTCAGCTGTTTGACAGAGACAGCTGCCTCTTCCTGTTCTTGAGATGCCTGTGCAACCTTTTCAGTCAACATCTGCACTGAGCCTTGTTCAGACCGGAGGCGAGAATTTAACTCTGCATTCTCGTTGCTCAGCTGCAGATTTCTCACGCTCAGGTCCAGCACCTCCTTTCGACACTTTGAGTTCTGTTTTTGGTAAGAGATGATTCTATAATGACTAGAAGTTACATTAAAACTATTCGTTCAAGCGTTTAATGAAGGAAATATTATCTTGCCTCTTTGTGTAACCTCTCCACGTCCTCCCGAATCGCAGTGTAATCTCTCTCCATCTCCTCAAGTTTCTTTCTGGAAATATAAATTATGAATGAGTTATTGAAAGGGGTAAACGTGTTATGTACACCATAGCTCAACAAGGTCCACATCATTTGTAAGGTCAAAACTAACCTCTTTTTGTCACCCTCCTCTTCAAGCCTCGTCACATCCTGGTGCAAAACGGCCAGCCTGTCTTTCAGTGCGCTGTTTTCAGAATGAACCTCATCGAGTTGGGCTCTACAGGTGGGAACAAAGAAAGGGGTTTCAGATACGACTAATAATTACTGTTTCAAATTTGGTCATGATTAGACTTTTCAACCATTTCCAAGGTAATAAACATATATATTGATTAGTAAGTATTAGTTGTGAGAGGATGCACAGTATTAGAGGTCAATTTACTCATTCTTTTAAAAAAATAAATCATGCACAAACAAAAATCAGTCTCAAGTTAGTAAGATGCAAGTGAAAGGCAAACTCTTGGACCTGCTATTAATGTTTGGAAGATCAAATTGCAAAGGTGAAGGGTTAAATGCAGTTCCATTTCACGACAAACAATCCGGTATAGAAAACAGAATGGTGAGAAGTGCTCTTGCAACTATGTCATTCAACTCTTTTCATCCACGTTGGAGAAGCAACACAGCGATCAAGGCGGCGAGGATTAATCTGTTTTCTCTCTCATTTTTCATCTACCACGCCGAGTGCCACAAACCTGTGTGGACTGGCTGGGTCCATCACCGTTTCCAGAGCCACGACCAGCCTCTCCATCTCCAGCAACTGCTCCTTCATTCGGCTCTTCTCCTGCTCAAATGCCTCGTCCACTTGCCGAACTTCTGCCTGGGAGTCCATCAGTGACTGCTGCAGCTGGTTGGTGCTGTTTTCCGCCTCTTCTCTCAGGGAGCACAGCTCCTTTTCTTTGTCCTCCAAGAGGCCAGTTAAAAGTTGTACCTCATTGGCGAGACAGTTGACATTTTGAAACATGTCCATCTTTTGGCGTACCTCGTTCCAGAGCAGGTCCATCTCTTTGGCTTTGGCTTCCAGCTGCCTCCCTAGTTCTGTAATTTGCTTGTCCCTCTGCTGTACCTCTACTCTCAGCTCCTCAAGGTCCTCAGTGAGCATGGCTGACTCAGCCTCCATTTCCACAATCTGAGATGACAGCTGGTTTGAAAGATGACAGTAAGTGGAATTCTCCTGTAAAAGCCATTTTTTCTCCTCTTGTTCCAAATTCAGCTGGGTCTGGAGTTGAGCTACCTTGTCTTGTTCCTGGTTCAGGGCATTCTGAAGGTTGTGTCTCATTTCATTCGATGTGTCCCAGTTTATAGAAATCCTTTGAACTTCTGCCTGAAGGTCCCTTAGAGCAATGCTTTGAACCCTTAATTCCTCCATAAGCTTTTCTCGATGCGCCTCCATAGACTCTAGCTCCGAAGCCTGTCTTGATAGGTCTTCATCTCTATTTTTCAGCACCTCATGTGTTTTCTCCAAATTTTCTTTAAGCTGTTCGAGTTCCTTCTCTTGTTGCTCAAGCTGCGATTGCTGCTGAACAAATACAGAAGACAGATGACTGCAGTTCCCCTGCATTCTTTCCTTCTCCTTTTGCAATGTGTCCGATTCCACTCTCATGCTCTCCATCTCCTGCCTAAAGTGACTCAGTTTGTCAAGAAGCTCTTGTTCCTTCTTTTTACACTCCTCAGGCCTCACTTCAAGCTGGGGCAACTCTTTGGTTTTCTCTGCCTTTTGTTGAGAAAGCTGGTTAAGATGATCTCCCTTCCTTTCTCGATCTGAATTAAGCTTGTGTTCAAGTTGAGAAACTTTACTAAGAAGCTTTTGTTCCCTTTCCTTCTTGAGGTCCATCTCCCTGTCTTTGGCATGAAGTTCTGAGGTCAAATTTTGGATGAGGGCATCCTGGGCCTTCATTGAAATGGTGTTGTCCTCCAGCTGGACACACATTTCCTCCAGCTTCTCTTCTAGTTGTCTCTGTAGAACGAGCATCTCTTCTCCAGCTCTAGACTCCAGTTCGACCTCAGCCTGCAACCTGCAAATGCACGTCTTCAGCTCCCTGACCTCCTCCTGGTGTTCTTCTTCTAGTTTCTTCCTCTCCCGAGCAGCACTGCTACAAATCTGAGCCTGTTCTTCTCCCAAACGCTCAGCACTGAGGAGGCGCTCTCGGCGCACCTCCTGCTCCAGCTCTTGCACTCTAGTCTCCCATGTCCCTATCTCCCTGCGGTGCTGCTCAGTCCGCTTCTGCAAGGTCTGCTGCAGGCTGCGCTGAGCCTCAGTGGACCTTGCCTTTACGTCCGATAACTCCTCCCTGGTACACAGTAATATGCTACAAATTTATATGCATACCTACATCCATGGTAAACATGCCACGGATACCAAGACACATGTTAAGGACATTAACAGTAGAGATTAAATATAAATGAAATAGTTTGAGTTGATTGACTCATGCATTATTTGGGGTTGCACACCAAGGGGAAAATTGTAATGGCCTTTTTGTAAGGTAATAAAATTACAGGTAGTTTTTCAATTTAATGAGAATATTTACCTAAAACAACACTCAAGGGCATCAAACACTGACTGCTTTCTTACTTAAATTTAAGTATGCCAGCTCCAGAATTTATTTCGGAAGAGGTAAGCAGAAATAAAAACTCCACTTCTCTTTTAATTTAGATTCAGATGAAGATTCAAAGGCCACAGAATGTCAGGGTCCACCCACCTAACACGTAGCATTTCTTGGTCCATCTTCAGCTTGAGCTCTGCCTCCAGCTGGTCTTTCTCAGAGGTGAGACGTTGCACGATGTTGCTGATTTCGCGGGCATAATTCTGCTCTAGTTCTGCCTGCTCCCGCAGAGCCCGCCGCTCCTGCTCAGGACCCCAGGCCACCACACCCTCACCCTTAACCTTTAGCTCCCGCTCCAGTTTGTCCACAGTTTGACGCAGTTGCTCCAGCTTTTCCTCTGCCAGTGCCTTCTGCTCCTCCAGCTCACTGATTTCCATCTTGTAGCCCTGAGCGATCTCTTTCCGCTCAACCTCCATATTCTGCTTCATCAGATCTATGCTGCGCTCATAGAAATTTACCTGCAATAAATGCACAAAACAATTCAGGCCTCCCTGTGGACCAGAGGTGCTAAACTCCTGCTTCTACTTCCTTTAGCAATGTTATATAAGCTCCATTTCTTGTTAGATGCATTAGTTCTAGTGCTAAACTGAAGGAATATTTTAAACATAAAATATAGTCTGACTGACCACATTTACGACAAGACAATATATATTATATTTTATATATATATATATTATATATAGAGCTCACATATTGTATTAAACATTTGTTTGTCTTTTTCTGTATATTTTATGTTTATATATATACACACACACGTGTGGAGGGTGTGTATTTTTTACCTTGGTCTCCAGCTGGATCTTCAGATCCTGTACTTGTTGTTCATACCTCTCCTTCAGTTGTTCCATGGCTAGCTCTGTCTCAATGCTCACAGGGGGGGTCAAACTTTCCAAGGAACCCAAGGCTGCTGACAGATGAAGGCCAACTTATGTGAGAAACTTTTAGAGCTTTCATTGTATAAAAGTAATTTTATTCACATATCCTACCATTCTTGTCACTACCTTTCTTGACCTGAGGAGATGTGATTCTTTTAATTTCAGGATCATCTACACATCAAACAAATAGAAAGTGAGATTTCTGAGTCATTCAACAATGCACCATAACTTTCTAATATGCTCATTACAAATATCAATGTACTGTGATAAAATTTACCAGAATCAGATTCAGTGGTCAGTGCTCTGCGGCTGGACCAGGTGTGAGCGGAGAAGCTGTCTTTGGATCGTCTGCTTCTCCTTCCCGAGCCTTGACTCTTGAGCGCTTCCAGTTCAGAGCTCAACTCGTCATTCCTGTCCTGCAACTCCTTTTACATACAAACAGCACCAGTCAGTCATTGGTATGGCATAACCAAACTGTGAGCGAAACCAACTAAAACTACAAACTCAAAATTGAATGTAAGCAGTGTTGTAGCAACATCAGGAGAGTTCACCATGAAATTTGCTAAATCAAAAGCTCACATTTATACCTTTACATTAGCATCCTTAAAACATGGTCACAGACGTTTTAGATTTCAAATTAAAATACAGGTTTATAGTTAAGCTAGGGAGAAGACGTCGTGCTAAGTATAAGCTTTTACTGACTGACACATTTTACTAAATTTTTTTTTACAGTATTTTCTACCAAAACCTGTCAATGTGGCAGCACCAAAAACTGAACAAAAGGTTTTACTGATACCACTGTCATATGTGTCAACTGAATTCATGAAAAGGTTCATGATTGTGTTGACTCACTCTGCACTGGAGTTCATACTCCTTTATGATCCCTGAGAGATGCTCTTCCTGGCTTAGCAGTCCTGCGCTGTTTGGATCCACGCCACCGTACTGTCAATCATATTACACACAGTTCAAGCACTAGTCATGATCATTCAGGACTTATACCCATTCGTGGATTAGGGTTAAGCAACATCAAACATCCATGTCCTGACCTTAGCCTGTAGCACATGGTCTAGATCTTTCTTTAGTTTCGAGACGACGCTTTCTGATTCCGATAGCTTCCCCTTCAGAGCGCACATCTCCTCCTCCAGATGACTGTTCTCCTGTAACGCCAGATCAGCGATTACTTAACCTGACACCACACTGCTCCCAGAAACATACACCACAGCTCTGCCTTCTAGATTTCTAAATGAGGAGCTTTCACAGGGGAGCCAGAGCGATATGAAAAAAGACCCACTGAGAGCAAGCGGGCAAAACGCACAGAAATAAAGTGTCCATTTGTCATACGTGGACACACCACAGCACACAGTGTGAATAGCACAAAATTGTTCTGTGCATTTAACCCATTCACCCAAGTGGAGCAGCGGGTAGCCAGGAACACAGCACCTGCGGACCAGTCCATGGGGACGGTACCTTGCTCAAGGGTACATCAGAGATGCTACTAGCAGTCCTGGGATTCGAACCCACAACCTTGTGATTAGATTCAAGATTCAAAGCATTTGTACATGTACAGAAAAAATTGCATTTCTCTGTGCAATGAAATTCTTTCTTTGCTGTCCACACAAATGCCAAGTTAGGTTAAAAGTTAATAAATTTAAAAATAAATAAATAAATAAAAAAACGAACAAAATAGAACAAGAATAAAAAATACAAATAAGTAAGTTAAGATAAGTGTGATGTGCAGATGTAGATAAATATAAACTGTGCATTTGCAATGAAAGAAACGTGCAATTGCAGGGGGGACTCCCTAACCACTAGGCTACCAGCTGCCCCAGGGGGAATTGGTGGTTTAGTGAAAAAAAAATTCATTCATAGCAGTGGTCACTGAGCCTGTTCCTCATGCAAAGTACAATTCTAGATCCTTTTAGACATTACAAAAACAAAATTTTGTATTCAGGAGCATAGATAATACAGGTCTCTGCTTTGTGTAGCTAGAGTGATGGTATACCGCATTCACCTTAATTGCAGCATTGGCTTCTTCCTGCACAGTGGCTTCTTGGGACTTAAGGAGTTCCACTTCTTCCCTTAGCTTGGCTCGCTCTCTCTCCACATGCTGCAGCAGCACCTCATTCTCCTGCTCGGTCTCACTCCTAAGTGCAGTCAGCTTATCCCGGAAGTCTTGTTCCAAATCCCTGCACCATGCAGAGAGAGGAGGAAACATTTAATATTACATTTTCAAGAAATTAGATATAAATTCAAACCCAATGAGATAAAACAATGTTTGCTTTTTTTTTTAAACTATGTCCAGTTGTGGGCAACACATTGTTTTCCTTTCAACACAGACAGTGTAGTCCAGTTTTTAAAGAGAAATATGTGGTCTTGCTGCATTTTTTGTCCCCAAACACAAAATGCATCAACTCTATTAGTGAATAGTAACAAAAAGGTATGTTGTTAAATTATTATTTAACATAAATATATAATATAATTTTAAAGAGTATATGTACAGCTCTGCAATTTATTTTCTATGAACATCTCTAGGGGTATGACATCCATTCCATGCCAGTGTCAGTTAAATTCCTACACAAGCACTTCATTCTGCTTTATGTGGTACTGAATCAAATCTTATTTAAATGGTAAAGTATATGAGGTAAAGTATATGAAATGACTGCTGTAATCAACACTCTCCTATCGCAACGTGACCAGTTGAATGGTAAAACACTACTAGAGGTACGTCAAAGGTACTTATTGCCGTTTTCTTTAAGAGTGAACGAGAGATTTGTTTTCTTTGAATTATTCAAGTTCTGTAAAGACTGCATCATTTTTGTTATTTTGCTGTATTCTCATTTCCTTTAAAGTTATGCTTTAAAGAACAATATTTTTATTTGGAAATTAGGAGAAATATTGTCAGCAGCTCTTAAAAACTAAGGCAAAGCTGTTCAGTTCAATACTTGCACCTATAAAAGATAAAACCTGAGAAACTGAACATTTTTGCAGTGGTCTCTTATTTTATTCCGGAGCTGTATTTAACACTACGCAAGAATCTTACTTGATTTTAGACTCGTTAAGCGACTCCATAGTGGCATGACGGTCATCAATCTCTCTGACCAGCTGTAGGTTTCGACGGTCAGCCATTTCCAAGTCAGCTTTAGCCTTGTCTCTTTCTTGGCAGGCCTGGTTCGCCACCATGCTAAAGCAGGTACAAATAACACAATCGCACCAAGCCATTCATGCAGATTTAGTCTTTATGCAGATTTAATGACTTACAAAAGACAGCTGATGCTTATAGGACCTAATGCTGTCCTGAAGTAACATCCGCAAACTACCATCACGCAAAAAAAAATAAATAAAAAAAATAAAGCACCATATAACCACTAGATGGAGACAACACTTAATGTAAAAAGCAATATTCACTGACTACAAGCAATTTTGTTGGCCTGTGCAAGAACCCATATTCCATATTTGAGCGTCAAAAACTCACTGTAGGAACTGGATCTCATCCTTGTAGGAGATGAGAGCAGCCTGGTAGATGCCATTGCCACTGACCAGCAGCTCATTATCCAGGGCCAGAGTTAGCTCAGCAAGGCTCAGCCGATCTTCCAAAGGGAAGTCTAGAGTCTACACACAGATTTATGAAAACAATGCATCATAACATACAAAAGGTTTGTAAAATGGTACGTGAAAACTGACCAAATTGTGTAAATATCAAAATGGCAAAATCATTTTAATGCTCTTAACTGAATCTGTAAATGAACTCCAACACAGTCAGTCAAAATTCCCACTAGACATGTACTTGAAAACTGAAGGTTCTGGTGAAAAAATTGTCCTATCAAAAAGAAGTCTTTTTTGACCAACTGAGCATTTCTATGAGAACATGTGCTGCAAGTGCACTGGTAAAATAAGAATGAATGATCATTTAGGGTGAAACATTCTTTCGTGCTTTATTTTGTATCAAAAATTTCACTCTGAAAACAAATCCATCATTACTTTGTTAATGGCATGTGCAGCTTCTTTAATGCAGTTCAAAAGTAGTTTGAGGACATAAATAGTATCCAGTTAATCACACAGTATCCTGTGTGATTAATTAGAATCAGAAAACTTTATTGATCCCAGACAAGACTGCTTAGCTGCTTAAATTATCCTCGGGTCAGCTAATATTGTCATCAGCAGTAGTCAGAGAACGGTACTTTGTATAATTGAGTATCCACATTTGGAACCCACCAACCAGGTATGTATTTTCTAGCGTATGGTCTTTATATACTGTGTATGTATGTGTGTGTGTTATATATATATATATATATTTAAAAAATTATATTTTTTATTCCCTCTCCAAAATAATACAATACAGAACACATCTTTGAATATTATACCCCTATTACTTGGTACTGCTTGTAAATGCAGTCTGACATAAAAAAATAAAAAAAAAGTGAAAGCTGATCACAAAACAAAGTCAGCAAAACTTACTGGTAACAGCACTTCTAGCAAAAAACAATAATTCTGCCTCTCACTAACACAAAAATGCGATTGCTTTGTGAAAAATGATCCAGATCTGACCTGTAGGATATTCCTGCTGTTGCGGATTCCTTCCTCAGTCCACAAAGCGATGACTCTCTCTGGGCTGGTGCAGCCAGAGCCCTCGTCCAGCCGGGTCAGCAGCCTCTGGCCCACTGTGGCTGAGAGCAGCGAGGGAGAAGTGGAGCGCAGCACTCGCTCCTCAAAAGTCTGAGACAAGGCATGGAATGACATGTCAGATACTAAATTCCTGGTCCTTTACAGATCCAATCCAGTGACTAAAAACAGTGAAAAGAATGGAAAAAGCACTGACTTTTAACTCTCATGTCTAACACTGTGAGCCTGGATAAAGCCAAGGAATCTTAATCATGAGAAATATTATTTCACAGTCAGAGCGCTAATAATCCAAAGCTCTCTGGTGTTGTAACCTTTAAGCTGGCTTAGCCTAATTTCACAACCAAGCAATACACTCATAATACATCAATACAATGTGATATGCATTTAATCTGCTCTCTCTCACTACACATATACACACTGTTCAATTTTAGGAAGTAGCACATAATTTGAAATGTCATACATATAAAACCTTGTATCTCCAAAACGGTAACTTAATAGAAGAATACAACAAAGCAATCTATTCAAATGTTTTCAAAATGAGAAAAAACAAAGTTTATAAAAAACTAAAATGTTCATACAAGTCTTTGCACAGACAGCGACTTTCAAACACTTTCATTCGGCGGTAGAAAAAGGATAAAAGGAAAACAGTATACTCCCATCAGAGCTTTTGATAATCACCTCAGGAAAGTCCAGAGTGCTATCTCCAATAGAGTCAATGCCGTCTTCAAATCCCCATGATATTAAGCTCAAGCTAGGTGGGAGCTCTGAAGCACAGTACATTTTAGCAATACTCCACAGCACTTTAGAAATCCATTTACTGTTATGATAAAGAGGTTTGGAAAACAGAGCTCCACCTTCCCAGTTAGCTTAATTGCTTCCAGCATGTGCTATTTGGCCAGAAATTGGATCTGTTTAAACAGTCCTTCTGGCAGACAGGTAAGTAGTTAGCTGCCTGTGCTTTGTGCCTGTCTGAAAACAGACAGGTCGCTGAAACCTTGCTGTTGAACTGTGTAAATATGAAATGTAAAAATACAAACAAATTATCTATTTTTATATTGTCCAATTCTTTGAAAAATGTACAGCTGAATTACTGCATGGTTGCAGAAAATTCATGCTGCGTTCGCTGACCTGTGAGAAATCGTGCTGAATGCTGGCTCGGACAGGTGTGGATGCAGCAGTGGGTGCAGGTATGTCTCCATGTTTGAAAAGGCCTCTCTGGAATTCCCTCAGGCTCACCTTCCCATCCTGGTCTTTGTCCAGTTTTCTGAAGAGAGCATCTAACTCCTGCGTACCGAAACAATGAAAAGAGCTAACTTCACTAAACAGTGTTAAATCATGGGTGGGCATGTAGCATTACGTCAGTCCCCAGAAAAATAAACTGGAAGTCCCCTTCAAATAGGATGTGGCTTTATGGGGAAATTCACCCAAGGCATAATTTAAAGTGGAATGGAAAAAGCCCACTATGTGTTAATGAAAGAGGATCCATTTCTGAACCAGCCACATGATGCACTCTGAACATGCTCTTTTCTTCTCTTATGAATGAAGGAATGACAGCTCCACATTCTACCACATTCAAAGTGGTTTGTTTTGCATGTCCACCTACCTCGGACCGAAGATCTTTGAGGCCAATGTGGTCACAGACCAGAGATAACTCCTGCCTGTTCAGTGATCCACCAGCACCGACTCCCAGCTCCTCCCACACCGCCTTCACCTGCCCATCTGTCACATCCTGACACGGACCCGTGTAGTGCTTGGGATTTCCTGAGCTGTCTGGCCTCCAGCGTTTTAACAGACCTGCAGCACACACACCTGGCTCATGAGAGCAGGGATATAACATGAAAGCAAATTCTCCAGCTACAGCGCAACAGGGCCACAGCACTACTCAGTTTAAAGTTCTGCTGCTTTCGCTTACACTTTTAGACTTGGAACAGCAAGCAGTAACGTGTGTGTGTTTGTGTGTGTGTGTGTGTGTGTGCGCGCACACGTGTGTATGTGTGTGTATGCAAATAAACACATCAAAACATTATGTAGCACAGTAATTGGTGGGAGAATTTATAATGCATGCTGGCTATTTATATTGAGGTAAATTTTTATAAAAGATTTCTATTTTAATCAAGTAATCAGGACAGCCCTAAAGCAATTACCTTGTGCCTCAAAAGCATGTTGAATAGATTCCTTGTTGGTCCCTGTGTCTTCATCAGATTTCAGACTCTGGAAGAGACACAAGTAAAAGTTGAGCATTCACTTGCAATTCCAAAGTGATTACGAAAATCGTCCATGCTGTGTCAGTTACCAAGTTTTGGTGCCACAGAATGACACTGGACTCTTTTTGTGGGTCTTTCGAGTGATATGATAATGTATGTGTCTGTGCGTTTTAAAGCGAGCAAGCGTGCAGCGACATGAACTACCACAGAGGTCACTCAGAGTGAACAATGACCATAAGGAATTCTGAACTGCCAACATTACTTGTGCTACAATGAGCAGGAACAACTGGGAAACTGTGGGTTCATGCTCTAGAGCGAGGTAGCACTTCTCTTCAGCAAACAGCCCCTGTAGCCTCACTCTAGAGGGCTTACGGCCTCATTCCTGAGCGTGGCTTCAGCTCTAATGACGAATTACGGCTTATATAAGAAACTGTCATCAGTATTGGCCCAAAAATTACTTAACAGCCCTACCAACACGCTTGAAGGTCTTGTGTTGAGATAAAACATCTGTCCACTGTACGCCTACACATGCCTTGCTGTGCTGGCCACTTCAATAACACATCTGAAACCTTTCTCTTAAGTTAAACTTGCATATTGTCTTTAAATTATTTGCACTGTCCAATTTTACTGTTTTTAATGCTTGTTTATTTTCTGCTTTTTGTTCTTTATTGTTGTTTATCTACTTGCAGTTTTTGTACGGTGTCCTTGGGTGCTAGAAAGGTCCCTATAAATAAAGTGTATTATTATTATTATTATTATTATTATTATTATTATTATTATTATCATTAAATACTTAAGACAATCAATTTACTAGGGATGCCTGAAGATGTTAGAATTAAAAATTGCGACACTGGGCTACAGGGTAAATGTGCATGAAAAATACAGAATATAAGCATCAGCCCACAATTCTCATGTCGACGCTTCCCCACTGATTAACTCAGGTAAGTGCGTCATAAATGCTCTTCCTGTGAATGTGAAAGTTTACGACTGGAAAATAACAGCGGTCAGCTGACATTATTTTGATCTGGCGATTATGTAATAACTGTGATGGGCCTGTAGAAGACAAAGGCCACATCATCCAGTCTGTATAATCAAACTTGTTTTTCACCCACTATGTCATAGCAGCAGATGAAGGAGAGTTCTGAATAGAACATATTGATCAAATTTGTCTTTGATAAACATAGGCCACAGTGCAGCCTCTAGCAACTAGTGATCAAACACAGGCGGCTGAATATGGGACAAGCCACAATCAATTTTCATCAGCTTTAGGTACTGAACGACATTACATAACTGCTCACAAAACAGCTTTTCAGCCAAAAGCACAGGGCGCTCTGTCTCTTCAGTCTATTGTTTGTACATACTCACCCTCTCCCATTTCTACCCTCTGCTGTATCTCTCACCCGCTCTTCGCTCTCTGTTTACCCATTTGTGTTTCTCAGTAGAGATAATATTCAGCTTGTCAATATAGAAAAGTGCTCAATACTGCCTCTAGATAAAGATACACACACCTTTTTAGGGGACACAGTGCATGGCAACCTCATGTTTATTGTCATAAAGACCTGTTTTCATTCACTAAGCAAAGAGAGAGAGTGGGCCTTAGGAAAAACATGGAATATGAAATATGTGATATATGACAAAAGTATCATGCAGTTACTTGCAGTATATGTGGGTCAGTTCACATCCACTAAGGCTTTAACTTTAACATACTGGTGGACAGGAGTGTGGTGCCTAATAACATCATACTAACAATATGCACATCATATTTATAACAAAGTGTTATGCAATACAACATTAAATGCAAAGGTCTGAGTAAAATATTTACCAGTTCCAGCTCAATTATTTATATAACAAGTGCTGCTGCTGCAACGAACATTCCACACTGACGTGAAATCTGTGATCAGGGCTGCAGCAGCAATGACCCCCTTCCCCCACAGCAATTTAGTCCACTATCTTTGCCCATTTAGCATGTTTCACTGAATCCCTTTCACAGTTAAATAATGTGACATAACCTATCCTCAATTCCAAGCCAATCATACAGAAGAAATCTGCGTGGGCTTAAAGCGGTTTATATAATGGTTAAACCGCTGGACGTTTAAACTTATTTAAAAGGGCTTACAGATGCAGCAGGGAGGGGGTTGCTCTGATTTCCGTGGAGTAATATATAGAATGAGTGGTTTTGCAGTCTCATACAGAGGAGAAAATGTCTTAAAACCACGTAAAATCTCCAGTCGTTAGAATAGCGTGTGCCGGCCGGATTACATAAAAGCCCTGAATATTTCAAACTGTAGAGTGAGCGAGGGAGAAACTGTGGTATGCAAGTATGCATTTCTAAAACGAGGGGAGAAGCAGTAGACACAATTACAGCCAAACCCAAGCTCACTTTGGGCTGCTTGGCTGTACGCAGCGCTGTGTAATGCAGGCCACTTCTGCTTAGCTTTCACCCTGGTCTCCACCCAAACCAACTAAACAAGACCTTTAATCCCAGCTAAACATGTACAGCCAAATCACTACATCTGACACGCAGCCATACAGGCACTAAAACACACACAGGCTCAAATGGAGCCAGGCAAACTGTTTTATAAACATCAGGCAAATGGTGTCTTCTGCCAACACAAACTCTACGCAGACTGTAATGTGATTGACTTCTCTCTGCCTAAATTCACAGCAGGGGCTCCGAGAGCGATCCTTCCAGCCATGACCTTTTCCACAAGAGAAGTAACCTAACGACCACTGTTAGGCTAAGAATGTGTCTTAACACCCTAAACAATACATTAACCAATGGCGTGCCTCCCTTCCCCCTCTCAGACATTGAAATGGATGGATTTCAAACAATGACACTGCTACAGTAGAGGATTAGTACTGGCAACCACAAACATAGCCATTTTCCTTTAGTGTCAGGGTGATTCAATGCCTCATTTGAAAGTGGGAAAAAGTAAAAGCTTTCAGATCTAGATTTCAGGAACACTACAGCTTAACATTATCATCACGCTGCACAGTGCTGGGGGACTGATTATAGAAGAAAAAAAACCACTACTCAGATCTCCACTAACAACCTTCCTCTGCACAATAACGGGTAAAGGTGAATAAAAAAACTTGGGTAAGACACAGGCCCTTTTTTAACCAGTGTTCCTGAGCTGTAGAAAGAGAGTGGAAAAGTGAATTGGACCGGTCATTGATCCTAAGCCAAAAGTAACAGTAAGGTCTGGTGAAGGTGGGGGTGTGGAAAAGGCAGCTACTTGCACATTCCACGCTGCCGCACTTCCTGAGTGGAGAGCAGCTGGACTCACACTCCATTAGACCTGGAGTCAGTCAATGGCTCGGTTACTAGATGCCGTAAACAGCCGTAACAGCAACACTGAGAGTCGGGCAACAAAGACTCTGGCACTTTTCAAAGCTTGTCTGAACACTTTGAAAGTCTAACACTTTTGAAGTTCTTGATAGACTGAGAATATCACTGTTACAATCAAAATGACAAACCTCAAATACTTTTCTGGGCCAATCAGTCATGCTGCAGCTTGGTAAAGTACATAAAACTCATCGTGCAACTATTTACCTTCAAAACACAATCTTAAATAGCCTGATATTTATGCTCGGCAAAGAAAGATTCCAATCCTGATTCTGATTCTTACCTCAACACTCTCTAAAGAAGTGGAGCGCCTGAGTTTCGCCCTCCTCAGACCCGTAGATGGAGTCTCATCCTGCTCTGTCCCAAATGGAAGTGAGTCCTCCGAGTCTGCAGTCAGCACGGAGACTGTCTTATCAGGCCGTGACCTGCGCCCATATCGTTTGGTTCCCTTCACAAACTTTGGCTTCACCTCCTCTGGGACTGCTGAGAACAGAAGGAAACAATTACATGACAATTTAGAGCACAGACAGAGTACACATGCAAGAGAAATTGAAACTGAACCTCAGCCTGAACAGTACATCTTTCAAGCTCATTATCTAAGAGTGTCACGGCTTATAAGAAGAAAACTGTAAGGAAATGAAACCCTGAGGGGAAACATTTAAAAAATCATGATCAGTGGTTTATCTGTTTTCCATTACAAGTCATCCAAAATACAAGTACTAGACCCAATAAAAAGAGACAGATAAAAAGATATAGATACTGGATATAGAAAATATTTAATATAATATTAAGTTCACCGCCAATTGGCCATACAGCTCCAAAAACACAGCCAAAATATTTAGATGCAATTAACAAAGGAATCCAAGCTTTAGTTTCAGCACCTACATTGCCCAAATTAAAGTATACCTTCACTAAGAGTGATTACAGTCGCTAAGCAGATGCAATATTCCCTCCAGCTGCTTCTCTTACACATAAGAAATTACAGTAAAATATTCCATAAAATACAGAAGTGACAGGCATGACTGACTTGAAGGAATGCAGGAATGACCCACAAAGCTGCATAAACCATGGCTAATCATTTTCACAGTAACATTCAAATAAGCAAGTATGCAATATCCAAACAAATTATCTAACCAATCACTGAATGTGTCATTATGTGTTATGAGCATCCTGACCAACAACAGATGTTTCATCTGTGGGAATTTGAATCAAGGCATTCACATGATTCATATAACATGCCGATCAGTCTTAATCCACTTCACAATATGAAAGTGCAGTGTGCTGCAAATCATATCTCAATCACAATATGTAGCACAGTAATCAAAATATTTGGTCCGTATTATGGAGCACTACCCATATATTCAAAGTTTAAAATTTTTATATAATGTCTGGCACTATACTGTAATGAATAGCATCTTAACTTTTAAGGGCAAATTGGACATATTCCTGTAAGAGACAAGTGACGTTTAAACTAATAAGAAACAAATCCTCAATAACCAGAAAGAGACCTTTTTATCAGAATGTTATCATGTTTTTCAGCCTTCAGAAAAGAAGCTGACTATTCAGCCAGTCAAGTTACTGTGAAATTCAGCACTCAGTGATAAGGTGAATGACCCTGGCATTGCTAAGGAGACATTTTGGATTTTAACTTTTTGCACAACTCATACATTCTTAACTGCAACTATAAACCATGAATAAAAGGGTGACTCTTCTTCATGACTAGCTACAGATAAGCTTAGGTTTGTGGCTAGAAAAGATTACAATAAAAATAGGCATGGGTCATGGAAGGAAAGCTTGGGTAGAAATTGCCGAATTGTGTACCTGGCTCAAGGTAGCTGCTGTCCTCTTCAGATGTAGAAAAGTCTAATGATCTGGACAACACAGCCACAAATCCCTCCTTGAATTCCTCAAAATTCACCTGTGTTACATAAGCAAACAGTATTAACATATTTATAAAATGGTATATATGCCATATTTCCACAAAACCATTACTAAAAGAAGATGAACCCTTGGCCGTTTGGTCTACACAGACTATTCAAATAAGAATAATATCTTACTCTAGCATAATGCTGTGGTCCTAGAAGGGTGTCTAGCAATAGTGGAAGGTGGGCATCCAAACTCAGTTTACAGCACAGTGCAGTGAGCTCCTCTTTGTCAAGGTAACCAGTGCCGGTGGTATCACAGCTATCAAACTCCTCTTTTAGCTGAGCCACATAGCGGTTCTGCTCTTCTTCATCCATCCCACCACATGCTTCTGAATAAGCTGGAGAAGGCTGTATGTGCTGCATTGGAACAAAAGCAGAGCTAATTATCAATATATTTAAAAAAAAGAAATGACATGACTGTTATTGTGCTGTCTAAACTTTTTCAAAGGTAGTACCACACTGATAAGAGCACTGACACAAAGCAGTCATTGGTTATACTGCAATTCTGTTATTGCACACTGGATCCGAGATGTTTGTCACTGACTTTACTTTAACAGAAATCTATAATACCTGCCACTACTTTTAAGTGCAAAATTAACGCTGCTCGAAAAATGTTTATGAGGACTCCAATGGGTCTGTCTCCCTGAGTGACCGTGACGGTGGGGTAAGTTGTCTCCGAACGCTTCACCATGGGAACGGAGAGACTCCGGGGAAACAAAAGACACAACAGCCTGAACAGAAACTCCGTCCTCCAACATCTCCTCTCTCTGATCGCACACTCACAGACGAGTGGGCGAGCAGATCTGGTGTAGAAAATATGCACACGTAGTGACAAGTGTGAAATGTGAGTCTAACTTACCGTTTCAACGGCAGCCCATCGGCTCTCCAGAGAAAAGTCCACTCGATCTTATCCTAAGAGTCCATCACTCGCAGTATCCAGCGAATAAAAACAGGAGCAAACTTTCCTCCCGACACCCATTACACACACGAGGGAGAGCAGAGCAGCAGGCTCTAACGGGACAGACGGTCCGGAGCTGGCACGGGGAGGTACTAAGCTCTTACTGCTCTTTCAATGATGCTCTCCCTCTGACTACGCAGCCAGCAGGCTTGAAATTTTGCAGCCCCTACAGGCCAGGCGGCTCATTTTTAGGGAACCGTAGGGATGGACGATACCACTATACCTTTCGATCTGATACCACGAAATAACACAGGTTGCACCCAGTGCCTGTACCGACACTGGTACTTTAGTTACTGAGGACTTGAGCCTTTATAATAATACATACATTTTGAACAAAAGTATCGGGACACCATTACACCAGGGACTTCAATCACATTGCATTCAAATACAAATACAAAGACATAGACCTTTGCTACCATAATAGCTTCCACTCTTCTTGAAAGGCTTTCCACAAGATTTTGGAGTGTTTCTGAGAGAAATTTGTGCCCATTCTTTTTTGTAGAGTGTTTATGAGGTCAGGCACTGATGTTGGATGAGAAGGCCCGGCTTGCAATCTCCAGTTCATCCCAAAGGTGTTGGGTGAGGTTGAGGTCAGGGCTCTGTGTGGGCCAGTCAAGTTCTTCCACACTGAACTCATCCAGCCATGTATTTATGGAGCTTGCTTTGTGCACTGGGACACAGTCATGCTGGAATAGAAAATGTTCTTCCCAAAGCGTGTCCACAAAGTTGAAAGCGTGGCGTCGTCCAAAATGTTTTGGTATGCTGAAGCATTGAGATTGCGTTCACTGCAAGCAAGGGGCCACCTAAATTCAATAATTAAGATGTGTGTCCCAATACGTTTTTTCCATATAGTGTATTCATAACAACACTAATAATAGTAATCTACTCAATAAAATAATATGAACTTTAACTTCGACTGTTCAGCAGAGGTGGGGTAGTTACTCCACTTTACCAATTACTACTTGCTTTGTAATTGGATTACTTTACTAATTACCTCCTGAAAAAAGTGATCTCACAGCCTGTTACTTTGCTTCTACTCCACATACACATCCTTACCTACTGCTAGGACTGGTATTTGACCCCAAAAGTAATCCAGACATTTAGGAATCATGTGACTCGATTCCACACAGTGATGTCTTTTTTATATACACACAATTATTCTCACAGTGTGAGATATTCTACTGTATGACACACGTCAACAGCTTGACTTTAGACAAAGTGGAAAACACAGTGAAATGCATATTGCAAGCCCTCATTGTTTATTTGATGTACCATTAGCGTTAGATTTTTTAATGTCAAACATAATTATTTTTGCATTCTTTGATTTGCCAGCTGTCAATCTGTTACGAATTGGGTGTTAAAGTTATCAGGTAGACAAGACTGCACATGGAATGGGAACTGACTCCAAAATTTCTGGTACTGAACAGTCCTACCACTGGGAAAGCACAAGGAAAACTGAACAGTATGAATAAAATGTTTCTAAATGAGTGTGATCTATTTAGGTGAGGTTGGGACTGTATTCTTCAAAGAATTTTGATCCACCACTGTAACACTAGCATGATTAGATGGACCCAGAGTGTTCACATTTATGATTACATTTGCAATGGTAGTCAGCTGTAGCACACATGCATGCAAATCAAGTAAAAGGTCAGGCACAGATGATAGTGGAAATTTTACATGCATCGTGCTTTGAGAAAGATGAGTAATGAAAGAAAAAATATGCAATCAATGTAATAAGTAGTTAAGTAATGTAAACTAGAGACAGTAAAGTAAGGTAACTGGATTAAGTCAATAACTGTCAAGTGATTACAAGAATCAAAACTGTAATGCAAATTATCACATTGAAATCTGATCTGTCATCAGTCACTCTGGCTTATGACTCTGCATGTTTGTGTGAGGATCAGGAGCAGAGAAAGTGGCCGGAAGAAAAACTAGTTTCGATTCTGTATGAGGTGTCAGTTCCGTAAAAAGAAAGAAATTCCATCTACTGCCAAAAGAAAACGCTTCCTTATAAATGTATTTGATAATGACTTTCCACATACTCTAGGGCTGTGAAGCATCCACAAAACCCTCCTGAAACCAGGCTGTAGATAACAATGAATTATACAGTATTGTCTCTGTGGGTCTTAGTATGTTCACCAATAAATTTACAGAGGGTTGTACCGTGATAATTGATTTAGCAATGATTTCAACATTTATAATCACTCTGAATCAAGGGGTAGTGCATATATACACTGTGCTGTCATATTATTAGGGACTGACCTTGTACCTACCCTCATTATCAGATATATGGTTGGATT
Source organism: Bryconaethiops microstoma (assembly GCA_037577275.1). Lineage (NCBI taxonomy): Eukaryota > Metazoa > Chordata > Actinopteri > Characiformes > Alestidae > Bryconaethiops > Bryconaethiops microstoma. The sequence goes on along the minus strand of JBBJLS010000148.1, from coordinate 14,664,118 downwards.
TTGTAGTATTTATGATTACTGCGTGTAGAGATCTGTTGTTACACTCAGTAATCATAAATACTACAAAATCCATTTATGATTACTGATTGTAGAGATCTGTTGTTACACAACCAACCTCCATCAGTCACTAGGAACCACTCCTACTGCTGGGCCAGTCCCAGTGAGAAATGATAGTGTAGAAGTGTCCAGTTGTATCCACAAAGGGCAGTGGTTCCAGGTTTTTATTTAAACCAAGCAGAAGCTCACACAATTAATTGTGTGAGACCAATTGATTATTTCAATGGAACAAGGTGAGCTCCTGCTTGTTTAGAATGACAACTTGCAGCAAAACCAGCCCCTTGCAGATAAGATTGGATTCTTCTGTGGTAGTTGATAGACAGCAGGTGCTGGTACAGGTGCACTAGGTGCAGCAGCAGAGTTGCTAAAAATTTGCACACTCAATGTGCACTTACTGACCACAATTCTGTTGAATAGCAACATCTACTCTGAAAATGTACCATTAAACACTACAGGTTATCTTTATCCAGTTTCCCATTGTGAGTTTCAGGCTGTAGGACCATTGTTGGCTGGATAGGATTGGTGGGAAAATGTGTATACAGATTCAAGATTAAAGACTCTTTATTTGTCACATACATAGTAGTGAAACATACCCCAAAGTTGACCCATGAGATTGTGCAATAAAGTCATCATATAATTTAAATCGAAGAACAAATTAAAAGGCTTTATTTATTTATTTATACATATTTTCTATTTATTTTTATTATTATATTTTGTTCGGTATTTCTTTATAATTCTTTATTCTTTGACGCTGAGACGAGTCCTGGTGGCTCTGGTTCTGCTGGTATAAATGTCCTGCAGAGACACAGAGTTGATCTGGTCCTGCGTTTTCCCTTAATGCCCTGTACAGAGCTGCTCCTAAACAAGAGCTGATCAGATGTTCTGAGTCAAACCACTTTCTACAGCAGATGGACTACAGTCAGTAACTGTCACATTCACATGTACTGCTTTTGGCAGACACCCTTATCCAGCATGACATAAATGGGTGCTTTGTAGTGTCCCTCATACTAGTAAACCCAGACTTAAATTAAGAGCTGCTATCAATCTAAGAGTCTTAAAGAGCTTAAGTTAACACTCCACCAGGGTCTTAAAGTAAAGTGGACCCTTGAAGTTATGCATGAGCACACCACAATGTGAACAGGGTACCTCAGTCATGCCACTAGCAGTCCTGGGATCTGAACTCACCATCTTCTGCTCATAAAGGCAATGCCCTAACCACTAGGCCACCAGCCACCCCAATCTGATTACACATTGCTTATGTTAGTACAAATATAATAAGAGTGCACTTCTAAAGCAGATCAAATAAGTAATGTGTGTAGGTACACAGTACTGGATGTAAAGGAAGACTCTTCATGCACTTCTGATGGTCAGAAATCATTTCAGTCACTATGATTCAGCTGAACATCAGTTGCTGTGACTCTTCACCCACATTATAGCTTCAGTTGCATATAACTTTATCCTTGACTCACCATAAAAGAGGAATATGTTATTCAGCATGACTTCTCTGTTCACTTTATTCAAACACACCCCGGTGTAATGAGGTATTTCCGGGGGTGGGCGTATTATACCTCTGCGAGAGGGTTGCCAGTCTTTTCCCAGGATGTTTTCAGGATTGCAGGTTTAGTGCTGGTCGCGTAGCACTAATATAAAAACTGCTTTAAAGTATGCGTTTAAATTAGAATTAAAATTGGATTGAAAGGGGCTGTGCACTGACACAGCCAAGAAGGGTGTCTGCTGTACATTATTACAGTTTAAGGTCCCTATTTGAGAGGGATATATCCGACAGAGCACTCGGAGTGACACTGATGTTTGGTTATAATTTAAAAGGATGCCTGGAATGACTGTTCAGGTTATTTTGCCTATAGATAAAGCCCCGCGCACCGTGTTCATAAAGCCACGCCCACTTCACGCAACGCCAAGCTAAAATGCAAAGTCATACTTGAAGACGGGTTTTATATTTTGCTCTGCCTGGGGTCGTTTCTTTGTTTCTCTTCGTTTTAGGCTGGCTACAAGTCACTTAGGTGAGTAAACGTTTCCCTTTACTCAGAGCTTCAAACTAGCCCTCTCTGCTTGCGTCAGAAGATCTTAAAGACCTTTAAAAGAGGCTAAATATCCTGTTGACAAACGAGAGCTTGCAGTGTGGCGTGCAAAGTGAAGATCAGCTCGGATTTGAGCTGTCTGCAGTTAATAAGATCACACTGCACGAAGAGAGACACAGTCTCTAGGAGTGAACCGTCAGGATACTGAACTGCCTGTTTCACCAGGATGGTTCTATTTAACCGTGTGCAGTTTGTAAGATCTCTCTACGTTAAATAAGGGGCACCTACACTATATGGACAAAAGTATTGGGACACCTGACCATTACACCAACAGGGACTTTAATGACATTGCATTCAAATACATGTACATTTTTGAGTTGGTCCCTCTTTCTAGCTATAACAGCTTCCACTCTTCTTGGAAGGCTCTTGGGGTGTTTCTGTGAATAATTTGTGCCCATTCATTCGGTAGAGCATGTATGAGATCAGACATTTATGTTGGACGAGGGGCCTAGCCCAAACCTGGAAAAACGGATATGTCTCAATACTTGTGTCCACTTAGTGTACCTAACACTTAGTGTACCTTATTAGTCTACCTTATATGTAAATTGCCTGTCCCTTACAACCTGTGTGCTTAAACTCACTGTTGAGAAGAACAAAAGCAAATAAGACTGGGATGGTCTGAATCTTATATTGTAGGTACGTACCATGGGAGGGCAGTTGTCCATTGATTCCAGTGTCCATGTGGTGATTGTTGGGGGCGGCTTTGGTGGAATTGCGGCAGCCCAGCATTTCAAACATCATGGAGTGCCCTTTATGCTGATTGATCCCTTAGATGCTTTCCATCACAATGTTGCAGCACTGCGAGCTTCAGTTCAAAGTGGTATGTCGACTGGTACAGCCAGGCCTGTCACAGTTTCTACATTATTGGCTCACCACAGTTCTTCGCTGGATTAAATTTACACATGCATGTAAATAAAAAACCTAGAAAATGTACTTATTGACATGTATCAAGGGTCTTTTAAAAACAAAACATAAACTGACACCTTTAGAGAGCAGCTGTGAGTAATATTTGTTTATTTGATATTTAAGCAGTAGAGCACCAGAGGCTGTTCACCTTCCAAGTACACGACTGGCATGAAATCATGTTACCTGAATGTTGTTTAGTTCAATCATTAGGTAAAGCGTTTCACAGCCTATCTTTGGTTTTTTTTTACTTCCACGGTCGGAACTGTCGGCCAAAACACTTGTTTAGGGGCAACGTTAGCTTCAAAATTGGATTAAATTCATTCTTTTTTGACTGCATGGTGTAACTTATTTAGAGATTTTAATCAGCCAAGTACAGTTTTAACAACATGTATGAGTCTAGAATGCTGTCAGGAACCATGAAAACAAAACAATAAATGAGGTAATTTTTTAAATACTGAAAATATTTAGTTCATGAAGTTTGTCTGACAGCTATGAAGCAAGACTGTAAAACATCATTTGTTAAAATAACAGTAACTTATTATCAATTTTTGGCCACCAAGCTACTGTATTACATACTGTGGTAAAAATAATGTAGAACCTCTTACATTTGTTACCATAATGTAGAATTAATTACTGTACATTTTGAAGTGCAGTAGAATTAATTTCAGTAATTTGTCCATGCTGTATAATAAAATACCACATGGTCCAGTATAAATGACAATAAACTTACTATAGTTAAGAAAGTTTTTTTTTTTTTTTCAGATTAGATACAATTCTAATTTATTGCAGTTGTGAAATAACATTACATTTTTAAAACGATCAAAAAACCTCACAATAGTTAATCGTCCAATTTGGCCACTTTAGTTTTAGTACTAACTCCATACTATTTTTTGGGCCTATTATAGTGTATATAAATTATATGCTTTGTCAAAAACTATTTGGATGTATTTAGTGTTTCTGATGCTGATGTTTAACTATTCTTTTTTTTTTTACAGGCTTTGCTAAGCAAACTTTCATTCCATACAAAGAGACTTTTGGACTGAGCTTTCTTCAGGGTCGTGTTGTACAGATCAACACTACTGAGAAGTTTGTTGTGCTCGACAATGGAAAGGTAATGAGTGATCTTTCCTTAAGATGTTGTTGCGTTCTGATACTCAGATAAATTAAACACTGTCATTAGAACTGTAATGACCGTATTTCTAACCTTTTGCAGGAAGTTAGGTATTCCCACCTCATTCTGTGCACTGGTACAAAAGGACCCTTTCCTGGTAAACACAATGCAGAGGATTCCTACCAGAAAGCCATTGAGAAGTATGAAGGCGTTGTGAAAGAGGTGAATCTTCTTGTTCTCATGCTCATTAAGATCTTTATTTAGCTGTTTCCTGCATGTGTTATGATCTTATCCACGGTCTGTCTAAAAAGGAATATGTCCAGAACCTTAATTACATTTTAATATACACTTCTTTCTCAGATCCAGGCAGCAGACTCCATTCTTGTTGTTGGTGGTGGAGCCACTGGGGTGGAAATGGCTGCAGAGATAAAGACAGAATTTCCAAACAAGAAGGTAGTTATCATCATTAGTAAATTAAAGAAACAAAAACATCTATTTTATAGTTCTCAAGAGTAGTTCTCTGCAAAACAAAGTTTTAAGATATATACGTGATTGAGCAAGTGTGACACAAGTGAATAAAGAGCCGCTGTCTCGACAACATCAATAACAGCAGGTGATGGTAGACTACATAACAAAACTTTAGAAACACAGATATGGTGAGGAAAATCATGCTGGACAGAACACACACACTAATGTAAATGATGCATGAAGCACAAAGAAGGCCCTAACATGTAAACACCAGTGTAGCTGAATATAATAATAATACATCACAGGAGATGGAAGCTTATTTTGGTGTTCTGTTTTTTAATACAGGTGATTCTTATTCACCCCTATGAGACCCTAGTTGACCCAGAGCTGCTCCCCAGTGTCAGAGAGCAGGTCAAACAGGTGCTGCTACGCAAAGGCGTGGACCTGTTACTTGGTAACTCTTGTGATTGTGTTACACAATTGTTTGCCCTAGTACATATCTGCAGTTTGTCGCATAGATAGTCTTTTTGTCGCTTAGAATAACTTTAACAAAACAACAAAATCTCGATTTTGATTGTAAATGTTAGTATGAACATGGCAAATTGGTGCTATTAGCTGTTCTTCCAGTGTATAAATATCCAACATTTCATCCCTTTAGACCAATCAGAAAAGGCTGATGATTTTTATATGACAAAAATATTTTTGTTCATGTTTACAGTTTGGTATTTGGTCCATCTTGCCATCTGTTTATTTCCTGTTTTACCCGAGTATAGGGCAGAAAGTTTCAAACTTGAATGAGCTGGAATTCAGTGTGACTCAGAAGGACACAGTGGTCAAGACTGATAAGGATGAGCAGCTCACTGTTGATCTCGTCATTTGCTGCGTGGGGAACAAGATCAACTCGGAAGCATATAAGTCCAGCCTAGGTCAGTTGTGGTTTCTCTGATGCATACATGAGAAAATGATGTTCCATTTGGGCACTGACATGGTAAGCCAATTTAAATGGGAGTGCAAGTTCCTTATGAAAAGGCCTTAGGCAATTTTAAGCAAGTTCAGTTCTAAAGTTTTTTTGTTGCTGATAAGACTTAACTTGGAATTACTGGTATGTCAGAGGTGAGATTTTGAGACAGATAGCATCAAAGAAATGCAAAGAAAACTGCAAAACATTCTTCTTTGCTGTTTCAAGAATATTTTGAATGCTTAAAAACATTTAGAATTGTGTTTAATTTAGCATTTTAACTTGATTTTTTTAATGCAGGAGCGTGCCTTTTAACTTAAAAAAATTATTTATTCATTTCACTATTTAGTTATTACAATTTGTGGCACCGATTATTCACATGAACACACACTAATCACTAATCAGTATTTTGACCTGAGTGTTCAGGAACATTTAAGCAGGCATCCCATTTCACTGGTGTATGAATATGAGGTGATACCCTGGCTCATTTCCCATTCATTAACAATGATTAGATAATACTCAAATGAATTAAATCAGGTAATGGTTATAAAATAGCTTAATGCTTGATTTCTGTCATGATCACAATTGATTTGCAGAGGATGCAGCCAGCCAGTATCCAAAAAATAGAACTTGCATACATACCCACAAATTATTTTAAAAGCATGCCAGAAGAAAGCCTTTTCTTCCGTCTTATTACAAACGTAAGCACCTGGAGTTCTCTATGCGATACTGGACCTGGGATCAGAATCGACAAGATAAAGAGATTCAGGGTGAGTTTAGCATAAAAAAAAAAGATTGTTTGATTATATAGACTATGTGCCCACGCTGTTAAGTATGGTGGAGGGATTGTGATATTTTAGGGCTGTTTTTGCTGGGAACCCTGTTAGGATACGTAGCATCATGGATACCAAGCACCAGTGGGTTTTTAAAGAAAATCTGTCTGGTTCTGCCAGAAAGTTAAAACTGGGTTGTGGTCGGATCTTCCAGCAGGACAGTGATCCTACAGATACGTCCAAATGACCTAAACTTGAAAACGTCTTTGGGTCACACTGGATTGTAAATTCTGGATTGTAGAGTGAATTTACATGAAGATTAGATTATTTTTAATTTAGCTCTTAAACCACTGTCAGCCTTCAATGTTCATGTCTGCTCCGTCTCCAGGTGGGTGTCTGGCGGAGAACGGGGCCCTGAAAGTGAATAACCATATGCAGGTGGAGGGCTTTACCAATATATATGCTGTTGGAGACTGTGCTAATGTCAATGAACCCAAGATGGCCTATCATGCTGGGCTCCATGCAGCAGTGGCTGCCAGCAATATTATTAACAGCCTGTCTGGAAAAGCCCTCAAATCATACCACACAGGTAAAACCTCACACTGCTTGTATTGTAACACTATAGAAAATAAACTACACTCTAGATGTAACTAAACCATGTTATAGTTGTTTTAGGTTTTCCTTCATCCTTTCTTTATTATCCTTTTTTATTTTTCAGCATCAACTAACATCAACTAAAGTTGAACATGTATTAATTCATAATAAATGGGTAGCATTCAAATTGTTTTTTCTCTTTTCTCTTGAAGGAAATGTGACCATGTTGCTGGCTATGGGTAGAGATGATGGAGCGGGTCAGTTTAATGGTTGTAAACTCCCTCGCTTTCTGGTCGTTAAAGGAAAGAGTAGGGGTCTTCTGCTGTGGAAGAGCTGGAAAGAGATGGAGCAGAAAACCCCCAGCTAGAATTTAGTCACAGGTACTGTGGATATTTGGGATGGACCCAACCCAGCAGACCAAGCCTTATCATGTGCAGGAAAATTAAATAAATTCTTACTGAACATTTTCACAGTTCGAGGTGTATAATATATTTGACAGTGAAAACAATAATTAAATGCACTACAGTAAGTGTAATGCAAAAATAATGATGCTTTTATTTTTTCTTAACAGCAGTTCTCTCAACTTTTTATACATGATTCTTTTTCCTTTTTGCTCTGCTGGACAAAATGAGATTTGATTTAACTGCTTAAGTGTTTATTGCACAGTGCTGTCTTTTTTATACAGTTGAATAGGTGTATAAAAATACACCAGTGACCAGACATCCCAATACCAAAATAAAACGAGTTTTAACAGCTGTAAATGGGAAAAATTTAATAGAAAAAATATCTGAATATAACAAATCTCTATTTTTCCTTGGAGACCAGAGAGCTTTTTTTAACAATATACAAAATTATTGTATTATAAAAAATAAATGTATTTTTACAATTTGTCCCGGGTGTTTCTCTGCCTTTCGCCCTGCGGAGGGGCTCCAGCACCCCCATGACCCTGATTACACTAAGCAGCTCAGATAAATAAATGAATGAATGTGTTTTTACTGTAATGTCATTTTTCAGGCAGTTCTTTTTGAGCTGTTACAATGTGTAGTACATATTTATTCCAGTGTAACTGGAGTAATATTTTGTTATTTACAATCCAGTTCCTCAAGTGAAAAAACAATTTGTGAAAAATGGTCCAAATGCCACCCCTAAGTGGAGAGAAATTTACACTTATTTTATGGGGTGCGGTTCAGTTTAACATAACCTTACTGTAGTGAGACGAGTAAAGATTTATGAGCTTATATTGTCTGTAGAGATATTACGTTCTGCTGTTAGATCCTGTATGAGCAGGTTCTAGTGGATGAATATAAAATCTGTCTAACCCACCACAGCGTCATTCATTTATTAAACGGCTAACAGGAAACTATAAACCTACATAAAGTACAGTGTCTACAGAAAAGAGTCGCCACCTTCAAAAGATTCACATTTTCTTGCTTTGCAGCCTTGGGAGGGAATTTTGTTTCTATTTTTAATTTTTTGTTTTTCTTTCTCAAATTTTGCTACCGTATCTTTCATGTGGCTGTCACAAGTTGCACTGAGTAAATCCAACTGTGTGTGTTTTCATTTCAGACTGTAAAGCAGCAATATGTGATTATTTTAACAGGGGTGGTTCTTTTGTGTATATATTTTTATATGTGTGATAGTATGAATCTGTTGACTCATGATTGTCATTTGGTCTTTGGTTTATTATAAAAAACATTTGATTTCAAAGCATGCGACCTCATTTGGCGAGAGAACTACGTTCAGTATGTCACTGTTTAATTATGAAGTGAAAATGGTACATATATTAATATTTGGCATATCAGTTTTCTTTACTATGTTTTAAAGTTATGATACATAAGATCAGTGCTTTTGTTGTATGAGGATTTTAAACATGTAAAATGTATAAATGTTTTGGACAGTACATATGCATGTAGATTGGTTGTATAAATATCCATAGCGAATATGAGATGTATATTTGACTCCATCGTTCCAGAACTAATGAAAAAACTCATGTCACAAATTGGTTACTATGTCTGGTATTTACATTTTTATGGCTCTATGCAGAAATTGATTTATTTTTATTTATTTGTACACTCTAGTGTTTCGCTGCCCACTTTATGAGGTTCATATAAACAGATAGGTCCATTGTATAGTGGTGTAATTACAGACCGATGGTGTACCTATCAAGTAGTGGTCAGATCATGACCTCAGAACCAGGAATATTTGGATAGTGGACCACTGAAACTTGAGTGCTTCCTCGTATTGTAAATTGCTTTGGATAAAAGCATCTGCCAAATGAATGTAATGTAACTTTTAAAAACATCTTTTAAAAAAGTTCACTTCTGGAACAGCAGTTACCAAAATCACCAGCTTTTTTGAGCAAATATTCTTGTAAAAAATGGCAAATCAGATTTATTTTCGCCAAGTTTATTTTCGAGAATAAATTTAGAAGTGCTTGCTGATCCATTCTTCGTTTGTTGTGTTAACTGTATGTGTAATGTCAGACGACTGTTTATTTGTATTATATCCGCCTGTGCTGGAAAGTTGGCCCTGATTGGTCCAAGAGCTTAACTCTGAACAGAGATTAACTCAACGCAGAGTTTCAGTCAATGCTGTGGAGACAGCGACCTCTAGTGGAGTTTCCCTCCCACAGACAGGGCAATTATTTTTCTTGACCACTAGAGTTCACATTACTAAACATGGTTATAAATAAAATTGGGTTTTTTTCTTCCTCTGTAGAGAAATGCTTAATTTCTGTCATTTAGAATGAAGGCTTGAAGCCAACTTGTACAAAAAAACTGTAGAAAGTATTCAAAGAAACTGTCCAAGAGCAACACAAAAAGACCTCAAATCCATAATAGTGTACCAATAAAATTGAATGAACCTAAACACACAATTTCACTGTGAAAATATGCAATTTGATAAGCAAATGGGAAATAAACAATGTCATAAGAAATTAATTACCCATGTGTTTATGGTATTTTGTGATTAAAATTACAGGAGCATCAGTACAATTTTGCTGTTAATGTAATTTTCATTATTATGGCTGTTAACAAAATGACAGTTAACAGCTTTTGAAATTTATGGTTGTCAAAATAGCGTAATGTAATGTCTTGTATATTGTCACCATCTTTTTATAATGGAATTGTGGTAACCATAGCTGTTAGTATTTCTCTGTAAATTACACAGATGTTTTTGCAGTGTGGTCCATTTCTCTATGTGTTTTGGAAGACGACGTTACTTCAAATGTGTTATGGCAAATATTTATCAAACACTCCACCCGTCATTCTTTTGTATCAGGGAGCAGATTATCAGTTGTGCAGCTTGACCATGGAACTCACAATTAGCCTGAGTGCTTGTGGATAGGATTCAGTACTGCACTATTCATTTGTAATTGAAAGTATCAGTAAAGGTTCAGGTTTACAGGATTTAGTTTTTAGGGCCATCACCATACATTTGTCTGTCATGTTCTAAAGCAGATCCAATGATTTATTAATGACTGAAACGTTAGCGCCACTGGTCAGAGACAAGTGCCACTCTAAGAGGCCTGTGAGAAAAGCGTTGGCTATCGGCTTGCCCTATAATTGTCAGCCATGCTTCTGCACTTATTTAAAATCAAATACATCTGACTCTGTTAATACAATCCAAGACAATCTGCATACTAGATCATTGTGTTTACAGTTAGGCTTATACAATACAGTATAAGGATTTTCAGAAGTATTGTCTATTGTGTTCAATGTAGCCTCTAAATTATTTTTATGATAGGTCAGACTGAATATAGAGCTTTTGGAAAAAATAAGAGACCACTGCAAATATGTTCAGTTTTTCAGGTTTTATCTTTTATGGGTGCAAGTATTGAACTGAACAGCTTTGCCTTAGTTGTTAAGAACAACTAAGGCACCTAATTTAAAATAAAAATAAAAAAAAAAGGAAAATAACAGAAATGGTGCAGTGTTTACGGAGCTTGAATAATTCAAAGAAATCAAATCTCTTGTTCACTCTTAAACAAAATAGCAATAATTATATTTGATGTACTTCTAATAGTATTTTGCCATCCAGCTGGTCACATTGCAAGAGGAGAATGTTAATTACAGCAGTGTTTTTTTATACTTTTCCTCATTAAATAAGATGTGATTCAGGTGATCACTAATCAGTACCTCAAAGCAGAATGAGGTGCTTGTGTAGGAATGTAACAAACAGTGGCATGGAAGGGTTGTCATACTCATAGAGATGCTGATCTAAAAATAAATTTTAGTGGTCTCTAATTTTTTGCGGAGCTGTAGACTGTTAGCATGCCATCACATTAGAAGAGCATCTATGTTGAAGGCAGTGAACTCCCTGTAACTGTCTGTTTTTCATCAAAATCCAATCAAAATGCAGAATGTCAGAGCAGATTTATGTTAAATTGCATTGATAAGCATCATGTATTAGTGTACTAGAATGTGAATATTTTTGTCCTATTTTCTCTCCTTTTTAGTTCCAACCACCAGCTAGGACCCAGTTGTGTGATACCACCACCACTGGGAGGGTGAAGTCTGATGTGTACTTCTTCCAGTTTACATGCAGTAACCTAATACAAAGTCACTGGACAGCTCAACATGGAGAAGAACACTGTTGTATCAGGTATTAGACATTCTATGCTAGTAAGCAGTGCAAGCATCGAGTAATGGGGGAGAAGGAGGGCCATCTTGCCCATCCAGAGAGAGCAAAGCTGGTAGTGCTTTCTGTGGCATCACTAGGTATCAAACATGGAATCTCCCAATAATAGGACAAAAGACAATTGCACCATGTGTTTTCTTCTTGCTTTACAGGAGTGTAAATTTAAGGTGACACTCTCATACTTAGCTTGGATCATTCTCAACACAAGCAAATAATTAACTAAATGCCTGAAAATATGCTTCCAAGGTGGGCTTGTCATAGAAAGAGGGGTGGTCTAAGAGAAAATAAGCTGTGACAGTAGGTATGAGATGTTTTGCTTCTAAGCCAATGAGAAAACAGTGCATTATCCACTGGACTGCTCATTCCAGGATACTTGAGAGCAAAATCTGGTTGTCTTTGCGGAGATGCTAAAAATGGACTGTCATTGGATCTCATAGCAGAATAATGATCCAAAGCATTTTTCCAATATTTTACAGAAATGGCTTACTGACCACAGAACCGAGCTTGTGCAAATGGACCAGGGGCCCTCAGTTACCAAAGAGGTTTCATATGCCTTGTTCTGTTTTAAACCCTTAGGGAGTGTTAAAAGATTAAAAGAAATGATCTGCCCATTTCAGATTTTTTTTTCTTGGCTAAAATTTTAGCAGTCTATATTAAACTATATTACTACTAATATACCCACACTCTCTGTGGAAGTGGGGTAATTACAGTCAAGAGACATATCAAAAATGTTTAGTGAATAAGGGAAGCTGTTTGTCAGTTCTGGCATAGCGTAATAGTGGAGTGCCTCAAAATTTTAAACCACATTTAACCACAGTTAAGATATCCTCATACATCTAAAATGAAGTCAGAGTAAATGTAGGTTTAATTCTAATTGTGCTTCATTAACTCAGAGATGATTTTTACAAGACCTCCTAAAATAACAATTTTATACTGCTTCTGTTTGGAGAGTGCTTAGTTATATGAAACTGAAGGCAAACCTATCTTTGGTATAGGATAAAAAATCGTGTGTAAGGTGGAAAATAAAGAGTGGATGTTCATTCAGATATTTTTGACTTTTCAATTTATCTTCAAGAAATACACAGTTTTTACTTTACTACAACAACAGAGACTACTACTATATTATTATATATTTTATTATTATGTAATTACCACTGCACTAACATCAGGCTTTGGACTTTCAGTGGGGAGAGTTTCAGAGATTTGTTTTGTCAATATTGTGGGGAGGTCTTTTTCATAAAAAAATAAAATTATATTTGTAGAAGTAGTTTCAGGCAGGTTTTATTCACTAGCAACTTTTCTTGAACTCTTTTTGGGTTACATGTATGCAAAAGTTTATGGGCAATAAAAGAGCATGAAGGACACTCTGGTAGCAATTGTCAAAATTGTCCAAATCTGTTTCTCAGATTGTTCTGATTTTAACAGCCTTCACTGACATAGTGGTCTAGGAATCTAGTTGTCTTGGACAGTAGCCTAGCATTTGGAATGCTACTAATAAATGCATTTCTGCATTTTTCAGATATATATACTCAGTTAGGTGTGACTCTCACAGACTGGCTGTCCTGCAACAATGCCATTATATCCACGGTTCTTGTTCTTCTTTTATTTTTATGTTTCATTTAGGCTGTTGTCTGTACCTTCGCCACAGCCAGCAAGCAGGTCATACCATACCATCAGCGTGGGTTATCTTCAGCCATTGCTATTCAATTTGCCATAAAATGTATTATGCATAAAGTAGTTAATGGCCAAGTAGGAGTCATTAAGCAATCCCTAGCTAACATTTCTCATTACTAAAGATATTCTACTATGTTCTCCATTTGTTTTTGTTTTTAATAAGTCTACTTGGCCAACATTTCAAATTATAAAGACAAATGCCCCTTTCTTCTAGATTAAATGACAAACATTACTCTGGGATTTTGTATCTATTTTGTACTGATTCCTGGCAAAAAGCAAGGCTGATATAATGTTTACACAGATATGGATCGCTTACTCTCTATTCTTTCAGAACTGTGATTCGTAGAGCACACAGACAAACAAGTCTAATAAAATTAGACCTGAAACTCTTTTCCTAATAGCACAATAAGGTAATGTCTTTTATAATGGGGTTTATCACTATATATGTTGAATGGTGTTAAATGGTGCTATAAAAATAATACAAAGGGATCAGTTACACAAACTGATGTCAATGTGTTACTGTTCATTCTTTTAAGTTGTGTATTCAGATATCAGTATGCTTAAAGGAATATTTAATCATGAGAACCAACACATTTACAAAAATCTGCCTAGTAATTCAGTAGCGTTAGAAATGTTTCAGCCTGGATTGCTTTATGAATAGCAGACAATGAAAGCAAACAGAGGACATCTACATACAATGGCCTTAAAGGCAGAAGAACAAAAATCTGTTTCAGTCTAAATGTTAAGAATATCTGATAAAGAACACCTATGTCATGTAAAAGTGAATTATTTGGTGAATACCTCAAGTAAAAATAAAATGCAGGTGAAGGACTCTTTAAATCAAAGAGATGCCAAGAGCATTTTGCTATTTTATTTTACCAACACATTTGAGTAATAACAGGAGGTTCTTTAAAAATCATGTACTTGCCAAAACTGAATCACATTCCCATCAAAATCTTTACAAACTATGCAAATACTTTAAAAAGTAATGTTGGAAATTATTCAGGTCAAAATGTGGATTTTATTATAAAAACACTGATTAAAGCAGTAGCAATTTATTGCATTATCATCACAGTCATTGTGCATGTAATGCTTAAAATAACGTCGGTATACAAAATCAGTGTACTAGTGAAGTATGTACACAAGGTGTCCTCTTGGATTATACCAGTCTCTTGAGTTCCTGCCCATTTTAGCCCAGTTTTTAATAATTTTGTGCTTTATGTCTGAGCAGAACAAAACATTGACATTCCAGGATGATACCTGTATGATGTCTGTGTGTAAATGGTTCAATGTACTCAATGAAATACTGGGAAACTTTGACTGACCAGCAAAATTACCAGACCTCAACCCCAGTTCCCAATTAATGCAGCAGGTGAAATGCTGAAATTGCACACACAAATGTGTGCCAGGTTTATGGAAAAGTGGGCTAAAATAGACAGGAACTACCACCTTATTACCAAACCTTATTTGACACAACTGGTGCTAAGTAAAGAGACATATAATCAAGCAAACAAAAAATTACTTGAGACCAATGAGCTTATCTTTATTCCACCGCACATTGAAGAGATCTGACAATGGTCACATTGTGGTCTGGTAATTATTTGATCTTTTATAATATACCTTAATAAATTCTTGTGTACATCCCCAACTTAACAGGATTAGGTTGTTTGTGATTTCCAGTCATGACAAACAACTTGCTTCTTTCCGTCTCTTAATTCCCAAGACAAACCAAGTATTTTAGCCATGCTAACCTTGTCCTCAAAGTTCATGGAAACAGAAGCATACAACAATGAAATGATTCATCCATTTTTTTGCTTCCCAGTCACAGGACATAGATGTTTAACTATGCGATGGACGGGGGGAGCATGCTTCTCCCCTTTCCCGTGTGAGATGAAAATTTAACACGGAAGAGGTTATTGAGGGTAAGGCTGACCTCAACATGGTACTTCACTGGGCTAGGCTGAGGTAGCGTAGAGTTCAGGTGTTTGTGATGGATATGGTGAGGTTCAGATGCTTGAAACAGATATTGTAGACAAGCTGTCCTTGTCCTCATGCCTGTATATAAATTAACATCTAAGGTGTAATCCATTTTGTCACAGAAAGTACAGCAACACACTCCTCACTGTGTCTCTAATGCTCAAAAAATGCAACTAATAATATTCTTTAACAACTTTTAGAAAAATGCAGTTTTACTGTGGTCTTTCATTTGATCTCTATAACTCTAACAATAAATAGCACCAAATACATGTTAACATGTCACTAGGTGGTAACTGAGGAAATGTCAACTATATGCCGTTATGAATGAGCCTACAGAATTTCATTAAGATTGACCATTGACCCAGGCATGTATTTAGATGCAAATTTTTGATTTGCTGTTGGTAAATTATTGCCCAAAAAGTATTTTGTGCCTCTGTGCCAAGGGACACAAACCTCTTATTCCATGTGGGGCTACAATCCTGTCAGGGTTCATGTGAACTGATGAAGTGTAAGTATATGGTATCGTCAACCAAAGATTGGTGAAAAAAAGAACATGCTTCTAGAGTTTTGTCTTCCTGCAGAGTCTAGTTCCAAGATTCCTATCAGACCTGCCTAATATAACAAATATCTTCAAGGGTCCTTGACTGAATTCATCAAGTGCATTAGAATTGGTTGAGGATACATAATCCATTATGAATAAACTCAAGCGGAGGAAAGCAAAAGGAGGGTGATGACCACTGATCTAGGCAAGGTATCCCTTAAAATGTACTTCCAAATAAAGGCATGCTACTTCTGACATTCTTGCAGTTCTTGTTGTATAAAAATTACAGTCATAGATTTCTGCACATATAGAATCAGAATCAGAAAGCAGTGTAGCAGCTAAGCCAAAAAGACAGAAGGTGACTCTTGATTTTTTCAGTTTCCTAAAAGGCTTTTAGCATGGAGTTGTTTCTTGGGTGAAGGCCAGGGGCTAATGCAGTATCATCTCGCCACTCCCTGTCTGTAATGCAGAGGGATGGAAAGGGACGTACTGACTCAGTTAAATCTAAAAAATGAATATTGTATGGCTTACAGAAAGACTGGGCTTTTATAACATCAACCAATCTGTCAATCAGTCAGTCTATCAATCTGTCTGTCCGTCCGTCCGTCCGTCCGTCCGTCCGTCCATCTGTCCATCCATCCATCTACCTATGTACATGTATCAGTCACTATTTCGGGTTAAGCTAATTACCAAAAAGTGTTACAGTTGATCAAATATAAACAAAGCAATTACTAAACTACATCAAGATAAACATTCTGGAAGCCTTTGCCCTGGTGCAGTACCCTTATATCCTTTGTTGTTGTTTTTTGCTTCTGTTCTTTTCTTAATTAGTTCAAACTAAGAAAGATACGGTAAGAAAACAAAGAAAGTTTATGGTCTGCACTTAAGTAATTGCATCATAATTGTACTGCGTCCTAACTGAACTATCATTGGGTCACAAATTGGGTTGATTACTGTGGCTGTACTTCGAACAGTCTGTGCAATTTTTGATTAGGACCTTCTTTTGACAAAACTACTAAAACCAACAGTTGATGATGCAAAACTGTTAACTGTCCATCGGCAGCAGCCACCACCACAATATCTGCACAATTCAAAACACTTTATGTTTAAA
>JBBJLS010000148.1:14623367-14647111 GCA_037577275.1 Bryconaethiops microstoma | reverse complement strand
TCTCTCTCTCTCTCTCTCTCTCTCTCTCTCTCTCTCTCTCTCTCTCTCTCTCTCTCTCTCTCTCTCTCTCATGCTCTGCCTTCAGAGGCTGTATGCTATTTTTATCCTTGATCCAATACTCAGCACTCCTTGCAGTGCAGTCTGGGCTTTAGGTACTGCAGTGACTCTGTGTTTGTATGTCTGTGTGTGTACATGTGTGTAAAGACGATCTAGAGCTGAGCTTGTAAACAGCATCTCTGTACAACTGCACTGAAACCCTGGCTCTGCAGTGTGTGTTGTTAATCTGGGTGTGTCTGCAGTAAAGTGGGTGTGGCTGTGTTGTTGTGGGTGTGGCTAAAGTTATGCAGTAGGCAGTAGGAGGTAGCTGCATCTGACGCACTGTTGGTGAGCTCTCAGAGATATGGGTTAAACTTAATGGGAAGCTGATGTTATTTAACAACGAACAAAAGTAGTGTTGTAAAACTTTGACTGTCATCGCGATGCGTGTTTTCAGATGTTTATGTAGGGTTATAAGCCAATATGTTTTCCAGTTTTGGGTATAAGATTATGATATTGGCTAGTATTAATTGCTTTAGTTTTTCCATGTTGAATGTATGAAGTGAATTTGGATGCAACTGTTAATATACATGCGCCAATGGGGCAAATATTTCATTAGGCAAAGTAAACAATGTCTTGCATGCTTCTCGATGACTAAGCAAGGCGTATGTGTGTATAGTAAGCTTAGATCTGCCGTCGACTAATGATATGCCCTTCCCTCTGAAGGAAGCAAAGACAATAAAGCACAAGTTAACAGAAATCAGAGGATTAGCAGTCCATGATATCTATAAAACATTTTATGCCAAAATTAGTCATGGCTGGAGTCACCGACAGCCACAACTCAAATAAGAGACATCAAACTTGATTTTTATAGGGTTTACAACTACGACAGTACATAAGTAATAATGTGTCCAAACCACTTTACATTCCCTAGTGCTCTTGTTTTCACAGCCATTATGTTATTGAGTAATGCCTTTTATGTAACCCCAGACTTGGCCTTGACATGTATTGTTGAATTAAAAGAGATTGTTACATTTTGTAGTCTGGTATTGTCAGGAACTGTTGCTGTGCTTATTTTCGATCCCCCTTTTGACATAACAATATTGTTGCATGTATATGAGTAGAACCAAATGATAAAAGTGTTCAAAGCTCACAGTCATCACATCTAATCCTAACTGAGAATTCTGGAACTTTATCTGTTTTGATTTCTGTTTGGTTGTACTTGTTTGGCTTTTATATCAATCATTTGCTAATCTTAACCAGGTGTGCCATTTTCAAACCCTTTGTGAGTTAAATTATTTTTCTACACCCTCATAAAACACCTGTAGCAACCTGTATGTTGAAGCCATATCCTTCAGAGTTTAGCGTAAAGGATGAGATCTGAACATCATTGCAGTGGTGGCTGTTTATTGATGTCTGAGTAGTCGGACATGTAATGCCTTGAAAAGTCCCTGCAGAAACCAGAGCACAGTGATCATTGCTTCTTCTCTAAATACAAAATAAGCAATAGGAAATCATTTGTACAACAACATTATAAATGAGTTTAATGAACAATCCATCTCCTTTCACATTTAAAAAAGCTTCAGTTGATACAGAGATGGTACACAGCAAAGTCAGTTTGTGTGACCTCTCAGCTTGTGAGGCTTGGATAACTGCCAGGATAGAGAGTGCATTTCTTTTCCTGAGTGTACCATAAACAAGAAAAGGTCTGTTGATGTTAAATGATCCAAATTACAATGAACTTTCTTCAATGCACACTTTTTAAACAGTAGCAGCACCATGATACGCAGCCATAATACTCATTTACCTCATATACAATCTGTGTTTACTAAAAAAAAAAAGGCAAAAGGAGGATTTAGAGGAATGACCTGCTCACACAATCGTGCATCAGCAGAAACAGCTCATATATTGGCTGCTGTTTATATCTACTTAGTGCACATTTAAAAAGTAGATTGGTCTCTTATGGTCTTCCTACCTCTAAATAATGTATGATGTTGAGTGTGCATGTATGCAAATGCACTAAAGTGCACTGAAACCTCACAGGACTAAGCACATGCTAGTGAATTTTATCAGGACTAGTTTTGATTACTATGACAATATTGTCTTAAAATATTAGTCATTTTCATGCCGCATTTCCACCTCTCTTACCATTCAGCAAAGCCAAAACCATTTGAGAGCAAAATGTTTGTGATTAACTGGAAGTTTGCGGGAACTTGGCCAAAGGGAAAATTTAGCTCTGGTTGTTTCCCCATCCACTAAAATCTGATTATATTTTCGATGCAAACATGTCCCAGTGAAAGAACTTGTGTGTGCTATCAATGTAAGTCAGAACTGGTGTCTCGGCTGTGCCAGTTCTAATTGTGTTACTGCTACTAATAAGTACTGGATCTTCCCAGGTGGCCCCAGAGGCAGGAAAACAAGCTCTAATGCCTGTAATCTTGGTCATGTGTGATCCACTCACATACAGGATTGTATGTGACAGAGTGACTATTTGTTGCACTGAGAGATTCCAGGAACAGCAGCAAATTGAATGTGTACTATGTTTTTGCATTCAATTTCAGCATAACCGTTTATAAATGGAAATAAGACAAATGAGACATTCCGCATGTATTGATGAGTTGCTCGTAGACCTTTGCAGTAGGTACTATGACCTTTTTTGATCTTGGTCTATTGAGTGGAAAAATGAGGTTTAGGATTCAGAGGACTCAAACAAAACCTCAACATATTTTTATATTGATCAAGTTTAAAGACAATGTGAGACAGTACATTTTATTTTTCCTGGTGAATTACAACCACATGGTGTGTAAATAGATAAGACTGTAGAGGCAATCAGGAAATGTGTTAATCTGCCCATTACTGGGCTGCTTGCTTAAATCACAGTTCAAATCTCCAAATAATCTCCTGAACTATCCAAAAATGTTGAAATAGAGAGAATTAGTCCGTCCTGAGCACTGACCGTAGAGAATATTTTTTGTGAAAGATGTGTATCTATAACTGCAAGAGGAGTATCCTGGGTCTAAATAGGACTTTTTGCAAACAGGATCAGTGGGAGCCAAACCAAATACAACCACAAATGCACAATGGGGTGCTTATATACACCTACACAGGCATATACATGCTATATCTGTAGTTTTTTTGGAAAGATTTTCTTATGCGTGTCGTCTTAATATTTACTCAAATATACGCAAGCACATGTGTGGTTCACAAGCCTTTTAAAAGCATTAGTATCGATGTTGGTAGTGTTACTAGCTTTGGTGTTACTTGGTGTTACTTATATTGAAAATGATTGGTATCATTTTGTATCATAAACAGATAATCTTTACTACATGGCCTTACTACACATGTAAGATACAGAGGCAAAATAAACCTAATCACTTTGGTGAATAGGTCATGGTTTTATCATCTTTTAAACAGCACCCGTAAAACAAATATTTAATTAGGGAGGAACTAAATACCTTATACATTGACCATTCATTTCTCAAAGCACATGAAAAACACACTTTTAGAGGTAGACACACTTTGCAGAGCTAGTCTTGCAAATGAAAAACTCATTTTAAATGAAAAACATTTGCCATATTTTTGTAGATATTTTGAACACAATGTGTTTTGACCTTGCACTTACAAATATGAACAAAAAAGTAAAGCAAGCATGCATTCATAAGCATACACATAGCTTTCAGACACTGTATAATAAAGAATACATTATATATATATATATATATATATACATATATATATATAAAAAAAACAATAAATCAAAATATGTTATTCATTTTAATTCTGCAAAAAAGTTACCAAATACAAGCACAGAAAGGCATGCTTATTTGAGACAAAATAGAACAATCTGGCAATAATTCATATCGTCATGTTTGGAGAAAAATATGATATATGATACCAAGAAGTGTGAAGGAGGGAGCATCACTATATGGAGCTATTAAGTGTATATAACACTCAATTTATCTCTTTTACTATTCACATAATTTCTTAGCTCACTGACCTGCCATAAAATATTGATCCCAAAGTAAAAGCACAAAGGTTGTTGAAAATGAGTATTCAGTCATTACCATATATGAATAGTTTCCTTAAACAAACAACAATGCCCGCGTTCCTTAGAGAGTGGAGGAACGTTCAAACCTCCCTAAGCAAAATCTTCCAAGTTCATTTAATCTCTTCATATTCATACATGCATTCAATCATTCATACATTGATACACACACAGTAATGTGGACAAAACCATAAGCAACAATTTGGACATGTATACGAAGAACTGATTTTCATTTTTACTTACGGGTAGAGGTGTTGCTTATGTTGCTTTACAAATGTGTGAAAGGGGCAGGGCACTGCAGCTCCTCCTGTATTAAAATACAGGCAACTTCAGAACAAGACTGTGTAGTGGATTGGGTGAGGCACAACCTCAGAAGAGATATACCGATATATTAGTTCCAATTAAACAATAACTCAGGTGAGTGAAATCTTTCTTACGATGGTCTGTTGATTAGAGAATGTTTTCATTACATATTGAGATTGTGTTTAAAAAAAAATGAATTAGCTGAAAGTGATATTGTCTTTTCTCTGTTTCCTTTTCTGTTTGTTGAGGGAGTAGAACAGCACGTGTACACATTTTAGACCATGTAAACATTTAGAAGTACAAGTTCATACATATACTGAATTGTGTGAAAGTTTGAGATCTTTGGGAAAAAATGAAAGACTACAGGGTTTGGGCTTGGCCACAGCTGGAGCTGTGCTGCTAACATAATGGACATTTTTGTGCGCAGAAAGATTTCATGGCACTAACTACCATTACTTATTAACTACATTAACAAAGAAAAGCAAATTGCCGACATCAAACATGTCTTGGCTGATTGAATGTATTTGGAGTCAGAGGAAAAATGTGCAGATTAGATTTTTTTGCTCAACCCTTAAAAATAAGCTCATGGTGAAACTGAAGAATTTCTTGCAATGTCTTAGGTGCACAGAGAAGAAACATACACATAGCCATGCACAGACACATGCACACACATGCATATAGCTTCACCAAGCTGTGTGCCCCAACTTTATTCATAAATCTTCTGTACAGGCTCTCAGATTCTTGTCATAGATGAGTGTCTTACCAGGATGTTTGCCTTGGAGTGCAGGGCTAAGTCAGACTTCACCAAGTAATCAAATACTATGCAAATATCACTCTGCAGAAGAAATCAGTCATGTTCATATAACTGAACCAAGAAATAAGACAGTTGCAAGACATTATTCTGCATCAGCTGGAAAATGTATTCAGAAAAACACACTATATGTTTCAGCCACACCCATGACAGGTGTAGAAAATCAAGCACACAGCCATGCAATCTTCATAGACAAACACTGGCAGTAGAATGAGTCACACTGAAACACTCAACCACTTTACACATGGCTCTTAGTCATGTCAATTTGTGAAATTTCTGCCCTGCAAGCTCTGCCTTTCTCAACTCTAAGTGCTATTGTTGTGAAATGGAAGCGTCTAGGACTATCATAGCTCAGCCACAAAGCAGGAGACTACACAAACTCATACTGTTGCATTACTTACTATAGAGTTCCATACTGCCTCTGGGTGCATCATCAGCACAAGTACAAGTGCATCAGGAACTTAATAAAATGTTTTCCATGGCTAAGCAGCAAGACAGAAGCCTAAAAATCACTGTGCACAATGCAAAGCATTGGCTGGTGTGAAGTGTAAAGCACACTGCCACTGAACAGTGCAGAAGTGTAGTGATGAATCACTTCCGTATGTGGCAGTCTGATGGGCAAATTTGGGTTTGGCTGATGCCAGGAGACCACTGCTTACAGGAATGCTTAGTGCCAATTCTAACATTTGTGGAGGAAATATAGTGGTCTGGTGCTTTAAGCTTGGCCCCTCAGATCCAGCGAAGGATAAAATTAATGCTACAGCGTACAAAAACAACTATGCTTTTGCAGCAATAGTTTCTCATTCAAAGTAATTGCCTGACCTAACAAGTGCTTTTTTTTTTAAAACTTTTGAGGTCCTTAAAAAAGTGTAGAAGCTGTTGTGGGAGGACAACAGCATATAATGCCTGTAGTTTTAGAAGTGGTTGTCCTACACACTCATATAGGTGTGGTCAGGTGGTCACATACGTTTGCATGTACATATAATGTACATATAATGATATTAGTTCACACACACCTTGGGTTTGGCATCATCACTGCTGCATTGGAGTGAGAGAATTGTAAGAGTGGAACGTGCACATTGCTTTACAAATGCAGTAATGTATTATAGTGAAAAATAATAAACCTTTTTAGGCACCTCAGTCAATACAACATGGCTCTGTGAAAGATTTCAAGGAAGTGAAGGTTGACAGACTGATAGCAAGAAGAGTCTCATGAGCTTTTCAAAACAATCTCATAATGCAAAAAGCATTACATTAAGAGCCATGTTAGAGATCCTTTAATGTACAATCACTATACCTCAGAAAGCTAAAGGTCCACTTTTTCAAATACAGTACATTACTGAATGTATACACATAACTGAAGGCCAAGCAAGTACTATAGATGGTGGGGTAAAGTGTGCTTGATGTATTTTTTGGATGCAATTATATTAAATATTCAGCCCTATATTTATTCAATAGGGCTCAATACAACAATAGCTGGTATAGACCATATTTAAATGATTGTGAGTCACTTATTTTTACTTTGTTTCTATGTTTTTGGGTTGCATAAAACATGACATTCTAAAGTAGAACAATATGTCTGAACAGTGAGGTTTTGTTATTACATACATCATACCTACATGCATTTCTTCCTCAATCGGATGCCACTGTGATAGACCAGTCGCTATCTTTTACAGAACAAGCTGAATCGTGGAAATTAACCGAAAGCAATCAGGCACACCATGACCAGCCCAAAGTTTCTTATCAGTAGATTGGAGTATATGACTGGCACATACATACATCTGGCACATACATAAAAATTGTAATATGGTTGAAGGAAACATAAAATGCAACATTCATTATGCACTATGTCAGGGTTGGTCATTATTTTAGGAAAGAATTAATATGAAAGATACAGATAATAAAAATCCTTGAGTCCTCTGACACTGCAAAATCCTCCTTAATCTGCAAGTTGGCCTCTGCTAGTTCTGTAAACCTATCCTTCAGATCAATAAAGCGCTTCACTTTACAGACAGAATCAGAAAGTGGTAGACCATCTATACCCTTTGGGAATATTTGCCAGGAAAGAGGTTCCGTATTTCAATAATCTTGACCTAGACTGGTGTGCCAGCACTTTTGCCTGAACTCCAATTTACATACATGAAAACACAATGCAAAGTATTACTGAAGAGTAAATTAATTACATTATTAAAATGTACAAACATAATGATATAACTTTAATAATTGCTAATGATTATGTGCAATAATAAAATAAATATTTGCTGCATTTTTAATCTGTTACAGGAGCTGGGCGAAGGCTGAGGGGACCAGAGCAGGATACAGGAGACGATTCAGTGAGTTTCATTCAAATGCACAACTTTCAGCAAAATGCTTGAAATTGTAATATATGCAATCAACAAAAAGGTACACAGAAAAGCCTTTTTATACCATACATCACCATACATAGTGAAAATGACAAACATTTTTTGTTTTGCTTTTTTTTTTTTGCTAATTGTGTTAAATATTATACTCTGTTACTGTTAGGTATGTGAGGAACCTGAGATTTTAGAGGGGGAAAGACCTCGCCCTCAAGGCTCTTCCCCTGTAGAGGAATTCCCAGCTGAAAAACAGGTAACTAAGATTACTGATGCAGCTGGAAGAGCTGTGATTACCCAACAAACAAAAATATTTGTTTGTTTTATGAATATATATCAATTTATTGTTTTCTTAGGCAGAAGACGACTTTAATAGCTCACCACTCAAGAGTGGCAACAAAAAAAGCAGGAGAGTCGGTTTTGGGTCCTTGTTTGACAAGCGCTCCTCTGCCAAGATGAGTGAAACAGAGGTGAGGCCTAATAATATACAGATCATTCCTAAAACCCCGATAAGTTAAGTGAATAACTTATTGATTATCTTGTTACAATGGCAGCTGTCAACGGGTAGGATATATTACACAGCAAGTAAACAGTCAGTTCTTAAAGTTGAAATAATTGGTAAATCAGCAACAGGTTCATGGGCGCCCAAGGCTCATTGAGGCATGTGGGCAAAAAGGGCTTGCCTGTCTGGTTTGACCCCACAGAAAAGCTACTTTATCCATCCATCCATCCATGATCTGCCGCTTATCCGGGTCAGACCTCCCTCTCCCCAGCCAGCTCTTCTCGGCTGGGTCTTCCCAGGCCAGCTGAGAAATATAATCCTGCTAGCATGTCCTGGGTTTGTCCTGTGGCCTCCTCCCAGTGGTGCATGCCCAGAAAACCTGCCCCCTGGACGCCTCCTCACAAGGTACCCGAATTGCCTCAACTGGCTCCTTTCGATGTGGCAGAGCTGCTGTTCTACTCTGAGTCCCTCCCAAATGTCCACACTTCTCACCTTATCTCTAAGGGAGAGCCTGGCCACCCTGCAGAGAAAACTCATTTTGGCCGCTTATAACTGCAATCTCATTCTTTCAGTCACTACCCAGAGCTTGTGACCATAGGTGAGGATGGGGACGTAGATGGACCAGTTAATTGAGAGCTTTGCCTTTTGGCTTAGCTCTCTCTTTACCACAACAGACTGGTTAAGGGTCCACACAACTGCAAATGCCGCCCCAATCTTGGACAGAAACTGCCCCTTGCCCAAAAGTGGGCAATCCACCCGTTTCCGGCTGCTTACTGTTTTGGAATTATAGGTACTAATCCTCAGCCCAGTCACTTCACACTCGGCTGCAAACCATCCCAATGGTCGCCGATTGATGAAGACAGAAGGACCACGTCATCCGCAAAAAGCAGTGACGCAATCCTGAGGACTTCCAACAGGACACCTGGCTGTGCCAAGATATCTTGTCCAATAATATTATTAACAGGACCTGTGACAAAGGGCAGCCCTGGTGGAGTACCACATGCACTGGGAACATGTGTAACGTACTGTCAGTAATGCAAACCAGACTCCTGGTTTGTTCATACAGGGACATAATGGCCCACTATAGAGGGCCCCGAATCCCATACTCCCAAAGCACCCCCCACAGAGCACCATGAAGGACACGGTCATAGGCCTGGACAAACTAGTCTGACCCATCTTGCAACTTACAAGACTTAAAGCATCTGCTGCTAATGTATTGGTGCTAGATACAACAGTACACCTTTACAGGTCTTGTGGAGGGAATCTGCACACTACGATAACAATAATCAACAATTTTACTGTTGTGGCTAATTGCATGCGTGTCAAATTTCAGGTCAGGGTGCGGTTTGGGTGCGGTTATAGTTAGCGGCCACTAGAGGCTGTTTTTGAGTTAAGTTGGTTTGGGGTTTTTTGTTAGACCTTTATTATGACATTCTGAGCACCGCCGGTCATGAGGTGGTTGATTATGAGTCTCAGCTGGCTGGGGTGCTCAGAGCAATGAGATTTGTGTTTCTATTGGTTTCTTGTGTTTGGGGTTTTGTATTTAAGTTCTCTTAGGGTGGACCTTTGTTGTTGGTCGAAAGTCATCTTGGGTTTTGCTATAGGGTTCTCCTTTTCTCCTTTGTTTTGAAGCCTGGCCCTCATGCCGTTTGTTATATTTTGTAAATAAAGTCCACGGAAAGGAAATGGATGTCTGCCTCCGCGCCTGCCCTTATTCGGGGAAAAGGGGAAAACGCAACACATATATGTATTTATATGAAGTTAAATATTTATATGTGATTTATAAGTCCTGCATACATTCTATTGTTAGTGTATTTATGTGACTTTGAAATTAATGTGGCACACAGTTCATACATGAGACTGAGATCACTTGAGAGAATGTCATCTATTGTTTCAGGACATGCAAAGTGGTGGAGCTGGAGTAATTGTAAAAACAGTAAAAGACACATGTGCTGAAGGGCTAGTAGTGACTGGTGGAGGGAAAGAAGGAATCTTCATTAAAGAAGTGAAACCAGATTCACCTGCTTCAAGACACATGACTATGAAAGAGGGTATGCAAAGCATTATTATAATATAAATCATTATATTGTTAGTGGTGATTTTTTAAATAGTAAAAATAAACATGCTTTTGTTGAGAGCACAGAAGACATAAAAAAGGATAAAAAAAACCCTCTTTTTGTCTTTTAAATGCCCAGAACTGGTTGATGGTCCAGGCTTCCATTCCTCATTTTCATAGCTTACAACAATTCAATTGTCCTTGTTTCCCATGTAGTTTCTGAATATGGTACGCCTGGAAATATAGAAAAGGAAGTTCTTTAATCTGGACATGTCATAAAGGATTGTAATTACTTTATAATTTCAACTACCAATTAATTTAGAATAAACATCTTTTTTCACCTTTGTTTGTATCCTTCCAGGTGATCAGATACTCAGTGCTACTGTATACTTTGACAATGTGTCATACGAAGATGCACTCCAAATCCTTGAGCACGCTCAGCCATACAAAATGGAGTTATGTGTGAGACGCAAAGTGGAATCAACTTTGCCAGAAGATGATGTACTTATACAACCAGAGGTTACCACTGAAACAATACTGATATTACTTACTTTTCTTACTTACATTTCTTCATGTTTTCATGTTAACCACTTAATTTATTTGACATTTTTAGGGCAATGAGGGGGAAACACTACAGATGAGGAGTCCAAGAAAGAAAAAACAGCGAGACCGCATCTCATGGCCAAAGTTCCCCTCTTTTGGAAAAGGACACAGAACACAATTCAAGAGATCCCACAGCACCTCAGAGGCAGAGGAGCACAAAAAATTAGAAATGAGCCCTTCAGCAAGTGACACAGAATCCCCATTCAAGACACCACAGAAATCTCCAGATGGTAAAGACAAGAAAAAGAAACAAAAAGCCAAACTGAACAAGAAGATGAAAGGACATAGCAACAAATCCATTGAGGAATTTCAGAGAAATGAGAAAGAGCTGACATCAGATAACTTGATAGTTTTGGAAGATCAACAATTTGAGGATATATTACAAGAAAACTTCCCTGAGACACTCGTGACAAAATTAGTCACACATGAAGCTGAATTCGAGGACCATGCGTTACCGAGTCTGTCAGAAAAGGAATTACAGCACAAGGTTCATCTCATTAGCCTGAGCAATACATTAAAAACTACAGATATTTCAGATGCTCTTTTAGATGGTTCTGCTGGTGAAACGAGGACCTCAGAGGAAGGAAAGATAGAGAGATCAGAAATGAAAGTGAGCATTCATCAGAAAGAGAAGTCTGACATAGGGAAAGAAAGCCAATCAAAAACTGTCTTTGGAATGAGCAGAACTTCAGATTCATCTGCATATGACAGTGTTGTGGTAAGTCCTGTCCTAATATCACAAGCAGAGCTAGGAAAACCTCATCTTGACACTGAAATAAACACAGAGGTGATCAGCAAGGACAGTTCAGAGAAGAACCTGTTATCTGGAAATATGGAAATGAGCACACAAAAACTAGATGTATCTGTAGATTTGTCAGATGTAGCAGTACTGAAACAATCACCGAAGATCAGCGGTGAAAAGCAATGGAAGGAAAGAACTGTACTTGAAAATGAGAGTTATGGGATTCGAACTAGAGGTCCACTTGGAGACATTGCCGCATCAAAAACCCACTTTGCTAGTGCAGTAAATGGGCTTCAATTTACGCCACCAGATTCTTCTGAGATGACAAAAGAGAGCAGTATGCCCGAAACTATCACAATTATATCCCAACCAAAACCAAATGATCTCGGTACAGTTTGCACTGTTGATGCAATGGACTCACATTGGGAAATAAAAACATCTAAGCAATCAACAGAGACAAATGTTGATAACATTCTAGCAGGTCTAGACAAAAAATCCAAATCAAAGTTTAAATTGCCCAATGTGGATTGCTCTGGACTTCACAAACCAATCAAAATGACAAAAGTGGGACTAGTTAAGACACACCTTCCAAAGCGAGAAGACATTGAGATTCCAGGGATGGAAGATAAAGAGCCAAAGCTTCAGATTCCTGGATTTAAGATCCCAAAAACTGAGATTATAAATATTACTAAGGATAGAGATACTCAGGCTCAACGAACAGATAAGGAGTTCAGTGTTGAGGATGTTAAAGAGGCAGTTTCCAAGTTCCCAGCTTTGAAATTGCCTGAAGGGGACATTACAGGTGTGCTTGTGCAGAGAGAAATTACAATTATGGAAATGAAAGCAGATAAGACTAACACGACCCCTAGGGGATCTCCTCGTAAAATATCAGAGACAAGTACTGATGGTAACACTAAAATTATTGAATGCAAAATAGATAAAGAAGAGTCATCAGCTTCTAATATTGCAGCTAAGAACACTGTGATCAAGATACCAAAAGTTGAACTACCTTATGCTGGTGAGGAAACAATAGCCATGACCACAATAGACTACACAAAACCAAAAGGTGAAATGATTACCGAAAGCAGGGAAATTGGAGATGTTAAATTTAAACTTCCAAAGCGTGAAGACATTGAAATTCCAGGCATGGAAGCCATTGAGGAATCAATTGTTCAGGACACAGATATGAAAGTGCTTAAAGACAAAACTAAGAAATATGACAAGCCGAAAGGACGGGAAAAGAAATCAAAAAAACCCCAAATAAGCATGCCAAGTTTTGGGATCGCAAAACCTGACATTCGATTCCCAGATATTGAAATTGAATTGCCAAAGAAAGATGCGGTTTCTAGAGATTCTAGGGAAATAGAAGAGACAAAATTGGAAGTTGATGCTGACATTAAGCTGAAAGATGCTTCAGTAGGAGGCCAAAAGCAAATTGAGAACACTGTAGTAACTGTTGATAATGAAACTGAAACCTTTAACATAAGTTTCCCTAAAGCAGTTGCTTCGCCATCAAAACAGTGTGCAGCAGACATTTCTGTTGTGGATATTAAAACTGAAGGGCAAGGGAGGAAGTTTAAACTGCCAAAATTTGAAATCAGTTTCCCAGAGGTACCAAAAATTAGTGCAAGTACCTCAAAGAAAGAAGTTGATAATACTAGGGCAGAGAGAAAGGGAGAAGTGTCACCAATGCATCTACCTGAAATGTCTATACAAACTGAAATTGAAAGTCTTGAATTCAAACTTCCAGAAATTAAAGGGTTTAAAATTAATGGAAATGAACCCAAGGTAGAGGCTGAGATATTTCTACCAGAGGAAAAGAAAGAAATAGAACAAGAAACTGAGTTGAAAATAGGAGCAAGTTTTACATTAACTGACGATGAATTATCTAAAGCAGAAACAAAGGACATAGAACCTGATATTCCATTTATTGATTCTTCATTACCAGTTTCAAAGAGTGACAGTGGTCAAAAAGAAGAAAGGTTTGGATCTCCAACAAAGTTTAAACTTCCCTCAATCACTCTTCCAAAATTTAGAGGAAAAAGTTCAAAAGCCATAGAATCTATAAATGTAGATACTGGAGAATCAGCAGTTATGGATGTACAAGTTAAAGACGGTAAAAAAAACTTTCCAGACACGGAATTACAAGTATCAGCCGAGCCACCATCAAAACACAAAAAACGCCTATCCAACTTTGAATTAAAGGAGACAGCTGAACCGCTATCAGCTAATATAAAGGGACCTGACACAGACAAAAACAGTGTGGATCTCAGTGTAGATATGAAGTTTCAGGACATTGAAAATGAAAGAGAAGTGAGTAAATTCAAACTGCCAAAATTTGGAATCAAACTTCCTGAAATAAAAGCACCACAAATAGATTTAAGTGCAGCAAAGACAGAACTCGAGATTTCACTACCAGATCGAAAGGTACAAGTACAAGCTTCTGATCTTGAAGTGCCAGAAGGATTAACCAATGTAAAAGAAGACCTGCCAGAAATAGATTCTAAAGGTCTTGATGTAAAAACAAAGCGGCCAAGCTTTTCCTTTCCCAAATTTGGATTTTCTAAATCTGATATGAAGGGCCCAGGAGCTGATGTAAGTGCTTCAGATGTTAATGTGTCACTACCAGAAGGACGTGTAGAGCTAGAAGCACCAAATGCAGAAATTACAGTATCAGTGGATGAGAGGGGAAAAAAAGATGAGACAAAGTTTGGCTCTCCAACAAAGTTTAAACTTCCCTCAATCACACTCCCGAAATTTGGAGTTAAAGCTTCAAAGGGAAAAGTAGATGTCTCTGCTGTGGAGATACAAGCTAAAGGGAAGGAAGTAAGTCCATCAGATGATGAGATAAAATTGTCCACTGAGCCAGTGTCACTTGATATAAAGGGGCCTGAGGTAGATAAACAGGACAAATCACTTACAGTGGACATTAAGGCCCAAGATATTCAAGCTGAAGGGCAACGGAGTAAGATGACGTTTCCAAAATTTGGGATCAGCCTTCCTGATGTGAAAGGACCAAAAATAGAATTAAGTACACCCAAGACAGACATTGACGTTTCTCTACCAGAGGGAAAGATGGAAGTGCATCAACCTGATGTTGCAGTGCCGGGAGCAATCGAGGTGAAAGCAGATGTATTGGAAATAGATTCTAAAGATCTTGATGTGAAAACCCAGCAATCAAGCTTCGCCTTTCCCAAATTTGGATTTTCTAAATATGAAATGGCAGATCCTGGAGCAGATGTAAATGTTCCAAATGTTGATGTGTCGTTACCAGAAGGAAATGTAGAGCTAGAAGCACCAAATCCAGACATTACAATATCAATGGATGAGACTGAACAAAAAGATGAAACAAAGTTTGGATCTCCTACAAGGTTTAAACTTCCCTCATTCACACTCCCAAAATTTGGAGTTAAAGCTCCAAAGGGGGAAGCAGATGTCTCTGGTGTGGAAGTACAAGCTAATGTAAAGGATGTAAGTCTACTAGATGCAGAGTTAAAATTGTCAGCTGAACCGCTGTCAGTTGATATAAAGGGGCTTGAGGTAGAAAAAGAGGACAAATCTCTTGAGGTGGACATTAAAACCCAAGATACACAAATTGACAAGCAAGGGAGTAAGCTGAAAATGCCAAAATTTGGAATCAGCCTTCCTGAGCTAAAAGGGCCAAAAATAGATTCAACTGCATCCAAGACAGTGATTGACGTTTCTCTACCAGAAGCAGTGATGGAAGTGCATCCACCTGATGTTGAGGTGCCAAAGGGAGCAATAAAACTGAAAGAAGATATACCAGAAATAGATTCTAAAAGTTTTGATGTGAAAACAAAACAATCAAACTTCTCATTTCCCAAATTTGGATTTCCTAAATCTGAAATGAAGGCTCCACAAGCTGATGTAAGTGTTCCAGATGTTGATCTGTCACTACCAGAAGGAGGTGTAGAGCTAGAAGCACCAAATGCAGACATTACACTGTCAGTGGATGAGACCAGACAAAAAGATGAAACAAAGTTTGGATCACCAACAAAGTTTAAACTTCCATCAATCACACTCCCAACGTTTGGAGTTAAAGCTCCAAAGGGGGTAGTGGATGTCTCTGGTGTGGAGGTACAAGCTAAAGGCAAGGAAGTAAGTCTACAAGATGCAGAGCTAAAATTGTCAGCTGACCCAAAAAAGGGACCTGAGTTAGAAAAAGAGGCAGAATCTCTTAGGGTGGATATGAAAGACCAAGATATTCTAACTGAAGAGCACAGGAGTAAATTCAAATTCCCAAGATTTGGAATCAGCCTTCCAGAGGTAAAAGGTCCAATAATAGATTCCAGTGCAGCCAAGACAGAGATTGATGTTTCTCTACCAGAGGGAAAGATGGAAGTGCACCTACCTGACATTGGAGTGCCTGGTGCAATAGAAATGAAAGCAGATATACCAGAAAAAGATTCTAAAGATCTTTATGTGAAAACAAAGCAACCAAGCCTCTCATTTCCCAAATTTGGATTTTCTAAATCTGAAATGAAGACTCCAGAGGTTGATAAAAGTGTTCCAGATGTTGATGTGTCAGTACCAGAAGGAAGTGTAGAGCTTAGAACTCCAAGCGCAGACATTACTGTATCAGTGGATGAGACTGGAAAAACAGATGAAACCAAGTTTGGATCGACAACAAAGTTTAAACTTCCATCAATCACACTCCCAAAATCTGGAGTTAAAGATCCAAAGGGGGCAGTAGACATCTCTGGCATGGAGATACAAGCTAAAGGAAAGGAAGTAAGTCTACCAGATGCAGGGTTAAAATTGTCAGCTGAGCCACTGTCAGTTGATATAAAGGGGCCTAATGTAGAAATAGAGGAAAAATCCCTTAAGGTGGACATTAAGATCCAAGATATACAAACTGAAGAGCAAGGGAGTAAGCTGAAAATCCCCAAATTTGGGATCAGCATTCCCGAGGTAAAGGGACCAAAAATAGATTCAGCTGCATCCAAGACAAAAATCGACATTTCTCTACCAGAAGCGGTGATGGAAGTGCATCCACCTGACGCTGAGGTGCCAAAAGGAGAAATAAAATTGGAAGCAGGTATACCAGAAATAGATTCTAAAAGTTTTGATGTGAAAACAAAACAACCAAGCTTTTCATTTCCCAAATTTGGATTTTCTAAATCTGAAATGAAGGCTCCAGAAGCTGATGTCAGTGTTCCAGATGTTGATGTGTCGTTACCAGATGGAAGTGTAGAGCTAGAAGCACCAAATGCAGACATTAAAGTATCAATGGATGACACTGGACAAAAAGATGAAACAAAGTTTGGATCACCAACAAAATTTAAACTTCCATCAATTACACTCCCAAAATTTGGAATTAAAGCTCCAAAGAGGGCAGTAGATGTCTCTGGTGTGGAGGTACAAGCTAAAGGGAAGGACGTAAGTCTACAAGATGCTGAGATAAAATTGTCTGCTGAGCCACTGTCAGTTGATATGAAGGGGACTGGTGTAAAAAAAGAAGCCAAATTTGGAATCAGCCTTCCCGAGGTGAAAGGACCAAAAATAGATTCTAGCACAGCTCAGACAGAGATTGACGTTTCTTTACCAGAGGGAAAGATGGAAGTGCAACTACCTGATTTTGGAGTGCCAGGAGCCATTGAGGTGAAAGCAGACGTACCGGAAATAGATTCTAAAAATCTTAATGTAAAAACAAAGCGACCAAACCTCTCATTTCCCAAATTTGGATTTTCCAAATCTGAAATTAAGGCTCCAGAAGCTGATGTAAGTGCTCCAGATATTGATGTGTGCGTTCCAGAAGGAAGTGTAGAGCTAGACGCTCCAAATGCAGACATTACAGTATCAATGGATGGGACCAGAAAAACAGATGAAACAAAGTTTGGATCTCCAACAAAGTTTAAACTACCCTCAATCACACTTCCAAAATTTGGAGTTAAAGCTCCAAAGGTGGCAGCAGACGTCTCTGGTGTGGAGATACAAGCTAAAGGAAAGGAAGTAAGTCTACCAGATGCAGAGTTAAAATTGTCAGCTGAACCACTGTCAGTTGATATAAATGGGCCTGGGGAAGGAAAAGAGGGCAAGTCTTTTAGGGTGGACATTAAGACCCAAGATATACAAACTGAAGAACAAGCCAGAAAGCTGAAAATCCCAAAATTTGGAATCAGCCTTCCCGAGGTAAAGGGACCAAAAATAGATTCAACTGCATCCAAGACAGAGATTGATGTTTCTCTACCAGTGATGGAAGTGCATCCACCTGACGCTGAGGTGCCAGAAGGAGCAGTAAGACTGAAAGCGGACACACCAGAAATAGATTCTAAAAGTTTTGATGTAAAAACAAAACAACCAAGCTTTTCATTTCCCAAATTTGGATTTTCTAAATCTGAAATGAAGGCTCCAGAAGCTAGTGTAAGTGTTCAAGATGTTGATGTATCATTACCAGAAGGAAGTGTAGATCTAGAAGCGCCAAATGCAGACATTACAGTATCAATGGATGAGACCAGAAAAACAGATGAAACAACGTTTGGATCTCCAACAAAGTATAAACTTCCCTCATTCACACTCCCAAAATTTGGAGTTAAAGCTCCAAAAGGGGCAGTAGATGTCTCTGGTGTGGAGGTACAATCTAAAGGAAAGGAAGTAAGTCTTTCAGATGCAGAGTTAAAATTGTCAGCTG
Source organism: Bryconaethiops microstoma (assembly GCA_037577275.1). Classification (NCBI taxonomy): domain Eukaryota; kingdom Metazoa; phylum Chordata; class Actinopteri; order Characiformes; family Alestidae; genus Bryconaethiops; species Bryconaethiops microstoma. Next base: position 14,629,007 of record JBBJLS010000148.1, on the reverse strand, counting down.
AACCACTGTCAGTTGATATAAATGGGCCTGAGGAAGGAAAAGAGGGCAAGTCTTTTAGGGTGGACATTAAGACCCAAGATATAAAAACTGAAGAGAAAGCCAGAAAGCTGAAAATCCCAAAATTTGGAATCAGCCTTCCCGAGGTAAAGGGACCAGAAATAGATTCAACTGCATCCAAGACAGAGATTGATTTTTCTCTACCAGAAGCAGTGATGGAAGTGCATCCACCTGACATTGAGGTGCCAGAAGGAGCAATAAAACTGAAAGCAGATATACCAGAAATAGATTCTAAAAGTTTTGATGTAAAAACTGAACAACCAAGCCTCTCATTTCCAAAATCTGGATTTTCTAAATCTGAAATGAAGGCTTCAGAAGCTGATATAAGAGTTCCAGATGTTGTGTCGTTACCAGAAGGAAGTATAGAGCTAGAAGCACCAAATGCAGACATTACACTATCAATGGATGAGACCAGAAAAAAACGTGAAGCAAAGTTTGGATCACCTACAAAGTTTAAGCTTCCTTCAATCACACTCCCAAAATTTGGAGTTAAAGCTCCAAAAGCTGCAGCAGACATGTCTGCTGTGGAGATACAGGCTAAGGGAAAGGAAATTAGTCTACCAGATGCTGAGATAAAATCATCCGCCGAGCCACTGTCAGTTGATATAAAGGGGCCCGAGTTAGAAAAAGAGGACAAATTGCTTAGCATAGATATGAAAGCCCAAGATATTCAAACCGAAGAGAATAGTAGTAAATTTAAATTCCCAAAATTTGGAATTAGCTTTCCAGAGGTGAAAGGAACAAAAATAGATTCTAGCGCAGCCAAGACAGAGATTGATATTTCTCTACCAGAAGGAAACTTGAAAGTGCATCCACCTGATGTTGGAGAGCCTGAAACGATCGAGGTGAAAGCAGACGTATCAGAAATAGATTCTAAAGGTCTTAATATGAAAACGAAGCGATCCGGCTTCTCATTTTCCAAATTCGGATTTTCCAAATCTGAAATGAAGGCTCCAGAAGCTGATGTCAGTGCTCCAGATGTTGATGTGTCATTACCAGAAGGAAGTGTAGAGCTAGAAGCTCCAAGTGCAGACATTACAGTTTCAATGGATGGGCCTGGAAAAACATATGAAACAAAGTTTGGATCACCAACAAAGATTAAACTTCCCTCAATCACACTCCCAAAATTTGGAGTTAAAGATCCAAAGGGGACAGTGGATGTCTCTGGTGTGGAGATACAAGCTAAAGGAAAGGAAATTAGTCTACCAGACACAGAGATAAAATTGTCCGCTGAGCCATTGTCAGCTGATATAAAGGGGCCTGAGGTAGAAAAAGAAGACAAATCTCTTACGGTGGACGTTAAAGCCCAAGATATTCTAACTGAAGAGCACAGGAGTAAATTCAAATTCCCAAAATTTGGAATCAGCCTTCCTGATGTGAAAGGACCAAAAATAGATTCTAGGGCAGCCAAGACAGAGATTGACATTTCTCTGCCAGAGGGAAAGATGGAAATGCATATTGGAGCACCAGAAGCAATCGAGGTGAAAGCAGATACACCAGAAATAGATTCTAAAGGTCTTGATGTAAAAACAAAGAGACCGAGCTTCTCATTTCCCAAATTTGGATTTTCCAAATCTGAAATGAAGGCTCCAGAAGCTGATATAAGTGCTCCAGATGTTGATGTGTCGTTACCAGAAGGAAGTGTAGAGCTAGAAGCAGCAACTGCAGACATTACAGTATCAATGGATGGGACCAGAAAAAAAGATGAAACAAAGTTTGGGTCTCCTACAAAATTTAAACTTCCATCAATCACACTCCCAAAATTTGGAGTTAAAGCTCCAAAGGGGGCAGCAGATGTCTCTGCTGTGGAGGTACAAGCTAAAGGAAAGGAAGCAGGTCTACCAGATGCAGAGTTAAAATTGTCAGCTGAGCCACTTTCAGTTGGTATAAAGAGGCCTGAGGTAGAAAAAGAGGACAAATCTCTTAAGGTGGATATTACAGCCCAAGAACTACAAACCGATAAGCAAAGGAGTAAACTGAAATTTCCAAAATTTGGAATCACCCTTCCCGAGATGAAAGGACCAAAAATAGATTCTAGTACAGCCAAGCCAGAGATTGATGTTTCTCTACCAGAGGGAAAGATGGAAGTACATCCACCTGACACTGGAGTACAAGGAGCAATTGAGGTGAAAGCAGATTTCCCAAAAATAGATAAAGATCTTGAGATGACAACAAAACGACCAGGCTTCTCATTTCCCACATTTGGATTTTTTAAATCTGAAATGAAGGTTCCAGAAGCTGATGTAAGTGTTCCAGATGTTGATGTGCCATTACAAGAAGGAAGTCTAGAGCTAGAGGCACCGAAAGTAGACGTTACTGTTTCAGTGGATGAAACTGGAAAAAAAGATGAAACAAAGTTTGGATCACCAACAAAGTTTAAACTTCCTTCAATCACACTCCCAAAATTTGGAGTGAAAGCTCCAAAGGGGTCAGTACATATGTCTGATGTGGAGGTACAAGCTAAAGGCAAGGAAGTAAGTCTACAAGATGCCAAGATAAAATTGTCTGCCGAGCCACTGTCAGTTGATATAAAGGGGCCTGAGGTAGAAAAAGAAGATAAATCTCTTCAAATGGATGTGAAAGCACAAGATATAAAAATTGAAGAACAAGGTAGCAAGCTGAAATTCCCAAAATTTGGAATCAGCCTTCCTGAGGTAAAAGGACCAAAAATAGATTCAACTGTAGCCAAGACAGAGATTGACGTTTCTGTACCAGAGGGAAAGATGGAAGTGCATCAACCTGACATTGAAGTGACAAAAGGAGCAATAAGACCGAAAGCAGATATACCAGAAATAGATTCTAAAGGGTTGGATGTTTCAACAAAACAACCAAACTTTTCATTTCCTAAATTTGGTTTTTCTAAGTCTGAAATTAAAGTACCAGAAACTGTTGTAAATGAAGGAAATGCAGGCATCACATTGTCAATGGATGAGACTGAACAAAAAGATGAAACAAAGTTTGGATCTCCGACAAAGTTTAAACTTCCATCAATCACATTCCCAAAGTTCGAAGTTAAAGCTCCACAGGGGTCAGAAGATGTCTCTGTTGATGAGGTACGAACTAAAGGAAAGGAATTAAGTCTACCAGATGCAGAGTTGGAAATGTCATCCACACCACCTGATCTAAAGGTGCCTTCTATCGACAGAAAGGAAAAATCTCTAAGCATTGATATGAAGCCTCAGGAAATCCAAATTGAAAAAGAAGAGAGTAAGTTTAAATTGCCAAAATTTGGAATCAAAATTCCTGAGGCTAAAGGAACAAAGATGGAGTCAAGTACAGTTCAGACAAAGATTGACATTTCTCTGCCAGAAGCAGAGATGGAAGTGCATCCACGTGACACTGAAGTGGATGAAAGAATAGATTCTAAAGGTCTTGATGTGAAAACAAAACAATTCAGCTTTTCATTTCCCAAATTTGGATTTTCAAAATCAGAAACTAAGAATGTGTCATTGCCAGAAGGAAGTGTAGACTTGGAAGAACCAGATAAAGACACTATAGTGTCAACTGGACAAAAAGATAAAACAAAGTTTGCTTCTCCAACAAAGTTCAAACTTCCCTCAGTCACACTTCCAAAATCTTCTGCACTAGAGATTAAGACTCCAAATTTTAGCCTGTCTAAATCCAGTGCACAGTCAGATGAAGTAACTACACAGTCGGTGGACACAGAATCCCAAGAAACAAAACATAAAGAGAATACTGCTGTCACAGGCTCTCCAGTAAAGTTCAAGCTGCCTACTATTAAAATGCCCACATTTGGAAATGCATCTCAAAAGACCTCAGAAACTAGAGCAGAAAAATCAGTACCTGAAAAAGATATAGCAGATATAAATGTTGAATTAAATGTTGGTACAAAACATTCAAAATCACATGATGCTGAAGTTGAACTTAGAGATACAATTCAACAACCTCCAGAAGCAGCTACTAAGAAGGAAGAAGGGGATAAAGGATCATCAAGTAGATTCAAACTCCCTACTATCAAAATGTCTAAAATCGGCATTTCAAAAGCAAAATCTCAGGACGGAGACAATGACGTAAGCATGAGTGCTAATGTTCCAGCAGTCATTTTGGAATCCAAACATGAAGACACTCAAGGCCATGAAAAGTCATCCAAATTTACAGTGCCAAGACTGGGTGATGTTCTTAGGGGCTTTGATGTTGAATTTAATGTGCCTACAATAGATGAGGTTGAAGAAGCAAAGATAGAAACATCAGCTCCTTTGAAAATGGAATATGAAACCAGTCTTGAATATAATGAAAAGCAAACCGTGGTTCAGACTGATCAGAAACCTGACACTGAAGAAACCCAAACAAAAGCTGAAAAGAGTGGCTGGTTCAGATTTCCCAAGTTTTCCTCTCCAACCAAAACAGCAAAGGTCATCGAAAAAGAATCTTCTCAACTGTATGAGAAAACTGAGGAGAATCTAATGAATGACAATAAGGAGAAAGAGCCTGACCAGACTTCCATACGAGAAACTGAAGAGGACAGTGTCAGCCCAACATCATCACTGAGATCATCTGATGCTTTTGCTGATGTAAGTTCTGCACTAACAACTGAACAGGTTGGCCTGTCAATGGCATCTCCTACAAAAGTCAAAGTAACATTTTCTGAATCTACTGCAACTGTTGAGATTAGTGACTTACATGGTGATGTTATTACTTCAACAGCCAAAACTGAACTAATATCCATGGAGCCCCACCAGCCTGAGAAAGTGAACATTCCAGGTTCTTCTGATATGTCTTCTTCTTCAGTGGATACTCAAAGGCAAATGTCAGGAGAAATTCACATAGTTGTCTCAACTGTACAAACTGTACCAGACACTGCAACAATCAACAATGTTGATACAAAAGATATTCAAACATTACATTTAGATGGAGTAGCAATAAAATCAGACTCAGTGAGGTCAGTTGATGATACTAGAGTGCCAAAAAAGGAACATACTATGGTGGAGAGGCATGTTGTAAAAGAAATGTTTTGTGATGACAAGGAGAAAGTATTTGTGACAAGGAAAATCCAGATTTTTGAGGGAGACTCTGCAGAGCCTATCTCTGATGACACTGCCTCCTCAATACGAAAGCTGAGAGATACTGTACATACTGAGAAAATGAAATTTTTTGAGGATGAAGATTCAAGTAACCAAAATACAATAAGAAATTCAACATCTTTAAGGCACATAGATTCCTCTGCAGAAGAGAATGGTGGGAAATGAGTTTATGCCACTTAGCTGACACTTTAGTATAACATGATTCATGGCTGTGCTTTAAAAAACAGATCAAATTATAATATTCAGTCATTTGAATGTGTTTATATTCTGTGTAATACAAGATGTGTATGCCCATAGCATAAAGAGGGCCAGTTACTACACTTATTTAACAACATTGTTAGATAATCATAACAGAGTTGTAAACAAAAGAAAAAAATAGTTTAACTTAGTTTAGAACTCAACATCCAAATGTGTATTCTTCTTTGTGGAAACTGTTGCGGTGCTGTCATATATGAAAAACACACTCAGAGTAGTTCATGCAATTGGTGTGACGGTTGATAAGTGTTAATCTCATAACATTCTGAACTATGATATATATATA
>JBBJLS010000148.1:14605683-14615939 GCA_037577275.1 Bryconaethiops microstoma | reverse complement strand
TCTCTCTCTCTCTCTCTCTCTCTCTCTCTCTCTCTCTCTCTCTCTCTCTCTCTCTCTCTCTCTCTCTCTCTCTACCTGAGATATGCTGGAGGCATATTTAATGAACTTCTCTAACCTTTCTGTGGTCCTCTTAAATGTCATCTCAATCAGATTCACATCAAAGACATCAGCAAATCAGAAGCCCTGAGTGATGATAATGGTGCTGTGTGTCTATTGCCCTTTTCTGTTGGTTTGAAAGGGGTCAGCAGTGAAGGTTGCCTGTGTGTGGGTTTTATGAGTGGTAATGTTATGTGTAAATGTGTGTTATGGTATACACCGCCCTACAGGTTTATTTGTTTTTAATAAGGGTGTGGACTTGCACACTCTTAGAGAATCCATTTCTCTCACAGTAGAGGCCTCAGTCAACTAACAGAGCTTTTGAGAAAACATAATTATCCGGCACTACAGTTGTGATTTGTGTGCTTTTTTGAGGACTTCTACAATTATCAGGCCGCAAGACTTTGAGTCACAGACAGTGCCTAATGAAATATGTCTAAACCAGGGCTCCTGGCTTGAGTAGCTCAGACAGAAAGGCTTCTCTGAGTTCTTTTCATGTTTTAAACACCAAACCCACCTCACTTTATTCTAAAAGTGTTTCAGTCAACAGATCAATACAGTATGTCGGTTTACTGGCGATATTACTAAATTGCCCACGGTCTACTGCACAGCTTGAACACTTCTCCTCTCAAGAACACAGGGCACAATTTGACAGTTTAATTTAGAACTCAGGCAGTGCACTTATCAGAGACATGCAAGACGGCTGTGAAATGAACAGAGTTTCAAGACCAGGGATGACTGTGTGTGAACCTTTCTCATTATTAATGAATGAAAAACAGTGTGATTTACATTTACTGCAGAGCGTTAAAGTTATTTTAGGTTGTCAATCTGGTACAGAAAGACAATGTAATAAAAAGTGCTTGGAGCTCCCAAGTGGCATGACTTCAAAATATTTGTTCTATTAATTAAATCATCTGGAGATTGCGAGTATGATGCCACATACCTTGGTCCCGGTGTCCACAATTGGCTTTGTTCTCTCTGGGTTGGGAGGATGGCCCTCCCACTCCTCTCATTGCAGTGGTCTCTTTCCTGACCACTGCAATGACTGTCCATTAATGTTCACCCCCAAGTGCCATGACCTGCCCAGCCATGTTGTTTAAATGCATTTTAATGCAGTTGTATATATTTCATTTAGAAAAAGACTACTGTCTATATAAATTTTGTTCCCCCAAAGTACAGCCATTGTAAATCTATACCTAAAGTACAACAGAGTCCTTAAGGTGTAATTGTGAACCGTAAATGAGTTTTGAAGTACTCTGCATTCCTTTTCCCAGGGAAAAGAGGCATATTTGAAAAGTTTATTCAAAAATGATATCAGGGTCACCGCATTCATTTCAGTGAATTAGACAGTTGCATAAAGCAGCAATTGCAGAAAGACAGCAAAATGTAAACGATTCTTCTCACCTGTAAGGTGGGTCACTAAAATCCATCACTAAATACTGTCTGACCAATTGAAGAGCACATTTCCAAAACTCACTCAGCCCGAAAGCATTTTTTTTCAGAAAATCGCATTTAACTTGTTTTACCTATTGGAAAGCAATTCTTACAGGAAATAATATTTTTAATTGAAATTTTACGGTTACTTGTCATTTTTCAGTGCCTGTTTCTAAAATGCAACTCCTGCACATTTTAGTATGGCAAATTTGTTTAAAAAATATAATGAAAACAATTTAAGTAAATCGATATTCAATGTCATAAAATTATGTACAATTTAATATTTATATCCTACTACATGACACAGCATAGAGTCAATGACAGCTAACTGCATAAAAATTGCAAACATACTTCTGTCTACCAGTAAGTAAGTAGCACTCGTGACTGTGCAAGTGGACTGAGTGAGTTTTGGAAATTCACCTAATCTTGTACCATGCAAGGACTGATTGAGTTTGGTCAGTTAAACTATTGCACATAAAGAGGTAATGTAAAAATATGCCAATAGTAGTGTTACCTAAAAAAATCACAAAAATTGCCTGAGTGAATTTTGGAAATTTGCTCTTCAATTACGTACTGCATAGCATATGTCATGTGTGGAAAACCAGCCTAATAATTTGTTACCTTCTACATCTGGTATTGTGGAATATTCACACATTTCATCAAAGGAGCCTTCCCTGTAAAGGTGTAGGGTGTTAAAGGGTTATTCTACTGATTACATTTGAAGTAAATGTTTATGAAATGGAAATTCAACTGTATACATCATAATGTCAGAACACAATGTACCTGTTCACTGCATGGACCTCTGGTACTGAACCTTGAAAATGGATAGTAAAACAATATTAATGTACATGACATGAGCAGTTTACAGATGACAATGAATATGACACATTAGGAAATTACCTTCAGAATAATCTGTTTTTTCCTGTCCACTAAAACAAAAAAGACAACTTAATAAAGCAATAATAAATACAGTTTATACAACACATTCTGACAAAGCTATTCAATATCTCCCATCTCTGGTCCTGGAGTGCCCCTGCTCTTACCAGAGGTCAAAAAAGTCAATGATTTCCTAGTTATAAGTAAGAGTCAAGTCTTGTTTCAAGTCCCAATTCATTAGCCAAGTCTCAAGTCAAGTCACAAGTCAACACAGGCAAGCCTCACATGCAAATGAAAACATATCACTGCAATAATATTTTGCATTGTTGTCTAATTTACCTCTGTTCTTGGTTCTGGCACAACTCTGCAATAAACAAACAAACAAATGAATGAATACATAAACAACCTTGTTGTCAGATGTTCTTCTCATCATTTCTATTATCCCCTTTATTATGTCAAAGCTCTTAGCCTGGATAACTATTTGCAAATCTTGTATTTCTCTTAGGAGATTTTCCTTGCTGTTAATGACTTTTGACCATGTCTCATTTTTAATTGTTATTAAAAATAAAATATAAAATATATGTATGAGCTAGACATATATTTATGAGATATAATTCTTTCTTGGTAACAAAGGAGGTACTGAGATAGGACTGTGGAGGAGGGAGGAGGTGGATAGAGGTGGAAGAAACAGGAGGAAGCAGGAGGGAGACAGTTAATATGACATACTAATTAAATGGGCAAATAGAAGAGCTTCGTGTCCATGAAATAATGGTAGTACAGTGGTAAAGAAAATTTTCTTGCTTAGCAAAAAAAAAAAAAAAAAGATAAAACTGTCAGCATTACTTACTGTTAACATTCTGAACAACTGATAATATTCTGAATCTGAATTGATACAATCCAGCAAGAAAAATCCCAGCCAGGAGTAAAGCAAGAAGGGGCACCACCACGTTTTCTCTAGAGACACTTGGCAAATCTACAAAACATGAAAATCCATGAACTCATGAGTAAGAAATGGGCATGCAACATTTCCTGTTCCATTTTCCAGGTGTGTCTCTTTGCTGTTAAATGTATTTTTCTTTAATCTCCAGATAACTTTTACATTGCACTAAAAATAACACTTGCATTGTATAAGACACTAGATTGGCCTATAGTCATTATTAATTATTAACAAGAAACCAAAAAAAGGAAAAGAGTTGCCATTACTTAACACTGACTGCCATTTCGCAAATTTCTGATATTACTGGCTTTTGATACCTTGTTCTTGAGAACTAATCAAAGGTTCGTAAGATGAAGGCTAGGTAATAATTAGTTTAGATTTTACTGCACATTATACTGCAGTAAAATTATGGTGCCTAAATCATATCAATATCAGTAGTTAGTCCTCTGGGAGGTTAAATATATTTGTCAGCTGTGTAAAGTATAAATTAATGCTGGGCAACGGTTAACATTTTTAATCGCTTTGATATTCTGCTATTAATTGTGATTAATTGCATTGTAATATGCAAAATGAATTTAAAAGTAATGCATTGCGCACTGTTATTTTAAAAGTACTGCTATATGAACAAAAGTGCAAGAACATTTGGTTTGCAAACACTTTAAACAAATAAGGAGCTTTTTAACAGCAGTGTTCCCTTTAACACAGTTACATGGCTGCAGTTCAAATATTTCTTGTAAATACCAACTTTGCCTCTGCCGGGACATTAACATTTTATCTGGTTTGTTATAGGAAAACAAGTTACCCTCAGAGTCCCGAGCCACGATCATAACATTATAACAGGCACCTTTGAGTAACAGCAAGTTAACATTTATAAATCTGTTTTCTTTTTTCTGAAAAGATACCAGCAGAAACATTTTCCTTTTATCAAGGCACAGGATAAACAGCCTATGTTCAGTAGCAAGTGTCCCTGTTAGAGTGAGGTGAAGTGGTCGAGCACAAAAAAGCAGCAAACTTTTAAAACAATAGTAATAAAATAACTGTATATATGCACAATCAAATAATTGTTGGCATTAAGTAAATAATGCGTTAACACGCTAACAATGCGCTAACTTTTCTAGCCCTGATTTATATTTATAGATTTATAAATATTTATAGATTTATCTTTTATCGCATCGGCAGATTTTCTTCAGACTATCAGCAGTATGTAGTATTTATTGTACTCCAGATAACATTTACATAATGACGGTATCTAAAAATTGACGTCATGAACAAGCCTCTTTAAAACTGACTGTGTGAAAAGGATGGGCCAGTTTTGTATAATTCCTCAAATCAGTCACAACTGAATTTACAGTCATGTTTATATTAGCAATAACAACTGATTAACAAAATCATGTGAATGAGTTCTGAATATACTCTACTTTTTCAAAGCATTAAAACAAGTAATAAAATAAATATTAATGAACTGACATTATTAAAATATGGCAGTAGTTACCTTTATAAACTAGCATGCATGTATTGGAAGTATAGTAGTGCTAAGGTTTTAAGAACACTGCTGTTATGGTCCTTCATACCTCACAACGTATGTTGTTATTTAATGAACATGGGACCAATCATCTTTGATCCATAAACTGATTCTGTCCCAATAACACCATAATATTACAGCTCCAGAAAACAATGAGACCACTGCAACTTATTTGTAAATCAGCATGTCTATGATTAGCGATCACTTGATTCAAATCTTATTTAATGAGGACAAGTATAAAAAAACTCTGCTGTAATCAACACTATCCTCTTGCAATGTGACCAGTTGGATGGCAAAAAACTACTAAAAGTACGTCAAAGGTAATTATTGCCATTTTGTTTAAGAGCGAAAAGAGATTTGTTTTCTTTGAATTGTTTCGTTTTTGCAGTGGTCTCTTATTTTTTTCTGGAGCTGTATTGTTGTAACAATTGTTTGTTTACACTCTGTTTAAGCATATTAAATATATAGCAAGATGAAGTAAATGAGAGTAGAATATGTCAATGCTTTGTCATTGCTAAAAATGAAATGAGCAGATTAGAATTTTTGTGGCATTTAAGGATGATTCATTGACTGGCTGGTGAGTTAAATATCTCCGCTAACATGCTACACGAGATATGAAGGTTTTGTAAGGCACTCATACTTTAAGGATCTTAAGAATGTGTTTAAAGTGCACAGAGTAGTCTTTACAGACATTACCTCAAATAAACGTCAGGACTGTTGAGACTGAGATATTATAAGTAAAATATAGATCACACCTCTTTTACCAGTGACTTGGATTTGGATCCAGTTAGATCCTGATGCTCTCACATTGCTTGTAGTATGTTTGTGTTTTGAGTACACACAACTGTAGTTTCCCGAGTCCTGCACTGAAACATTTCTGAAAACAAAGATGATTTCTCTTGTCTTTTGAAGAAGTTCCATTCTCACTCCAACACCATTTTTACACAGATACACATGGAACTGCTCACTGTTGTTAAAGATGACACACTTTAACGTTATATTTTCTCCAGGTTTTGCGGTGCTGTTTCCAAAAATGCATGCTGATCTGATATCAAAATCATCTATAAAAGAAAGATAATAACATGTATCATCTGACATCAGTGACCTTAAAACTAACCTTGAAAGAAATTTGTACTTGTAAGATGTAAGTAGTGTGAAAAGGGTATAAAATACCTTTTGTTGGAGATACTGACATGATCATCCTCATTAAAATGTCTTTACAGGAAACAGCAGATGAACATTAATAAATAAATTAATACAAACTGACAAAAAGAAGAAGAAAGACGTGTACAACTTTTATTTGATTACGCTTGATAAATCTGATTAAAATTATTTCAACTAAAATAAGACTTGCTAATTATTTCAGTTTGAACATTAAATGTTGAGAAAGGGTACTTACATATTATGAAACACGTTGTGTCCATTGCTGTTCAAAACCTTCACACGAGCTTCAAGTATGTGTGTGTGCTGCTGTACCCTCATCATGCTGATGCTGAGTGAAGCTTTATTAACCACACTGTAACCAGCCCAGTTCTTCTTATTGGCCAGTGGCAGCACAGACAGTTTTTAGAGCATTGTAATGATACTCTACACCTTTTGAGGAGATATAATTTTACTTATACTGAAAATAAATAATAAAAATGTATATTAATACATAGTATTTATATTAATGAAGTGCTCTACAACTACATTCATTAGCATTTCAACCACATTCATTAATCACAAAATGGTGCATTTCCTGTTACATTACCATGCTTGACCATGTGGGTTAGTATGTTCACATCAGATTAAACAGAGTGGTCTTTGGCATGTTTATCTGATAGAAAGCATTCTGAAGAGCTGTGGAGGTGACCTCTGTGGTCTTTGTGGCCTGTGTGGAGCACTTCTGCCATAATCTGTACCAGAGCACACACTGTTCTACATAGACTTCATAACCCAACAAACATGAGATCTAAATTTACTTTACATAGAGAAATAACTCAAACTTTTTACATTAAAATGTATTAAACAAATTATATAAAAAATAAATAAAAATAGATATAAATAATAAGACCATCAAGATTTAATACCATTTGTAGCCTTTTATTTAAGAAATATGTCTTACATGTTTGTATATAGAAATACTTTGGAAAATAAGTCTCATCTGAGAATAAATCTGAATTGACCCTCTGGAGAGCTTTGGTTTGGAATGTAACGGCTTTATTGTTCTTGATGTGGTCCATGTATGTCTAGAACAGTAGCAGTTTTTGCTGAATCCAGAAAAATAAATTTTTTGTATAAAAAAATTTATTTTTTTAAATCCATTTTTTGTATAAAAAATGTCATGACTTTGTTGAGTATAGATCAAAAACCACTACGAAACATACAAATATGACAACTCCAAATGAACAGAGTAATCTTATCAAATTTATCTGCCACTATTGATCTGAAAAAAGAAAAAAACAAAATCAATAAACACTTGCTCTTTAACATCAATATTTCAATTTTAGGAATGATTTATTTTCTAAATTTGCTTAATTCAGTCATTGAGAATTATGAGATGGTTTGAAAAGTCATTGAGAATTATGAGATGGTTTTGCCATGTTACAAAAAGAAAGAAGTGAAAGTAAATGATGCAACAGAACCACAGCTTTACCGGTACAAAAGTGCGGACAGGCAAGTGAAACAGCAACAGGGAGAACAGAGAGTGTCACATCCTGTCCTGTGTTTTCCCCTGCCTGATCGTGTCTTTCCCACGTGTTAATTTGATTTCACTGCACCACCTTAATCTCGCCCCTCCATTAATGGTCCCACCTGTTGTCTGTCATCCCGCACTCCCTTCCCAGTGTATTTGACTTCCCAGTAATCTGTACATGTGCCTCTGTGTTTGCGCTTGCCTTGGTTGGCCTATCATTTGTTGTGTTCCTGCTCATCCCTATTAAGTTTAGATACCTGTCATGACACAGAGGGACAGAGCACATTTGGTTTATGCCTTTCAATAAAAACATAAACATACATGACCTAACTAATAAGTTTGGTAAGAGAGAAAACAAAATAAAAGCAGATTATAACAGAAATGTTACAGAGATAGAAGAACATTAAGGGAACAAAGAGCAAGGCCTCTAGACTTTCAGGAGTATTCAGGGTGGTCAGTAAATATAATTTTATTAATTAACACACTTTGGTTCCTGATTAGACATACTAATGAGTAACCTAATGACAAATTAACATCTGGACTGTTCATATCAGTGCAGCACACGTTTGGTGTGTCATCTGTTAACTGCCAGGTTTAGAGTATGTTTTTGTAGATGTACAGTAAACCCTCACTTTAACGCGCATCAGCAGTCATGGTTTTAGTCCATCGTGAACTAATAATTGTTCGCTGAAACCCCTGCACTAACGCAAAAATTACTTTTGTGATGTCCAGGCCTCTTCCGCCACGCCCCCTCATCCTTATGCTGGGTTGCTAAGCACCGCGCCCAAACATAAACAACCCAGCACAAGGACGAGGGGGCGTGGCGGACGAGGCTCGGACGTCACAGCTTTTTCGTTTCTTTGTGCGTTTTAGAACTAAATCATTATGAAAAATATAATTGACTAATTTTGCAATATAAAAAAATAACTACAAATGTTTTGGTACTGTCCAGAGAACAAGTGTGTCTTGGGATGGTGAAATACCACTGTACTCAGAGGCGGGAGGTTTGAAAGTAGCCAATCCGAGAATGCTATTTATTTCTTCTTGCTGCTCATTGGCTACTGCCCTTTGACGCATCCCTCACAGCTGCAGTCCAGAATTTTCCCCCGTGGAGTGTCTCGAGTGTTCTTGTGTTTTCCGTTTTGTTCTTCTTAAAGCCCTGTATTTTTATTACTGTAAATTAAATTATTTTTTTATTTACCCTGCTTGTACCAAAGAAAATGACAGCGCATACCAAAGAAAATGCCTGTGAATTACAGTGCAGTCTATACAGGGGTAACATTGGTATTTACATTCTAGCACTGCGGGAGTTCCGTCTACACTGTACAGTACCAATACAGGTTTACCTTTACATAATATATGTACATTATCCATGCATTTACAAGTCATTAATAATTATTTATCATACTTGTGTGATTGTTAGCATTATTATTATTGTTATAATAATAATAATATTGTTATTATTATTATTATTATTATTATTATTATTATTATTATTATTATTATTAATAAACAGTAGTGCATTCTCTTCAGTACTTCTCTGTGATATCATATTTAATATTATTGCTAATATTGTACAATGGGGCAAACATTATATAGATCTTCAAGAGAATCTTCGTACTCTGGAAGAAAAAAAAGAAACTCAAATACGTTTATTTATTAGTCACTGACTGACATTAACCTTTGGCACTGATTGAACAGTTCACCTAGTTTATTCATTCTGTAAAATACGTCACTGGAATAAAACACAACCTCTTGACAATGGGTGAGACAATAATATAATAATGCACAAAAAATCTACAAAATTACTACAGAAAGAAAAAACGGTACTGTTCTTTCAAGTGTATCTTTTGCACAGTGTGTTTGTGTGTTTATCTCCTTGTGAGGACCAAACATCCACATAATGTTAGGAATAATGAAAAATCTGCATAAATTTTCATGGTGTTATGTTCTTTTTTGTAAAAAAATTAATAAGTAGAACTATTCCCTTTTGGTTAGGTTAGATTAAGGTTTTAGGTGTAGTATTCCTGACATACAGTATTACAATGGGATGTCCTCACAACATCCTCAATGCTCTCTTTCTTCAATATCTTAGATTAACATTGGAATACTCTGGTCTTGTTTCTTGTTCTTATATCTTAGCTGATGTAAACAAGTCTACAATTCATCAGAACATTTAATAGTTAATACACGAGGGTTCATTATTTCTGTCTTTGTTGTTTAAATGTAAGTTTACCTTTTTGGCTAGCATGCTACTTGAAACCATTACAATTATATAAAATGATCATTAAATACCTGAGCTGAACTTCTGCAAAAATCTTTACAAATACTGAATGACCTTTGACCATATAATGCACAAAACTGGTCTATTCATACATGAAAATTTCATCATAAGCTTTTTTTTTTGTTGGCTTCTGTACTTTTCTGTAGACCGCTGTTACTGTAGCAGGTTGTTTAGTCACTGTTTTCATGCCTGAAAGGTTTTAATCCATACCAAGAAAACAAAAACATGAGCATTTCATTTGAAAGCAAATGTATTAATTACACTTAAAAAGTTCAAGATAAAAGGTACACATTGTGATCATAATTACAGACAATGCCTTTGTATTTGATATAACTGTGGACATTCATAAAACAGATATACATACCAGTGTCCTCAGCTAAGCTGTACACTGCACTGCCTTGAGCCAGACTGTACACCCCACCTTGAGCATGAC
>JBBJLS010000148.1:14551556-14605583 GCA_037577275.1 Bryconaethiops microstoma | reverse complement strand
CACACTGCAGAGACATACCTCAGCCAGGCCTCCCAGCCACTGCATCATGCTGAATGAAACTTGAGCCTCCATTTTCTTCAACATCAGGAGAGTAGATGAGTCTGTCTTATTGTTTTGATCCACAATGTTCAGAGCATAAGACCTACAGCACAATAACATCAAGACAAATGAAATGTTTATTAAAGACATCATCTCAATTTCATGTCATTATGGCACATTTATATTAGCAGCTAATGACAGACTATACGAAAGAAGCTAATTCATAGGAAGGATACACTATATGACCAAAAGTATGTGAATGTCCCTCAAATTAATGAGTTTGCATGTTTCACCCATTGCTAACATGTGCATAAACTCAAGAAAATGGCAGTGCAAACTGGCAGCAGAATGAGTCGTTCTGGAGATTTCAGTGGCTTTAAACATGGCACGGACGCTATCTTGTGAAATTAATGCCCTGAAAGAGCTGCCACAGTCAAGTGTAAATTGTGAAATCTAAGTGGCTAGGAGCAATGACAACTCATCCACAAAGTGGTAGACCATGAAAACTCACAGTGTGAAGTATGCCACTCATACAAATATAAAAGTCCATCATTCACCCACTCCAAACCACCTCTAAAAGCATTATCAGTACAAAAAATATGTACGTCAGAAGCTTCATGAAAAGGGTTCCAATGGTTGAGCAGCTGCATACAAGCCTATGTGCAGTGCCAAGTGCTGACTGGAGTGGTGTAAAGCACACTGCCACTGGGCTCTAGAGCAATGGAAATGTTCTTTAAAGTGATGAGTCATGCTTTTCTATCTGGCAGTCTGAGGGATGAATTTGAAGCCGGAAGAACACTACCTACCTACAGAAATGCATAGTGTTAACAGTAGTTAGGTGGAGGAGGGATACTTGTCTGGTGCTCTTTTCTAGGGTTTTGGCTAGACCCATTTCAGTTAAGGTTAATGCTAATGCCACAGCATATAAAGATATGTTAGGCAATTATATTCTATGATTTGTTTGGGGAAGGTCTTTTCCTGTTCCAGCATGACTGTTCACAAAGTGAGGTTCATAAAGACATGGTTTGATAAGTTTGGTGTGGAGGAACTCCAACTGCCTGCACAAAGCCCTGACTTCCACCCAAATCAAAAAACATTTGGGATAAACTGGAACGCTGACTGTGAGCCAAGTCCTTATTGTCTGACCTCAAAGACTCTTTTAACTGATTGTGTTCAAACTCCCCCAAGTACATTCAAGAATCTTGCCTTCCCAAAGGAGCGAAGGCTGTGATAACTATTAATGCCAGTAGTTTAGGAATGGGATTTCCAACAAGCTTTTACAGGTGTGATTGTCAGGTGTCCATATACTCAGCCCCGTGGCACATTTTAGGTTGATAGAGTGTAATCCAGACAGGGAATCAGCTACTTATCATTGCTTATCAAGCTAAGAGTGTTACAAGTTCAAAGTGTTTTTCCTACATTCTTGGGAAAAAAATATGAATAAGCAAATCAGTTAAACAAATATTTCCTTGACCTGATACTGCCATTTCCTTTTGTATGATTGTTTTGTTTCAAAGACTACATCTGAAACTCACCGGAGGTGCCAGCAGGTGTCAAATATCCTGAAGAGATGCAGTGGATATGTTTCATTGGAATTCTGGGCCTCCAGGTGTATTTTCTCAACATTCAAATACCTGACAGGAAGCAGTTATCATTTCATACAACAAACTATCAAAGCACAAGTACTGTTCTGTGACTAAAACAAGGATATATAGCACTGTGTAAAAGTCATTGCCATTTTCAGTTTTTCACAATACCGGTAATGCCAGTTAAAAATATACACAATCTTCACAAAACATTACTCCAGATGTCCACTTTCAGTGTTTTAGTTCAGTTTTTCTTCTAGATTTTTTCAGATTTAAATAGAAAACCTTTTCTGTCTCTCAAATACGAACACTTTAAAACTCTAATTTTTGTGCTGATACATATAATGTATATTAATATAATTTGTGTCACAATATGTTTAAAACTGTGTTGTGTTGTGCTTCACTCAAAAACCAGTCTAGGTTGAATCACTCTTCATAAGTTTATCCTGAGTTTAAGATACTTGTTTTTTCACTTGTTTTGCTTTGACTTCCCTTATTCTTACACTTGCGGATTATTTTCTATCTATCACAAACAATTTTCTGTCAATCATAAGCAATGTCCTCCGGGACCAAAAAAAGTTTTCAGATTCTGACTGATTAGCCAGTTTAAATGTACATGAGAGAAAGGTTCAAGGCAGCTATGGTTTGTTTAGGTAGTATCACAACATATAAGATAACAATATCAGTAAGTACTCTGGTAACAGCTTTTATTAGGAGGGGTCTTTCTCTAACCACATTGCATCTGTATTTCAGTCATGTCGCGTCACCTTATATTACATCAGGAATATCAGGCCATACCTGACTCAGTATGCCACCCATCTCCTGGTACAAGCCATGGCTATCTCTCACCTCGATTACTGCAATGCCCTCCTGGTGGGTCTTCCAGCTTGCATGGTAAGACCCTCACAGCTGGTTCAGAATGCAGCAGCTAGACTGTTTTTTAAAGTACCCTAATGGTCGTATGTTACCCCACTGCTGGTTGATCTACACTGGCTAGCCATGGCTGCCCGAATTCCGTTCAAGTCACTAACTCTTGCCTACAGAGTAAAATCTGGGTCACTTTAATCCCATCATTCAGCCATATGTTCCTACTCGCTCCATGGAACATCGTCTGGCTCTGCCATCCCTACACACATGGTAAACCCAGTCCGGACTCTTCTCTTTTGTGGGTCCCTGCTGGTGGAATAAGCTGCCAACAAGCGCAGCAGAATCCCTCTCTAGCTTCAAAAACCTCCTGAGGACTCATCTGTTCAGAGAGCATCTCCTCTTGCACTTCTTGCACTACTCTTACATAAATGTTTGCCTCTGGTTCTCATACTGTCCTGAAGCTTCATTGGGTCCTCTTATTGTTAGACACTTTGGATAAAAGCATAGTAGTAGTTGTAGAAGGAGGAGGACACAGTTGTAACTTGTTGGACGTTGTAACGTGGCAGTAAGATTCACAGAAATAGACACTAAATAGTGAATGATGAGATACTTGATGTTGGTTCTGTAATTATACAGTCTTATGCAAAAGTTTGGCCACCCCTCGATAAATAACATTCTGGTCCATTTTTAATTGAAAAGATGTAAACACAGTTTCTCGAGGAAATGGAAAATAATGCACAATATTTTCAGCAAACATTGATGCATAGTTACTTTGTCATAAATTGAATGAAGAAAAAAAATTAAAACATTATTGTGGCACTCTGCAAACATTTGGGCACCCTACATAATCAATACTTAGTAACACCTCCTCTGGCAAATATCACAGCTTGCAAACGCTTTTTATAGCCAGCTAAAACTCTTTCAATTTCAGTACTTGGGATTTTCTCCCATTCTTCCTTGCAAAAGGCTTCTAGTTCTGTAATATTCTTTGGTCGTCTTGCATACACAGCTCTTTCAAGATCTACCCACAAATTCTCAATGATGTTTAAATTAAGGGACTGTGATGGCCATTCCAAAACCTTCAGCTTGAGTCCCTTGAGGTAGTCCATGGTGAATTTTGAGGTATGTTTAGCATCATTGTCCTGTTGTAGAGGCCATCCTCTTTTCAGCTTCAGTGTTTTTACAGTTGGTGTGATCTTTGCTCCACAATTTGCTGGTATTTAGTGGAATCCATTCTTCCCTCCACCTGTGCAATGTTTCTTGTGTCACTGGCTGCAACACAACCCCAAAGCATGACAAATCCACCCCCATGCTTAATAGTTGGCAAGGTGTTCTTTTCATGAATGCTGCTCCTTTTTTTCTCCAAACACGCCTTTGCTGATTGTGGCCAAAGAGTTCTATTTGAACTTCATCAGTCCACAGCACTTGTTTCCAAAACGCATCAGGCTTCTGTGGATGTTCTGTTTCAAACTTCTAACGTTGGATTTTATGATGGGGACACAGGTAAGGTTTTCTTCTGCTGACTCTTACATGAAGGTCTTGTCTGTGCAATCATCGCTGCACAGTGGAACGGTGCACCACCACTCCTGAGTCTGCTAAATGTTCCTGCAGGTTTTTTTGCAGTCAAATGGGGGTTTTGAGCAGTTCTCTCCTTGACCTCAACAGTTCCCCTGAACTGCCATCTCTTAATTACATTTCTCACTGTGGAAACTGCAAGCTGACAACAACTTTCAATTTCAGAGTCTTACACAGCTGCTTAGAGGAACCCATGGTTGTTGAGTGTCCACAAGTGTGTGCACAGGTTTGAAGAGTCAGAGTATTTGTAAAGCTTTGAAATCGGCACCAGCTGATATTTACATTGCCATGCATCAGATCTAATGAGCTGATTAAGGTCTGAAACCTTGTAAAAAGAATCTTAGACTTTGGAACTCTTAGGGTGCCCAAACTTTTGCACAATGCCATAATAATGTTTTTATTTTTGTATTTTTGTTCAATGTATGGCATAAAAAGTAACTATGCATCAATGTTTGCTGAAAATATTGTGCATTTTTTTCCACTTCCTAGAGAGACTGTGTTAACATATTTTCAATTACAAAATCACCAAAATCTGTTATTTATCAAGGGGTGGCCAAAATTTTGCATAAGACTGTATTTGTCCTGCTTTTTTGTGTCTTGCTCTTGTTGTCATGTCTGCATGTCAAATTAACAAAAGGGTGGTCTCTGTCTTTTGCACAGCACTGCAACAGCATGCAATTGGTTGTGTGTATGTGTGCCTATGCTATGAAATCAGTATACGAAATATCAAATTTACCTCTGGACAAAACTGTGGAGTTCATCACAGCAAAGTCTCTGAACGTCAGTCATCAGAGTAAGGCTGAGTGTTTTTGTCTGCTGCAGAACAGCATCCAGACACTGGAGAGAAAGAAAATGTTAGAAATGTGTATGAAATCAATAGTTACAAATAACTGCAGAGAACTTCTCAAGTACCTGTACAACATCCAAATGCACTTTAATGAGATTCTCCTCACTGCTGTAATCACAGGGAGCCTCACTGTCCCGCAGGATGTTCTGTAGCATAGTTGAGATGTAGTCCAGAAGAAGTGTAAGAAGTTTCTGTTTTGCCCTCTCACACCAGCAAGTCAGCAGCAGAGGATCAGATATTCTGAGAACACTGTCCTGGATGTTAGGGCTTCCTTTTAAGTCGTGACTGAAATTAAATTAAACAAACTGTGATATGGTGCAATTTTTAAACGAATAGTCACCAACACAACAAAACCTGTTGTCTCCAAAATGATAACTTTGCATTTCACAATGTCCAGGTCAGATAACATTTGTAAATTATATAAGAAAATATATCACACCAATAATATGCAATATCATAAAAAAGAATTAATTTGGCACTCACCTAAAATATGTCTGTTTCACCCACTCTAGAAGAAAGAAGACCTCTTTCACTGATGAACTTCTGTCTATTAACAGGTCCAACTCAGCAAAGAGGCGGCAATTATAGCTGTCAATCGGGACATTCAGAAGTCCTGAATCCTCTAAAATAGGAATTAAACCAAACACCTCACTACATATTAAGCTTATAGCAAGTTTCAGGTATTGTCCTGTCTGTAGTGAAGCTTCTGTGGATCCCTCTGCTGGCAGAGACGCAAAGTGTTTCTTTACAGACATTTCCACTGTCTTGTGGTACCCCCTTAACCAGTCTTCAGAGTAGTTGCCCTCTTTTCTCTCAGGTGTGACACCATTCAGTTTTGCCCACTGTTTGATCTGTTCAGCAGCTTGCGTCGGCTCCTGGGATCCCACATCTCCTAGAAGAACATCTCTGAGAATGGAGAGGGCCTTCTGACCTTCAGCTTCAAAATCTACAGGGTGACTGTTAGGAGCTGCCTTGGACTGATCAGTACTTTTCAAGCTGGAGATTTGTGTTCTGGTATCTCCTGTAAAATGTAAGAGAAGTTTTGTATATGAATGTGAGACACATTAATCTTTGAAATTTGGTGCATATTTTAAAGATTAAGCCAGCAAAAAAAATTACATTCCAACATGACGCTTGAGTGCAAAGCCATACAGGTATGACCAAAGCAAACTTTACTTGTAAAGAACTCTGGAATTCATCCCTTCCTTGTGTTTCTTCCATAGGAATGGAAAGTCACCCAGAATGTTGACTGCATTTCCATCATTATAAATGCATGATCATTCAGTTGAAGTGCATGAATGTATCATTTCCAAGCAAATAAAATACATGTCTTACCAGCTGGACGTTCTGTGAACTGCGAGGTCACGTTGTTCACCAGCGGTTTCCTGCTGTCTTCATCCCTTGTCCGACTTTGGCTCCTGAACCTTTTCAAAACCTTTAACATCTTTGTGTTTCTTTTTCTACTTCCTTCAAACTTTTGAATGGCAATGTCAAAGTTTCAGTTTAAAACTGATTTTAATGACAGTTCAAAGTATTCAAGACGTATTCAAGACCGGCTGGTATCGTTGATCCATGAGGGCCATTTCCTGGGAGCTCTTTTATACAGTGTATGGCTGGTATTCCCCTAAGAAAATAAGGAGTCAACAGTGGCCTGCCCTCTGATAAAAGCCACCAGCAACGCTGTACTTTCCCAATAACTTGGGCCTCTATTACTTTCTCTTTTCAGGACAGAGTTCCCTCAAACTTCCTTGTTTTTGGAAAGGCAGCTGATTTTCCATGAAAAAAGATTTGCAGAGTCCGGTCATGAACTTAACTGGGCTGTGATATTTTTCACCTCAACAGCACCATATCTTGTTAAAAACACACAAATGACAGATTCATAGACATAAATGACACATTGCAATATTTTTTTCACGAAGAGCATGTAGAACAGTTTATAAAACAATACCCTTGGATAATATCTAATGTGCAATAGTCTTACATGTGCAATATCACTACTTATGTCAATATTACTTATATACTACCGATCTTTATTAAGTGCAATAATGTACTCCTACCTACCATATGTGTCGTTAAAAATCCACTTACTTATCTATAGTATTTATTCCCAGCATTTGTGTACATAGCATAGTGTATTCTATATTGAGTTTTTTTCTACAGATTTTTATTTAGGTTTATTTAGACTTTATGTTTTATATTGTTCTTGTCTCTGTGTCTCTGTGCCGTGATTACATAGACTAAACAATTTCCTCCGGGATCAATAAAGTTTTCTGATTCTGATTCTGATTCAGATAAACCTAGCATATGTTCATTTATTACATTTGCTCTAAAACTTAAGGTAATTGGAGATTCAGTAAATGCATCATTCCTGTAGAATTGTATACTTGTATAATGACTGAACTGGAGAATACTTTATCTACAAAAAATCCAAGGGCTCCAAGTTTTATTTTGGACAGACAGAATTCCTGTATGATTCTTAAAAGCTGACTCTAGTACAGGTCTTTAATGAATTTTAATCCCTCAGTTTCCATATAAACAAGGTGCATGTAGGCCGGGACTTTTCACCCACATCATTTTTTTTTTCATTTATTCCGTCTTGGCAGTTTCTGTTTCCCCACTAAATGGTACACGCAATGATACTGGTCGATGACGTTAGTGTGACTGACATTTAAACCGGCCAATCACTATTTCAGAATTGACCACGCAAAGAGAGCTCGTCCAATAGATGATGGCAAAAGGCTCAGTGGGCGGAACGACGGGCTACATTCGATGTCGTGTTTGATTTCAGCCATTGCGTGGAGGAGCCAGAAGGTTCTGGAGAGGTGAGAAGAGGTGCTGAGTTTCTGGAGAAGTAGATAACTCCAACGGGGGCTTGTATTCTACTCTCAGACGTATTAACCGTGTATCTGTTCAATTGCAATCCAACATTTGTGCAAATATTGCAGAGTATGTGTCGTTTACTTTGCTATTAGCTGGTTAGCCACCGTTCTGGCGTGGTGTCGAGTTAACTGGTTCTATGGTCTGTTCAGTCCTGGCTCAGATGTAATTTTTGCAATGTTAAAAATACTGAATAGACATGTTTTTCTGTTCATTTTTTGTCCCCAGATATCTAATACTGTCGTTGGAGCCGCTGCACTCGGGAGGTCTGGTCGTGTGTAGACTAACGTCGAGTTCCATTTCAGAACTGGGACCCAACAGATCCAGCCAGCTCGACCCTCACCCTTCACCGCGCCGGTGGACGACTAGCGTTGTGTTTATGTCTTTATTTCACGGAAACGGTAAGTTAAAACTTCGTGTTACTTCACTTTTTACTCTCCTAGCCTCTTTACCCTAATTTAACACGATACATTTACTTGGGGAATGTTGGGTGTGGGGTTATTCAGGCTTTGCATTGATGTGTCACACATTTGTAATTACTTATACGCGTCGATAGCTTGTTGGGGGGCCTTGTTGGCGTGATCCTAGCTCACATTTTAGGTCCAAGGGTGTGAATGAAGTGGCTCCACTAACTTGGATCAAAATGGCGTCATGCATGCCTTGGGTACACCACACACACGCTTTCTGCTGCTCGGTTAGCGTTAGCCATGACGCACTCTGCACCACTCAGGAAAAAACACGAATCAGCCGACCTCCCTCGAGTCATCCCTCGATTAACTGAAGCATGTGTTCATTGATGATCTCCTCGTTTCTGTCTGATCTCGTCTTTCTGCAAAATTAGAACAGTCCAAGGATTTGTCTAATTTTGTACTGCTTGCTGGTTAGGTAGCCATGGTGGGAGCGAAGTGACTAGAGACCACCATTAGAGTTCTAGACCAGGACCAAAGTGAAACTAAATACTAATATTACAGACTTAAAGGTAGTATCCCCTGATTTAGGTATTTTCTCATTTTTAGTTCAGCTTAATTATATATATATTTTTTGCAGACTATCCCAACTTTTGTTGGCCCTTCAAGAGTGTTCAGTACTTTTCTTATTGCACTTTTAACTCACTAGATTTGCACACAGGGTATAAAGGTGCAGAGATATAACCCAGTGCCAACGTTGACCTTCTGGTGTGACAGATCATATCACAGCTCTTACTGAAAAAGACAAGCTAAATCGAGAGAGGAGTTGTCAAGGTCTTCCCATAACATTATTTTTTCGTCTTCCTTTTTTCAGAGCTGTTGCGCAGCTGTTGGAACGCTAGCGGTGTAAACCTAGACCACGAACAAGGAGCTTGCGGCCACTGTGGCAAAATCTTTTTCATGTCAGAGACCGAGCACGCTTGCAGTCGTTTATGTCATCCCTTCTTCTCCAGACAGAAGATACCCAAAAATCCCCATCCAAGATCTTTTTATCTTACTGATAGTGCTGCAAGCCTCTCAAAATGTCTGTCAACGTCAACCGCAATGTGTCGGACCAGTTCTATCGCTACAAGATGCCCCGTCTGATTGCGAAGGTACTAAGGACTACTAACGGTTTGGTACTGAGTGAAAAGTGGCTTGAGAAAATGAAGATTGGTTTCCTCATAACAATGTATCATCTGTTGGTTCTGTTTTTTCCCTTTTCATTTTCTAGGTGGAAGGGAAGGGGAATGGAATCAAGACAGTAATTGTCAACATGGTTGATGTTGCAAAGGCATTGAATCGGCCTCCAACATGTAAGATTTAAGGATCAGTCTGTCTTTTTTTTTGTGAAGTACATAGTCCAAAGTAGGGCTGAACGGCATTCCAGTGTCAATATTTAGTTTTATCTGAGGTCTGGTAAGTTGGAACGCACAGAAAAGCACCAGTGGCGTCTAATATATCAAATACTATATACTATCAAGTACAATTTTTGTATTCTTATTCAATATTTGACAAACTTCTGTACTAAATTACTTTAAACAGTTCAAAATTTTCTCTATTACAAAGCATACAGATTATCAGTGTTTAAGTACATACAGTATCCACAGTCAGAAATGCCAATTGTAATATGTCTTAGTTTTGCCAAAGATCATATCCACTCATAGTATGAGTTGGTGAATATGTACCCATGGAATTATGAACAGTGCAAGAATCATGTGAGTACAGGACTTTGATGTTTAATGTTGTATGAGTTGGCATGTGCACAGAAGAAATGTCTGAGGTTCTCTTCGTAGTGTTACAGTTGGTCTACACGTACACCTCCATTTCTATACTTTAATAGGTTTGAAGACACAGCACAATGGTGCTGTCGCTATACAAGATGGAATAAAACCATTCTAGATTGACTTTTCAGTGAGCACTTTTAAAGCTGATTTTATCTTAAAACTTCATTTGTCTGCTTTTGTAGATCCAACTAAGTTTTTCGGCTGTGAGCTGGGAGCACAGACACAGTTTGACATGAAGAATGACCGCTACATAGTGAACGGCTCCCATGAGGCCAATAAACTACAGGACATGCTGGACGGATTTATTCGCAAGTTTGTGCTGTGCCCTGAGTGTGATAATCCTGAGACAGACCTAGTAAGTTGGAATGGAGCGTTAAAAAATGTGTTTATTTTTGTAATGCACTATGCTGATTGTGGTGGGTTGGAGAAAATAAGACTTTCTTGGGTCCATAAGAGTCTCTATGGCTATTGAAAAATGTGAAATACTCTCAAATTTTGGTTGTCTTGTTATAAACCTTGCTTTTCTGTGTTTCAGCATGTTAATCCAAAGAAACAGACCATTGGAAACTCTTGTAAAGCCTGTGGGTACCGAGGCATGCTAGATACTCGCCACAAACTATGCACGTTTATCCTTAAAAATCCACCAGGTGAGTTTCTAGCTACACTAATGCTGTAATAGTCCTAGTATCGTCAATGATGAAATGAAGTATATGTTAAGTACTCAATTAGTTGAACAGAATACAAAAAATGTACAGGTGAAGATTTTTCTTCAACTGTGAATCCCTCAGTAAAGCTAAAGTCAAACAAATAGTCAAGTTTGCTAATCCTTTTTTGACAAGTTAGTATTTTCCATTAAGTAACTTTGTTTCAGTGTTTTCAAAGAGAAACGTGCCAGTCATAGTGGCTGTGTATAGGATTAGCTTTAAAATAATTCCTGTGTGTGACAGGATTTTTTAATATATATATATTAATTACTTATTTTTAACATTAAATTAATAAATGATCAGGAACCATAAAAGTTTGACTAAGACAAAACTTTTAAATGCAATGTGAACACCAACATAAAATATTGTAATTTGCAGTCTTAAGAATTATAATTTTGTAGTGATAGTGAATTTTTATTGGTGGGTCAGAATTAAAGAAGGTAGTCTGAGTGTACAGAATGTTGTTCCTAATGCGGTTTGTGTACTGAAGTCTTTTGTACATGTTCATCAAGTGTCTGCATTACATGTTTGAACTCCGGCTAAATGTTTTATTGCCATGATTTGCTTTTAAAAGAGAATGACAGTGGGTCTGTAAAGAAAGAGAAGGAAAAGAAGAACCGAAAGAAGGATAAGGAAAATGGTTCAGGTGGTGGTGACTCTGGGAACCATAATGAAATTGATGCACCTGATGCTGTGGTAAGTGGGTTTCATATTTAGTTATTAAAAGTGTTTGTTTTCTGAAGCATCAAAGAATAAGTGTTGTAATTATACTTTATCAATAGTGTGCTGTCACACTTGTCATTTTCACTAGTTAAATATTTGTAGTCCATTGTTAAATAGTGTACAGAATTTTGAATGGTTTTACTGCTGTTGGCTCATTCTACAGTTCTTTGAGTGTAGGTGTCTTACTGTTAGATGCTTTTGTCGAATAGTCATTTTTTATGAATAGGGATAAACTATAGGGTCCTTTTAAATAATATGCATGTGTGTACAGCATGGAGACGACGATGATGAGGACTGGGCAGAAGAGACCACTGAGGAAGCCCAGCGCCGGCGGATGGAGGAGATCAGTGACCATGCTAAGAACCTTACTCTCAGTGAAGACTTGGAGAAGACCCTGGAGGATAGAGTCAATATGTTTTATAATTTTGTGAAAGTATGTTGTGTTTCTATTCCTTTGTCATGTTTGAATGGGTGTTTTGAGATGTCTAAACATATACTTAATTTCTAGAAAAGTGCTTTTATTGCTTCCTTATTTATTACAATAAGCTTGGTATTTTTTTTCAAATGTATTTTTTGGTGTTGTGTTTTTAGCAAAAGAAAGAGAGCGGAGCAATAGACTCTGCCGATAAGGATATTCTGGCTGAGGCAGAACGACTAGATGTGAGGGCCATGGGGCCGCTCATCCTGAGCGAACTGCTCTTCAATGAGAACATCAGAGACCAGATAAAAAAATATAAACGCCATTTTCTACGTGTAAGTTTATACAATTTTTGAATGAAAAGACTACTGTTCCTGTCAGTCTTGCTGGAAGTCTTACACCAAGCACTGCATATTATTTCCACATGAAATAGTAAATGTTGTAACTTTGAGACCTGTAATTTCTTCTGAACTAATCTGGCCATGTCATGTATACTGGTCCAAAACTTGGGGGTTTAAAACTTGAGGATTTAAAGTTTCAGTCTTGTACAGTTTTAAGGCTAACCTTTTGTGTGAATGACATTGAAAGGCCCCTTCTTTCTCATGCAGTTCTGCCATAATGACAAGAAGGCTCAGAAATATCTGCTTGGTGGCTTTGAGTGCGTGGTGAAGTTGCACCAGACTCAACTGCTGCCCAGAGTTCCAATCATACTCAAAGACCTGTATGATGCTGACCTCCTGGAAGAGGACGTCATTCTCACTTGGGCTGAAAAGGTATGTACATCCACACATAGCATGCAAGATTATGAGAAGTGCAAATTACTGCTATTGTTATTTTCTTTCAAAGTTTGCATGTTCAAAGTCATTAGAATTTTTACTCCTAAATATTTTTGGTGAGGGAATGCAGTGATTTTTTTTTTCTATTTATGCCTACTTCTTCTTAGGTGTCTAAGAAGTATGTTTCAAAGGAGCTGGCCAAGGAGATCCATGCCAAGGCAGCTCCTTTTGTCAAATGGCTGAAGGAGGCAGAGGAGGAGAGTGAGGGAAGTGAAGAGGAGGAAGAGGAGGTGGATGAGAATGTTGAGGTAAATCGGTTCAAACCATTTTTTTCCCCCACTCCATTATATTTTGTTTAAAAGTTTGTCCTCTTTTGGGAATCGTTTTATTAGACAGGTCTCTTGATATCTGGCCAGGTAATGAAATTGGTCTCACACAGCACAGACTCACTACAGATTTATCAAGATTAAAAGCAATTGCCAGGTCAAAGTGGAGTGTCTTTACTGAAAGCTGAGCAGTCAGCTGGCACAGACCAAGTTAGCCATAAAGCTCTGTAGTTCTTGGTTTTTGGATTTGACTGTGCATAAACTACTCCATGTATTGCAGCTCTGAAACAGCAGTTAAATCTAGTTGTTGATTTCCATACCACTTTCAAATTAGAACTATACATTTTGGTTAACAGCGATTTGAGTGTCCGTAGTCAGGTTCAGTGTGATTTAAAAAATATATTTATTTATTTATTTTATTCTGAGCTCAAGAATTGATTTTTGTATAGTTTATGGGCAAAACCTTATAATGCAATGTATGTTACAAAGGATTTGGCTCTAATTAATGCAGTCCTTCATAATGAAAGATTGTAAAGTAGCATGACCATATGGGGGATTGCAAAAACAGGATGTATGAAAGCTAAAATAAGGGGAAAGCAAGAAAAAAAATTTAGACACTTTAGGTTTGATTTCATACCAGTGTATCTAAATTAAAACTTTAGATTTTTTTTTTCTGAGATGTGCTCATAAAGAAACGAATGACATACAGCAAAAATATCTGATATGCAGCCAGAATAACTTGAGGCAGGTTTCTAAAAAGGTGAAGTGCTGACATGGCCTAACAAATCTCCTGTTTTGAATCCTAATGTAAAATTATGGAGGATTTTAAAATTCAGTCCATCAGAGGCCCTCTTAACCTTTGAAAAGTTGAAGACTTAAAACTGATTGCCAGCAAGTACAAAGTCAAACGCTATTTGGGAATTTGAAGTGGCTTTGATTTTAGTTTATGCACCGATAGTGTATTAAATTTTCAGACTCAATGTTTCATTGAAATGTTAGCTTACAGTCGCTTAATTTTGGGCTATTTTAACATTATCAACATTCCCTGTGAACTCGGATGATTTGGTTGTTTTGGACAGTAAATTAGACTATTTGTGACATTTGGTACCTATTGAGGCCAGAAGAAATTTTAGTCTGCAAGGTTTGTTTGTTTTTTTTTTTGCAAAGCAAACGACTTCAGTTTATTATGCAGATTTAGACATTTTAAAATCGTGATTCAAAAATGAATGTCTTGTGTGCTGGACATCAGCTCTTGGTCGGCTAAAATAACGCGTTTCTCTTTCTTCCATTTCAGGTTGTGTACTCTTCCTCTGCCCGTGAGCTGAAAGTAGAGACTGTTCAGCCGAAGAAAACCGAGGAGGATGACGACCTTGATATTGATGCCATTTAAAAATGAGAGGAAAAATACAACGGCAACCAATTTAGATCTTTCCCAGTTCCTCTCCAATTATACAATTGATCACAATGGCCTCCTGTTTCCTGTCTCTTCTTTTTTCACATTTTCTTTCCTCTAGTTTACTCTTTGCTACTGAGGCATGGTTTTAACATGGCGCTTTCATTGTCTTGCTGCTGAACTGTGTAATGTTTAAACTCTGTATTGATGATTATATTGTGAGTTTGACTTCTTTGATTCATGGGTTTACTTAGACTGCACATTTGTTTTGTGTGATTGTTTTTCTTTCACTCGTTAAATAAAAGGCATTCTTTGCACTTGCATTGGGCTCTGTGTTTAATTAGGTAATGTATGAATGTGCAATGCAATTTCTGTGTAATGCAGAAAAGTGAAGACTAGGGGGTGTGGGAAAGGGAATGTCATTCAAACTTTTGTCCTGAAGTTTGTGAAACTTGTACAAGTTCACTCTACATGGTGATACCAGATTGGGTGGAAGTCAGCCTTCACTAGAACACCAGGAAGAAAACTAGTTGCCACCTGTGGGTGGTTATAGTAGGGCTACAGTACATTTTATTCATTGTTCTGTTACTGTGTGTAAAAATGTAACAACATTCCACTTTATTAGTCACTGGCCTTTTGATTAGGTGAGCTGTAAAATGTAATATAATCTGTAGGTCTAAAGGGTCTATACAAGGATGTAAACTACAGACATGGTTATTAGTGAACTATTACTAGTTCACAATAAAGAAGCAGAAACATTCCAGCTATTTTGAAGCTGAAATGGGACATGAAAAAGCTGTGTTGATACTCATGACCATTAGGTGTCAATATTTACCCATGGGAAATGTTTCCTGCGGACTGATAAAAGAAAAAAGAATTCATTATTGGAATAATTAAAGTTTCACAAATGTTAAACAAGCTACATGTTTCATATTTGGTCTCTCTTTAGATTAATAAGATGAGTGAACAACTGCATTTAAAAATGACCTATCTGGACAAAAGTATTGGGACACACTTGCTTTTCAGGGTTTTGGCTAGGCAACTTTACTTCCAGTGACGGGTAATCTTAATGTTTTTAGCATAAGACCTTCTGGACAATGCCATGCTTTCTTTGTGGACACAGTTTGGGGAAGAACTTTTTCTATTCCAGCATGACTGTGCCCCAGTGCAGACAGCAAGGTTGGATGGGTTTGGTGTGGAAGAACTTGACTGGCCCTCACAGAGACCTGACCTCAACCCCACCCAACACCTTAGGCTGAACTGGAACAGAGATTGCGAGCCAGGCATTCTCGTACAGCATCAGAGCCTGGCCTCATAAATGCTCTACAGAATGATTTTGCACCAATTTCTACAGAAACACTCCAAAATATTTTGGAAAGCCTTGTTTGTAAAGGGCTGACAACTCCATATTAAAATCTATGTATTTGAATGCTGTGTCGACGTTTATCATTACAACCTGTTGGTGTAATGATCAGGCGTCCCAATACTTTTGTCCATATAGTGTATCCAACTGCAGATTGTCACTGTCTCATTAAAGCAGTGTTGCTATGGGCAGTGAGCTTCTGTAATGACAGCTGGTTTCACAAAAGAAGATTGGAAGCTGTTATGGTTTGAAAGGGGCGAGGGTCAACTCTATATTAAAGTCTATGTACTTGAATGCAATGTCATTAAAGTTCCTGTTGGTGTAATGGTTAGGTGTCCCAATATTTTTGTCCATATATTGTATTTTCTCACTGCAGATTCTTACTCCCTGGAGAGAAATTGCCTCAT
Source organism: Bryconaethiops microstoma (assembly GCA_037577275.1). Classification (NCBI taxonomy): domain Eukaryota; kingdom Metazoa; phylum Chordata; class Actinopteri; order Characiformes; family Alestidae; genus Bryconaethiops; species Bryconaethiops microstoma. Next base: position 14,589,449 of record JBBJLS010000148.1, on the reverse strand, counting down.
TAAAGTAGTGTTGCTGGTGGCAGGTGGCTTCTACAGTGACTGCTGGATCCACAAATCGGGATTTTTTCAGTAATCTTGCCCCTGTTAAAAAATACTTTAACCGAGAATTGTCTTGCTCGGAGGTGACACCACATCCCCAGCTGTGACTTGATTAGTCGTGTGAGAGCAGAGTGTAAATAAACGACCCACTGTGATTTTACACTGATGTCATCTCGTTTACTGGGAGTACAAAGAGAGCAGTCCGTCCTTATACGGATGTGTGGGTTGATTTCAATGGGAAAGGGTGTGTCGTGGCCGTGTGACGAAGTTTTATTCTCCGTTTCCAGCCCGAGAGGAACAAAGTTTTGAACGCAGGGCCCTCGCTGCTGGAGAATCCGGCTCCAATGAGCAACGAGACCCGAGTGTGTCCTCACTTCCTCCGTCTCTACAGGGGCTACTGGGTGGCCATTTTGGATCTGGCTTTAACGGCAGGCAGGCAGGCAGGCAGGCGTCGGTGGATGGCTCTCCCAGCCCCAGCTCCAGCTCAGCTAAAACCAGCTGACCTGAAGAATTAAGACCCTTGCGACTAAGAAAAACAGCGTTTCGAGGTGCTGCTTGGCTTATTTAAGAAATATCTCGCCTCCCCCCCGCTCAGTCTAGCCGGACATCCGAAATGTAAAACAGTATCAGGAGCATCAGGACAAACTGTTTCCTAGCCACATAGTTGCTCTCTCTCTCTCTCTCTCTCTCTCTCTCTCTCTCTCTCTCTCTCTTTTACGTTTTCTGCCAGTTCAGGACAGTTAGAGGGACTAGCCGATGGCTCAACACCGGCTCCGGACTACGAAACTATCTTCCGCGGGGGGCTTTAACATTTATCTCAGTTAGTCTCAAGTTTTTGAGAGGTTTTTAACCAACATTGTGCTCAAACTGCTTCGTAAACCAATGCTGGCTCATTAGCTAAGGTAATAAACTCAACACCTTTGCCTCTAATACCCAGTTAGGCAGAGACAGAACCTGCTGCTTTAAGTTTAAAAACTCGGAGCCTCACAGTCGGTGCAATGTCAACAAGAACCCCACTACCCACCGTCAACGAACGGAAAACTGAACATGTAAGTACTCCCTCTCTAAGCTTTTTTTTACACAACCTTGGTGTTTTACGGTTACAGAGTAGTCAGATAAAGTCCGAATTTTGTTATTTTTGTTTGTCCGCAGTGTAGCCTGCAGTTTTTTTAGTGCTGACCGTGCACTTTAAGTGGATTAGCTATCCCTATATTGTACCAGTTCTGGAGACAGATGGGCCACCAGCCTGAAGTGCCGCATGGGGTCTGGAGCATCAGGGATAGAGACTGAGCCTTTATTCTCCCTAATGAGTGCAGCATATGTCTTAGTCAACAGTCTCACCGAGCTGTGCGTGTTGTGTGCTGCTTCGTTAGTCTGTCCTGGCCGTGATCTCTACGTGTGTGTGTGTGTGTGTGTTTTCCCTCTGCTTGTTCCCAGCTGATGCGCAATGGCGTGAATACACAGAGTCTAACCTTGGGCAGCCCCTGTTCACTGCGTATTACTGCAGCTATAGCACCGGTTTAGTAGGGACCTGATGCAACCATAAAATATCTCAGAAATAATCATAGAGAACATTCACGTTTATGTCATCCGTGCGTCACAAGCTTTGTTCGCAGAGTGTGTTCGTGATGTTTGGGTTCAGAAACGCACACACACACACATGGATAGACATGTTGTTTTTGTTTTTGGGCAACTTAAACATTTTGGTAAATATTTTATCATAGAAAATATGTCTCTTTCAGACAAATTGAGAATGTCCCTGCTCTGTAAGTCTGTGCATAGGACATCTTAATAATTCTATTGTCTGAATGTCCCTGCACTGCAACTTGAATGTCTGTGCATTTCAAGAATTACATGTGTATAATACCTCTCCTGAATATAACAAACATCAAATGGGTAGACATGTTGTTTTTAACGGGTGAACATTTTCTCATGGCAAATATGTATCTTCCAGACGAATTGTGAATGTATCCCTGCAATGCAACTTGAATCTGTGCATAGAACATCTCAATAATTATGTAGGTGCATAATAGCTCTCCTTAATATAGAGCGTTACATGCGGTTAGATTCTCAGGATACTAGTTAGAACATTTCACACTAAGAACAGTCTAACCTGTTGGTTTCCACATTTTACTCAGGACTAGTCTCCAGTCTCCTATAAAAATAATGATAGAAGGTGTCGGTCGGTCTACATGTCAATAGGGATGGCCCACCCCTGTTAAAAGAATGACCCTTCAGCCATGAAAGTATCGATGAGCTCTTGGTCCCCATTCACAGCAGACAGGGCTGTTTGGTTTCAGCTTGCCAACGTGAAAGGGTCTCAATCTAATATGAAGCAACACATCAGTACTGTAAGTAGCCGTCTTTTTACCCATGATCTTTGTTGATGATATCCACACCCCTTACCTCATAAGTTCCTGCCGCAATCACTTGAAAATCTCTTTTCACATGTTATTTAAAGATGTGTTTTAGCGAAGCATTTTATTTACACGTTAGATCTGACTGCGTGAAACACTGAAGTTGGCACCAGTGACAATGTGTAGGGTTTAGTTAACACTATGTGTAGTGCAGTGTCAGCTTTCCCTGGAGACAGTAGAGTGTTGTTAGAGTATCACATGAGCCTCACCAACTTGTAAACTGTTAATGCTGCTGCACAAATGATTGAAACCATTCAGTTTTTTGTTAAAGTGGTTGCATCTAGTCATATGACCTTTTTGTGTTATATGGTTTTTAATTCCATAGTATACTACAGTTCATTAGTAGAGCTGTGCAATTCATGCACCCTGAAGTAGATTTTAGGTTTTGAGATGTGACATGTTGCCTTATTGGCTGCACAGAAATGCGCTAGACATGTTTCAGCACTATTCAATATTTATAATTATGTTGGACGTCATTGAGGTTGGGGAAGAGCTCAGTTTTATACCTACTCTCCTATCTCCAAGTCTATCAGTCTTTACCCATCTGTGTTTTTTGCGGCCAAACAGGTGCTTTTGTCAGTCAGCCTGACCGCTAAAGGCAAGTAGATGCAGGTAACATGCCCTAGGTCAGATCAGAGGCTAGGCAAAAAGTTGGAATTGTGCTTTAAGTAATCTGGACTACGTACAGAATAGAGCTGCATAATGTATTTTTCGTCCATTTTTGTGTTAGTGAGTTTTTGCAATGAAAAGCTACAGGAACAAATGTTATTCAGTTCCTGAAATCTCAGTGTGTCTCATACAAATATTAATGATGATCAATTTTCCTTTTAGTTTACACTGCAATGTACTGAGAGGTCGAAACACTGGTCCCTGCCATGCTATGTTTGTTTGTGGGGTAGCTGATGGAAACTGATGACATAAGGGGCAGTGGACTTGGTCGTCTATTCACTGTCACTCTAATATGGAACAACAGTGTGCTAGGCAGGAATGTATTTCCACTCCTGTATGGTTGATATGTTGTTTGTTATGTCAGCTTTTCCTCTGTGAACTCCAAAACAGTACTCACATCCTGTATGTGTCTGAGACAGAGAAATGTGTGTGATCACCATGGCCTCTGAATAAAAATTGAAATCTTCAATAAGGCTTATAGCTTGTAGTATAATACATAAAACTAATTGCCTATTTATTGATGGGGAAAAAACAGGCTGCTTGTCAATATAGTAGCGATGTAATAGTATTTAGTGTTTTATGACTGGCCTGTGAGACTGCATAACCAATAGTCAGTGTAGAAAATGTATTTGTCTGTATTTAGTGTTTTAAAGTAATTGTGATGATTGCTGTTTTTTTGTTTACGTCATGCCATACCTAGGATATATCTTAGGTTTGTTGTTTATATTTTGATATTTCAAATTCACAGCACACTTCCAACGGTCATGGCCGAGTGGAGGGTACATCTCGGTCTGCAAGGTCAAGTGGTCGGAACCGAAATTCAGGAAGTTCGACATCTGAAGAGCAGCACCCTCATGTTGGGAATTACCGGCTCCTGAAAACCATTGGAAAGGGCAATTTCGCCAAGGTCAAACTGGCCCGTCACATCCTCACTGGCAGAGAGGTGTGTAGAGGTCAACAGTGTGCTTCCTGTCACACAGCTTTTTACCATTTGCAGAATTTTACTTCTTTGTTATTTGAGTAGATTAGAGCTGTACACTGATGTTTAGTAGTACACAAAATTGCCATGGTAAGACAGAGGCCATTATTAAACCATAGTTAAGATGTCTTGTAACTCTTAGTAAGCCGCTGTAATGTATCCAAGAGAAGCAAATCAGGCCGTAGTTAATGAATCAGGTCTGTATACCCAGTATTTGCCCTTATTTTGGCAAGCTAATCTTCGCTCCTGCAAATGTGGGTGGATTGATTGTTTAATTTTTGGGCCTGAGTAATTTTTAACATCAAGGAAATAATGTCATAGTGTACTGTATAGAATATTTTGCAAATAGTTTCTTTAAATGCAAGTTTTAAATAAGATGCAAGATGAGTGGTTATCGTGTGGAATAACTTTTTTTGTTCTTGTTATTTGTTTGTTTTTGTTTTTTTTGCACAGGTGGCAATAAAAATTATTGACAAGACACAACTGAATCCAACTAGCCTTCAAAAGGTGAGGCATAAAATGAGTTAGACATTAAAGACTGGTGTATTGCTCATGTTTTCTAGAATGGACATCTGGTGAAATAACTATTTTAATCTTCAAACACTATCTATCCAAAGGCTTTAGGCTAGCCTTGAATCAGCAGGTTTGTTTCCTGGTTCTCAAGGAAATGATGTCACTCATCTCAGGAAGGGAGGCTGTTTTGGAGTCGGAAGCATTGTTTTTGACTGTGGGTTAATTATGTCCATTGAGTTTTCATTAGGTGTAGATCAGGATTAGCTCTGTCATGTTATCAGAGTTTATGCTTTACACACAAAGGACTGTGCTGCATTGTGGATATAGTCAAAGTTGAAAAGTATTGTTAGACTTCAGTACTCTGTTAACCATCCCACATGTCAGTGTTCAGAGTAAAACACTGAAATATTTTGGTTGGATTTCAATCAAATAAGTAAGTTAGACCAAGTAAGAGAATTATGTTCTTCTTTACTACAATGAGACATGAGTGCCGAGTGAGTGTGTTGCCGTAGACACATTGTTAAGGATGTGGCTGAGAAAGTTGTGCAACTATTAGCAGACTGTCTACTCCAGTTGCTGTGGCCTAGAACTAAATCTGTAGAAAAAATATATATCTCAGTGTTAACTTGACAAACCATCATATTGACACATCGGGGAAAAAATACGACGACTCATCACTATCTACAGCTGCGTTTGTTAGTTCTAGTTATTACTTATTCTTGGTAGCCTCCATTACTTAACAGCAGTGACAAATTTTCCCTTTGCTGTAAGTGTACACCTCTGTAAATATAGTCAGTTTACGTTTTTTTTGTTTGTTTTTTTGGGATACATAGGATTCATAAATGGAATACATGTCGAGGCAGGCCAAGGATCTTCCTAGTGACCGTAGCATCAACAAAGGCTATTTCAACAAAAGATATTTAACCACAGTCCGATCTCCATTTATTGTGTACTTATTGTGTACATGCTTTAAGGCTGCTCATCTCCAACATCTGTAGACTCAACGATACGTATGTGGTAATGTGGTGATTTGCTGATAAATAGTTTGCTGGTATTATTTCTTCGTGCCAGTGCATCACACCTAAATCTTTGCTGCCACGACTAAAAAGCAAGCAAAGGTGGTGCCCCTGTCAACAAAACAAAATCATGTCCACCCCTCAACTACCACCAATCCAGAATTTGTGACATCCTCACTGGCTGTCCAGCAGAGGTATACCTGTCTAATTCTGAATGGCCTTAGTCCAGTACACTTTGATGTTGTGGTTATTTTGGAGCAGAGAAAACATCAAAGTGTACTAGACTAAGGCCAAAAGAAAAAGATGACATTGTCACATCTGTAACAAAAATTAAATGGTTTTTCCTACAACGGCCTATAAAAGTGACTTTTTTGGACCGTTGTAGGAAAAACCATTTAATTTTTGTTACAGATGGGACAATGCTATCTTTTTCTTTTTTCTAATAGTAAGTTTTGAACATCGCCCGTTACAGTACCTTCAGATTTCTTGTGATAAGACTAATTGGGGGAAAAGAGCATGACCCCCTGTGATAAAACATTAAACATTGATGTACAGAACTTTCAGGTTTATAGTTCTTAGTGTGTTTTGGTTATGATATGTTGGCAAAAGGGAATTTTGTCTGAACAGTCTTTGGAGTTAGCTCTCAGTCTCTTGGCCCATGCTGCTGGTGGTAGCTGGCGTGAGGGAGTGAGAAAGACCAAGGGCAGATGGACAGATAGGTGACGGATAGGAGTGAAGTGAGACTGAGGGACAGCAGGACGGTTTTTGAGGGGAGATAAGGAGAGAGACAGAAGGGGTGATGTCGTAGGTGGAGTGAGAGAATCAGAAGAGGCACATGAGAATAGATAAAGTAAAAAGCAGGATGAAGTGGAATTAAGAGAAGGGAAAGCATGAGAGAGCAGGGGGATATGAGTAGTGGCTGGGATGCTCATTGGGAATGATGTTGATAATGTGGGATTTGAACTTGTGCCCACTCTAACACACACATTCAGAGGCCTCGGCTCTATTATTAGCTGGGTGACAGTAGCACACTGCAGCCACCATTAGTTTTTCCACAATGCCATTGATTGGGATTCTGTGAATATTCTGCCTTCCTATGTTGCTGGTGTCAGGCCAACCCAGAAAAGCTCTGACTTGTATATGGCTCGCTTACTACTGCCCAACGAGGGCAACTTTTTAAAAAATATAATGTATTTTCTTTTATATATTGCCAGAGCTTTTATTTTTGTGTTCTACTCTCTGTTGCCTCTTTTTCCCTTTTCCCTTTACAGGCTTTCTCCCCTTTACCTTAAGTTATCCTTTGTAGCAATGAAGTACCACATGTGCATTACTAGTCTTAGTTATTTGAAGTTCTCTGTTGCTTTTGTTTCAAAGCTCACATGTGTCCATCCGAGTATGTCAGCACCTTGCGGTGGGTAAGCGGTTGTGTAATTGAGTGTGTGGGCGTTCAGGCTTCGAGCCTGCACTTGTCCCTCGACTGAAGGGAGTTGTTGTGCCGTAGTGATCCTTAGTCATCAGAGAGGTGTTAAGATGGCGGATGTGAGAGAAAATGAGAGGGCGGATGGAGAATGATAGCGTGATGGACAGAGCGTTACAGTGAGGGACTTAGAAAGATATCTGAATGGCCCAAATAGATTTTTTTTTAGACTGTAAATGGTAATTGGTGTTTTCGAAAAGGTATCTGAATACGCCTCTTTAAATATACATATTAAATGTAAAGAAGATTGTAGATCAGGGCAGTATAACCTTATATAATCCTATTTACAGTTAATATTTAACCATTATTTTAGTGTGGAAGTTTTGTGTGTTTATACAAAGATGCTTAAAGAAATATTGTTGTGTTATAAATATTGTTGTACTATATAGCTAATGTGAAAGTGTGTATGTTATGTTAAGTAAGAGAATTGAAAACAGGTCTTTACAGTGTAAGGGGATTATATTGCAATATACGTAATGTGTAATGATATCCTTCACCAAGATTTGAATGTTTGGCTTGATTTAGTGTGAATTTTATTAAAATAAAATTTTCTGTAAAATTCAGTAGTTGAGATATAAGCACTACTTTGCTTTGCATGTACTTCTCTGCTAAAAAATCTTGAAACCTTGGCTTTCTGTAAGGGAGCTTTTAGAGGCAATAAACTTTGAATAATTCTTACTTGAAGTTTCTGTAGAACAGAGCATTATCTCATTTAATAAATATGAATGGAAATCAAACAATGTTCTGGAGCACGTAGTTATATCCATTCACAAAATGCTTTTGCTGTTTGTGTAAAGTGAGGAGGAAAGTTCCAGGGTTGTGTTTATGAAGCAAGGAGAGTCCAGATGTCAGATTGACATGGAAGCGTCTGTAGAAACTTTGCCCTCTATTTAGTCAGTGTAAGGAATGTGTTTGAGTATAATAATAGATCTATAATAGGTGTAATAATAGGTATCCAAGAGTAGTGAGGATCTTCTCCAGCCCGCTGAGAACAGCTTCTTTTTCTGTGTGTGTATATGCGTGCCTCTGTGTGTCCTCTGCATGATATCTGAAGGAGATAGTTGAGAACGAGGGTGGCTTGTTGAAGTTTGCTGTTTCAGTGAGAGATTGCTGGTGCCCCTGAACCCCGTGACCTTCTCGAATCCTGCTTTTCTCTCTGCCAGAGGTCGTATAGTCTTAAAGCTCATCTTCTGCTTGAAAATTCTGTGGAGCGTTCACATTTGCCTTCATATCTGTTGGATTGCGTGTTCTGAGTCAGAGAACAAGGCGTGACTGCGTGTGTTAGAGAGCCTGAACGTGTGAATTGTCCCAGAAGTCTCTGTAACACTCGCTCTTTTGCGCCTTCTCCAAGTTGAAGCTGTATTAGTGAGAAGAGAAGGGCACATGCTAATAGCTCATGAGCGCAGTCTGCCTGACATTTCATCTATTAAAGATGGATGACATTCAGAGGGGTCTGTTAGTAAGGATCAATTATGAATAGCACTTAGCATCAGCTTCCACTGCGACGAACAGACATGTAAAGAGTGCGCTGTTAGCTCACTCACTTCATTTAATAAGTGATGGCCTATTTGAAAATCTCTGTTGTACCATAGTTGTGCAGTAGGGGTGAGAGATAGAACAGTATTCAAACGACCACAGGTATGATAGTGTCTCATAACTATAGCTTTTCCCATGCTGTGTATAGCATGATAAGTCCAGAGACTTATTCAGAGAGTCACAATCAGCACACTTCCAAGACATAGTCCACATTTGCTTGCATTAGTATTGATTTTTATATAAAAGTAAAACAATATGGAAAACATGTCATGAAACTAAATGACATTCTTATGATACACAATATGTATAATATTTTGGCACAGACATTGAGTACAGAGATTTTTATTCATGCATACCACTTATCTGGCCTGTGCTACAGGACTATTGAAATATGCAGTGTTCTTCAAATACTGATGATAATGTCTAGAAAAAAGGCACAAAAACAGTGTCAAATTGTATCGTGGTATATTTGATAAAATATCGTCTTATTGGCTGCCTGTGGCTAGTTGTGTGTTCTGCTTTATTGATACAGAGCATGCTGACACACAGTTACTTTGTGAATTTTGCACTCTGTTGGACAAAACAGACACAATGTTAACTATTAACTGAGACGGGAAAGGGCGCCTCAGTAATACCAATCCAAAAGGAAGGGCAAAGCAGTAAACATGAAATTAGCCTTTATTAGCCATTAACAGGAAATAGCGAAGTATTGTTTAGATACCAGTTAGTGCAGAACAGAACTGAAGATGAGTGGGTGTGGTTTAAAAACAGATGTAAAGAAAGAATGAACTCCATTCTGGTTAACTGTATCAATGTGCTTTTATAAAGTTAAGGAACCTTATTTACTATTAATGTTTATTATTTAAGGCTAATAAAAATGGACTAATAATAATGTTATATAAATTTCAGTTTGTAGTGCATTTCTAGTAAAAGGTTTCAGAAAAAAGATTGATGAGAAGATATGTAAAACACACTCTAATCTAGTTTCTTTTGATTAGTGAAAAGGTGTGTGCATGCGTGCGTGCGGGTGAGAGAGAGGAACGAATGATCTGCCTGTGTTATTTCCTGGATTTTTATCGGAATGTAATTACTTTTTTTTCTCTCTCCAACAGCTCTTTAGGGAAGTCAGAATAATGAAGATTTTGAACCATCCTAACATCGGTAAGCTGAAAAGAAAAAATGACTTGATCTCAAAAAGCAAAACATAAAAAAGGTGTCTCTCTCTCTCTTACTCCCTCTTATTATAGCATCATGATTTGTGGAGTTCAGAGTTCCTCTAATTTCCTCCTCCGCATTTGTCATGATTTTGTGCCTGCAAATAAGATAATGAGCAGTTGAATCAGACATATCATCATGTCTACACAGAAAGAGGCTTTGTGTGTTCTCTCTGTAAATTTAGACTAGCTGCTGTTAATGCTCACTGAAATCCTGCCTCTGTGTGGGAGCGAGAGAGAGAGCGACGTTTCCTTGGAGATGTTCCGTTGCTGGCAGTGTTCTCCCCTGCAGAGGGGAAAGGCCGTAATGATGAATGTGCGATGTAGAGCTCACCTCGCCATTTGAAAATGAGCAGCCTCTGCCACGTACATCCTCATGATTAGCCTCAGTGCTTTAACAGTCTAAGACCGTATATTAGTACATTCTTCACAATGCAGTAGATTCTTTGTCACTTGCTCAGTTAAACAAGTACAGTGTGCCGTGAAATGTACTCCTGAAACATCTGTGAGGATGTGCAATGTACTTACAGTAAATTAAAGAGAAATTTAAAGGGTAGAGCCAAGTATGTTGACATAAACATTACAAATGTAAACAAGCATACAAGTGTAAACTGAAGTGTGTAAATGTAACAGACTAGAGTATGTACTGTAAAGTGCAGCGCCGATTTGATACAGTGAGAGGGTACAGTAATTTTTAATAATTAATCTGGTCATTAGTTTGTTTATTTGTGTGAATATGATTACTTGAGTATTAATAACAGCAAGCATTACATTTTATTCCGTACATATATTTGTATCTGGAAATATGTAATCCTAAGAGTGTGGGTTTTCTTCCTTTCAGTGATGCACACAAGTGCTTTAAGAGCTGAGCTCCCCACTTGTGGAAAATGAATACAGCTTTGTAATGAGAATGGACATTTTAATTGATTAATTGATTGAGTAATTGTGGCAGCTCACATGTCATACAGCTGTCACATTTCTTTAGTGAGATTTAGTGAAGTTTTATTAGCATGATTTTCAGTTTGTTGCCATGTTGATATTTTGAACACAATCCTATATAATCATGAAACTGCCCTGCCATTGTATGTGACCTTATATATATCTCTGTCGACAGAACAAAGAAAGTCAGTGTAAAGGAAAAAGCTGTGGTTGTTTTTCTGGCTTTAGACTTAGTTGTTCTGAAGTTTTTAAAGCTTCCACCTACACATGATTCTCACGTGTATCTTGTGAAAAGCATGCTCTACCCCTTTTGTGCCTTGCATACTTACTTTCTCAGAATGTAGGAGCACTGCTTATAAATAAGCCATGTTCTGCAGAGAAGAAAATCCATCTTAATTCATCCCTTCTCTCTGGGGAAAATAAAACTCCCATGAAAGCGAGGGAGAAGGCAAGAAACAAGGAAAAGAAGAGAGATTTTGGAGAGAACCAGTAGAACCAGTCTTTCTGAAAAGGCTGTATTGTTTATAGCCACTTAAGATCTATTTCAATAATTCCTCAGTATTTAGATATGGTCTCCATTTTACCTTGTCTTATTTGAAACAGAGGAGAATGAAGCTTCTCATGTGTTCTTGTTTGAACACTCCAAAGAGGCTTGAATTTGTTGAAGGTTTGGTTGAGTTAAAATAAACTCATTTTTTGTATCCTATTTTCTCCGCATCTACATACAGTAAAGCTCTTTGAGGTGATTGAGACTGAAAAGACACTGTTTCTTGTGATGGAGTATGCCAGTGGAGGTAAGTGTGTTCATGTGTGGTTGGTTGGTTGTGAAAAACGTATCTTTTGTGTTGTAATGGTTTGGGTTGTTTTCACTGCTTTGGTAATGTTTTGTGCAGGTGAGGTGTTCGACTATCTTGTGGCTCATGGGAGGATGAAGGAGAAAGAGGCCAGAGCTAAATTTAGACAGGTGCAGTGCTCTTAACATCGTACTGCAGTGTGTTTATACTCCTATTTTCTCACACACACACACACACACAAACCCACAGATTGGAAGAGCGCGTAAGATTTCAACACTGATTAACCCTGCTGTCTGTTGTAATACATGTAATTCCACCAAGTGCAGATGTTCAGAGGTAGTTAATAGGTGCGGTAATGATGTCCTCCTGAGCTCCGCTACCTCACACGCATCTGCTGTGCTGGTTGTTAAGTTTCTTGAGGCAATGTTAAGTAAATTAATTGCAGAGCAAGACCTTCATATTGCTGTAGATTAAGGAATCCACAGAAGGAGCCTCACATTTCTTTGCTGTTCTTTCAATCTTTTTGATGGCGGTAATTGAATGCCAAATAGTAGATGTGAAATGGCAGCATGGTTCTGTCATAGAGCTTGGAAAGAAACCTTTACTCTAAAGGAACACAGAAGCCTGTGTTACTGATGCACAGGTCAGTTAACGCATTCCTTTGGAAAAAGGCGCCCAGGCGTCAGGGCAGATAATACTGCTGCCTATACTGTTCAGAGCTCCAAACCCCTTTTCTCTAGTGATGGCAGAGAGATTTGTGATGATGACAGAAATGAAATCTGAAGCTCAAATTGAAGTATTATAGGAATCTGATCCACTGTGGCTTTGGGCTGTCTGTTAAGAATTACTGATGCATCCTTCAACTTATGTGAAAACCTAAGAGAATGTAATTGTCTAAAGAAAATTCCTTCTCTTTAATGAGTATAAGAATGTTTGTCAGTTTAGGTGAAGTCTTTGTTTATATAGTATTAGTATTTATTTTTTTATTTTCTACTTCCTGACTCTTGATGTGATTATTTTTATATATATATGAATTCTTTTCAGATTGTATCTGCTGTGCAGTACTGTCACCAAAAACGCATCGTTCACAGGGACCTGAAGGTATGTGTGTATGTTTGTAGCTCTGTTTAGCCTTTGTGAAGTGAGGCATAGTGGCTTCATCAACTTACTGTAACACACTGCTTTGCTGCTGAGTCCTTTAGGAAATCCTGATGCTGATGCATCTGGTTTTATATTGACTATACATATTCCATTTCCTTTACTGTGCTTGCACGTGGGTGTGTTCAAGTGATGTTTTGTGGAGAGCAGACTTGTTACCTGGAGTGTCTTAAATGATCCATGACTACAAAAAGAGAGGGCTGCAGACAGCTGTGTGTGTGTTTATGAAAGATAAGAAGGCAGATTTATAAGCATTACACATTGTAGTCACCTGTTTATTATACTGTACTTACCAGTAAATTTGTTTTATTGCTTTTTATATGCGTGTGCACTGCCTCATACATAATGCATAGTATCCCAAGTTCAGCCCACCCCTCCAGGGAAAGAACTAACTGTGCTGCAGCACACAAGATACGTGCTGTTTCAAGTAGCTGTCAGGAGCAGAAGGTTGTGATATACTTCACAGCTATTTATTAACAATAATAACAGAGCCGGTCCAGATATTTGTACTGTTCTCTTCAGAGAACATCACTTTTGACTATTGTTTCTTAATCTGCAAAGAAAAAGTTGGCTGAGACTGAATCCTCTGCAGTGTGCTGGCTCAGCGTGTCAGTGTCTGCAGTACCACTGTGTACTATGCTCTGGAATGTTCATTAACCAGTACCTTAACAGAATTCAGTGTCTGAGCTGCACCAAAAAAGATGGCAACAACTTGTGCTAATTTATGATGTTCCAAAAATTGACCGAAACTGAAATTCAAGAGACACTTGGCCAGAATTGAATTTGACGTTTTATGCTGTTGAATTAATGTGCTAGTAGTAAAAAACTAGTAGCTTATAGCAGAAATTACTGGTAAAATCTGCTTTCAGTCATTAGGTGTTTTAACTACTGTTTCTCATTTTCACTTTCATATTCACACTTCATCTGCATCTTTTGTTGTTGTTGGTTTTTTTTTTTCTTTTTTTTTTCATAACCCTGTTTTCTGTTTCGACCAAAAACTGAAATGGTTTTGGTGCGTACTGTTTGTTCAACATTCTTGGTCCTTTTATTGTTCTTTCTCTCAGGCGGAGAACCTGCTGCTGGATGCTGATATGAACATAAAGATAGCAGATTTTGGCTTTAGCAATGAGTTTACAGTGGGGAATAAGCTGGACACATTCTGTGGCAGTCCTCCTTATGCAGCTCCTGAGCTCTTTCAGGGCAAGAAGTATGATGGCCCTGAAGTGGATGTTTGGAGCTTAGGGGTCATCCTCTATACATTGGTCAGCGGATCACTGCCATTTGATGGCCAAAACCTCAAGGTTTGACCTTCTCTCCTGTAGTCTGTTAAAAAATCTCCTAGTCTAATCATCTTTTATTGAGCACCTTTTCTGAGTTTGGAAATACAGATGTTTAATTGATCCAGCGTGTACATTTTTGTGTTTTCTCACCGTTATGTCTATGTATCTGTTGTGCAGGAGCTCCGTGAGCGTGTATTAAGAGGTAAATATCGGATTCCCTTCTACATGTCTACTGACTGTGAGAATCTCCTCAAGCGCTTCTTAGTGCTCAACCCATCAAAGAGAGGAACACTCGAGGTGGGTTGTTTTCTCTCATTTGGTCTTCCTCGTTTATCCTGTAACTGACAGCCTATCCTCAGCCTGTGCCCCTCATTCCTGCTGTCTTTTCTTCTCTTTCCTTCCTCACTAGTTATTTCTGCTCGCTCTCTCTCTTCCCCCCCCCCTCACTTTTTCAGTCATACCTCTCATCACACAGCTGTTCGGATGCGTCACAGCATTTCCATTTTTTACTTCCCTTAATTTACTGATTCTAACAATGGCTCCGATCTTCTCTCTTCTGTGCTGTGGGCTTCTGTTGTCTGAACACGCTCTATTGCTGCTCCCATGAAAAGATGAATAATGCAGCTGCTGTATTGCTGCTACTAAATGCGTGCTCCCTGAGCACTCTGTGGAGAACAACGTGAGGGCAGGCACACAGAAAGCTTGCTCTGCAGCTCACTGTTTTGATATTGCATCTCCCTGTTAACCATTTAATAAAAGTATGAGAGCTTAAATTTCACACAAATGCATATTCTTTTTTCTTTTCTTTTTTTTGCTGTCCTACAGCATGTTCAAACAATCAATCTTGTAACTGTGAATATTTTTAAACAATTTCATGTACACGTGATCTTTAACCTTGAAGAATGGAATGAAATTAAATCATTGGGGGAATAGTGGATGAATTGTAATCTTTTTATGTCCAATTGGGAATAATGGGGAAATTGTTCCTTCTTGTACTCTTTCAGCAAATCATGAAGGACCGCTGGATCAATGCAGGCTCTGAGGAGGATGAGCTCAAACCTTATGTTGAGCCAGAGACTGACATCTCTGACCAGAAGAGAATAGGTATGCAAAGAACACGATCTTTGCTTAATAGGGCAGAGATTGTGTTGTTATGAAAATAGGTCATAGGGATATTAAATGTATGCCTTTCAGGATTGAGCACCTTAGTGTTAGGTTTGATTGACGGATGACTAGGAAGTGAGATTTTGCTCACTTAATTTTGATCAGTTATTTATTCATTAGCAGCTTAAATTTCCGTCACGAGGCCTTAGAAGAATAATTACTGACATAAAATGGGAAAAACATTTATTTCTCACATAGAATTTATACAGAATTCATGAGGCATGAATTCAATGGACTGTGAAAATGTGGCAGTTTGTGTCATACAAATAAAACACCCTAAGAGAACGTGAGGAAAAATAACGGTTGAAGAGATATGAGGAGTAAAAAAAATAAAAAATGTACTTCTCCACTGTGGTGTGTTACATAATTCACAGCACCTAGTGTCATCCCCTGCCCCCGCACATGTCTGTTAGGAACTCCCTGTGTTCAGCTTTGTCTAGCTTAGTGCACGTACGCTGGATTGTAGAATATGCGAGGGCGGTTCTAATCCCTAAAACACAGTTTAATGATCCACATCAGTTCTTTGAAAGAAGGCACTTCCTTCTACATTCTGTTGTCTTGCTCTCTCAGTGCGGTGGTCCTCAGTAGCCTACAGAGAGATGCATCTTATGAAGAATGGGAATAAAATTGTAGACTAATAAGAAGCACACCTAGCAAGTGCTTTTTGGAAGAGTACACTTAACCAGTCTGTACATGGCTTCCCCTCATATACTGCACAAGCTTTAACCGTTTAACATGTGAGTTAAAGCTCTCAAAGGCATCTGATTGGAAATTAATCAAAATGTTAAATATTGGTTACTCTGCAGATGTGATGGTCGGTTTGGGCTACTCAAGAGACGAGATCCAGGAGTCTCTAGCCAAGATGAAATATGATGAGATCACAGCCACCTACTTACTTTTGGGCAGGAAGGCCAATGAGGTGAGAACCTGCTTTGCACAGACAATATCACAGAACACTACTTAGCTTGAAAAGTGTGCAATTGACGAGTACATTTGATGGCATACTGAGTGTTTTTGTTTGTTTTTTTTGTGTAGGAGGTGAGTGATTCCAGCTCCAACAGTAATCTGTCTACAGCGAAGAACAGACCCACCAGTGAGATGAATGGCCAATCACCGGCTCACCTGAAAGTCCAGAGAAGTGTTTCGTCCAATCAGAAAACCAGACGCTACAGTGACCAAGGTAACACTTATTTACATCACTTTATACTTCTTAGCCAAATCAGTGTTTGTAGAAGTGGACTATTGTTGCTCGTTTATTGTAGCAAAATGAATTTTTTTTTTTTTTTTTTTTGGACTGTTTTTATAAATTCTGTTAGAAAAACTTTCCTGTTTGCCCCAAGATGGTTGAATTTATAAACCGCAGAGAAAAAGTGAATTATGTATACAAAAAGGTATTACAGTCACAAAGGTGACATTCGTCTCATGTGGTTACCATCCCTGACAGCTTTGGAGCAGTTAACTGATGCACAGGTTCATGCCTGAGAAATTACAGAACGTACACAAAAGCAGGCTTTGATTCCTCTTTTCTTGTCTCCTGTCTCTCTCTCAGTGGGTGGTGGAGCTAACTCAGGGTTGAGTAATGTGAAGAGGGCAGTGCCATGCACAGCAGACAGTGACACCAAACAGGATGGAGGGGTGGCAAACCGTAAGGCTCCATCAAACAGCCCCCCCAGCCCACTATTGGGAAATGCCAACAACCCCAACAAAGCAGACATACCTGACCGCAAGACAGGCAACTCTGTCACTCCCAATGTAAGTGTGCATATGTGTATGAGTGTCCTCATGCTGAAGCAATCTTTATAGCTTTGTTCCACCAGTGTTTTGTCTGATCAGCTGTCATAACAGAGTAGCAGTTTGACTAGTCTGGTGGAAAAAAAAGTTGTTCAGACTAATAAGAAGCACACCTAGCAAGTGCTTTTTGGAAGAGTACACTTAACCAGTTGTCTAAAAAGTTGTTTAGTTGTCGTGGCTGTTGGTCTTATAGTAGATCCCCTGTACGAGTGCTGTGATTTATATCCTATCGTTTCCTTGAGTACTGACTGTTTTAACCGCCACAGTAATGTAAAAACATGTAAAAACGAAATATAATGCTTAGGCAGTTCTTCACATACTTGCAGTATGTATGTTTGTAGTTTGTAGTCTCAGTGGTGCTGTATAATGTTTGTACTGTGACATGCTACTGAGCAGAGATGATTTTTATGTTTCCCAAGAATAACTCAGGATCTGCAGGAATGTCCCGAAGAAACACTTACGTCTGCAGTGATAGAAATAACACAGAGCGCCTCTCTGTTATTCCCAATGGGAAAGAGAACAGGTAGAGTTAAGATGCAATCTCTCCCTGTATTCGCCATCTGGCCAGAATTTATATAATGTTACATAAGACTTGTTTAAATATGCATATCTTAACATGCTGTACCAGCATGTTAAGAAAGAATGAAAAAGCCCACTTGACTCGTGTCTTCCACTCACTTCCGCCTCCCTGTCTTTCTGCAGTGCGTCTTTGTCTCCTGACCAGCGGAACCCTGGTGCTTCCACTCACAGCATTAGTAACGCTGCCACAACAGATAAACTACGCTTCCCACGAGGCACTCCAAGCCGCAGCACCTTCCATGGGCAGCTGAGGGAGCGTCGTACCGCAACATACAATGGCCCGCCAGCCTCACCCACCCAGCCCCGCAGCCGAGGCAACGCCAATAATCTGCTCACTAAGCTCACCTCGAAACTCACCCGCAGGTAAACACCCTCTTACACAATCTTTTCACAACATCATTACTAATCTCCCATAGTAAATAAACTTTCTGCATCATTTCAGCCATAAATGTTATTACTAATGGCACAAAATACTACAGATATTACTTACTTTTAGCTTAGGAAAGTCAGTATTGTCCTTTTTATTTTTTTTTAATGATTCATCATTGAGTTCATCATTCCTGTAATTCCAGTAGGCAGTCATTCTCATGACATCCATCTGTGTAATCTTTCCACCTTTTTGTTTTGTCATCTTCTTGTGTTATAGAAACATGTCATTCAGGTTTTCCAAAAGGTAGGATTTCAAGTCTGCCGGGGTTTTTAATCAACTAAAAAGAATTGGAATACTAACACTTAGTGCACAGTGATTTTCTTTGACTGCTGTGATTGCGTTCATTTATCTTATGGTGTTTTGATTAAGCATGCCTTAAAGCTTTTATCTGCATGCTGTCACTAGCCACAATCAGTCTGCTGTCGGTAATGGCAACTAATCGAGTTGATCTGCTTGATGGGTCTAACTGGTATACTCAGCTCATATTTCAGAGATATAATTCATGGCTCTTTTTTTCTACAAACTCATACACAGATATGAGTTGGCGCATGAACTTTTTGTAGGTCTTGGGTTCTGTTGCGATATTTAGTTGTTGAGGCATTTTTGCTAATAAGCAGTGAAAGATTTTTGAGACTACACTTAGAATTTCCAGTGTCATAGTGAGGGTAGGATTTAAAGTTAATTAATTGGTGCCAGAGAACAGCATACCACGGCATTTTATACACACTCTGAGGTTCTGAGATTTTCACAATTGTGATCCATTGAGAAATAATATAAGTACACAAAATGATGGTTATTTATTTCACCAGTTCATTCGTGTGAACTGATTTTACAGTGCCAAACTGTGTAGTTCCTTGTCAGTTGATTGAGATTGTGTCCACTGCAGTTAAAAGCAAACCCTGTAAACTCTTGTACAATATTGAATCTACTGCCACCTAATGGTAGCAGCACAGAGGATGCTTGGGATTTTTCACTTTATCTTTCATTCTGTCCACTTCTCTTTTCCTTTCATGTCTTCCATGTTATCTTTCATCACATTTATTTTTATCTTTTCAATTATTATATTTTTTAACTATTAAATCAGTAGGGGATGAAATACCTTTGAAAACTGGATTACACACACTGGACCTGCAGTTCTGTATACAATTCAGTCTGCTATAGCACTGTGTTCACACATCCTAATAAGTGGGCGTCCACAGGAAGAATTCACACAGGAAAAACATTGTTGGCAGATTTGATTTCCTGTGTTTAACACCTAAAGAAGTACATTTAAAATGTAGGTTCCACATATATATAAACTCTTGTCATCTCTAATTCCTACATAATGTTCCTCTTTGCTGATTTTACACTCTTTCAATCTGCCCCTGTTTCTCCTTTCTGTCTCCCCCCTTTCTCCTCTTCTTTCACTTTGTTTTCTCTTACAACTCTTCTTCCCTTGCTGTCTTCATCTTTCTCTTGACTTCGGTTTTCTCCGTCAGGGTCACTTTTGACCCGAACAAGCGGCAGTCTGCCGTCAAATCAGGGCCGGGGGCCCCCTCTGGTCCCCCCACCCTCTCAGCCCCATCCAACCCTGCGCCAAAGACTCTTAGTAAGTCTGTGCTCTTCTCCTCTTCTCTCTCCCTCCCCCTGAGCCATACTCTTCCTCATCCCTCACCTGCTGGCAACATGTTACTCTGCAAAGGCCTCCTCTGAATTTCATTCATCTTTTTTTAAACCGTTTTGACGATCATTAAATTCCGTCTCTTTTTGCAGATTCAGGAGCAGTGGCTATAGGGAGTTGTAGGAATACGCAGATGGAGAGTGTCTAGAGTAAGGGCTTATTAAAATGCACACATAACGACACAGGTGTGTCTTTAGGGGATAGAAGAAAGTGTCTGTGTACGTGTCTGTATGTGTGTCGTTACGTGATGTTTGAGCACTTAGGTTGAGTGTGTGGGCGGAAGAAAGGACTTGTATGGAAGGGCTGTTATTTTTCACAGATGCCAGTGGAATATACACAGTCTTTCACATCTTATCGCATGATCACAATCTGTCTGAATGCGTCCAGTGTGGATTCACATATAGCACCTCTTCTCCAGGGCTCCGAATCGGTTAGAGCAACGAAAACAGCACTAGAAATAAACCATTTTTTGCTTGAAACAGAAGCAAGCAAAAATGCAACTACCCTCAGTTGTTCCAGAAAGTAAATATTTATTTCAAATATTGGTTAATAACATTTTTCCCATTCCATGTAGCTCACAATTAGAAAGTTAACTAGTTTATTTTAGTCATGTACATACTTCTAAATGACTTCAACTTTCTATTAATGTTTTCTCAAAACCTTATGTTTAAGTTGGGCCTGTTTGTTGTGCTGCGGTCATAAGAAAGAATGAAAATGGATTATATAAAAGGAACAGAATTAACCTGTTTTAAGGTTTTTTCACGGTATGTTATGTTTGTGTTGGAAAACAAGAATGGCGACATGAAAATATTGATTTTGCTCAAAGAAAGCCCCCCCCCCCTCCCCCCCCCGCTTCTGAGCCCTTCTCCTCACATCTTTTAGAGCAGATGCTCTCCCCATGAACATAATAGCAAGAGCATGTCAGATATGGGAACTGCAGGAAACGATGACTGTATCATCAGATCCGATAAGTCCAGCAACACCTAACTCTGCTCCTGTCCATTTTGATTTATGTTACCACACACAACCCACCACAAAACTGCTGGGACTCCCTGTCTCAGGGAGTTTTACCCTATTCTCTCTGTCTGTCTCGCTCTCATTTCATTCCCCGTTTCTCATTCCTGCCCTAACTGTTGCTTTCTAACATGGCTAAATATTCTGTCCCTCCTCTCTTTTTCTTCTGTGTTTTCTAATCAAACAAAATAGAGTCTCAACCGAGTTTGAGAGAAGCGGGAGATTTGAGGGCACAAGGTGAGGAGTTCCTGAAATCCTTTTTTTTTCTGCTCAACTAGGAAATAAAGTATCTAGTCTTTGTGTTTGACCTGATACACGTTTGTGCAAAGTTTGGGGATCCCTAGTTTAATTACACATTTTGTTGTTTAGTGAAAATAACTTGTAGAACAAAATTTTTATTATTATTTATTTGCTGAGATTAATATATTGAGAAACAAGACTTAAAGAGCCTAGTTTTACTGGCCTGATATCAGGTGCAAGGCATTTGTCATGCAAGTGTCTGATAAGGAGGATGGGATATATTTTGATGTCAGTTGCTATTTTAGTGCAATTATTTCGTCAAGTTACGTTTATTCGCCAGTGTAACATTCCGCTAACTTGATTTCAACATCACAGCACTGCATGTAGTACTACTACTACTACTACTTCTGCTACTACTAACAATAATATAAATGCAAAATTCAGTAATTGGTCAAGTAATATATAAAGTTACTTTATTTTAATGGTAGTTATAGATTGCAGTGGTGTTTAAGACAAAATGCTACATATTCGTCATGTAGAAATGATCTGGTCTAGTGTTCAACACAAAACACTAGTTTATACATCTGTGTTCTCCAGTGGTTTATTTATAATTAATCTTATAGTTTTGACGTGGTACATTTACTGTTATATGAAGTATATGAAGACGGACTGTTTTGATATGGAGAAGACTATTGAAAAACGGGGGGGAAAGCGGGATGTATAAAACAAATGGTGTGGCATGTGCATATGTTGACTGCATGTGAACTTCAGTGTAGCATGATGATGGTCTTTTCACATTACAATTCAAAAGCAGTATCAATACAAGTTACAAGTCAGATGTGTAGGTATGAGTTTTGTTCCCCCTTTGAGTGAGCATCAAAAGGAGTTCATCTGTTGTTAATGATATTTCATGCGTTCATTGAAGTTCCAATCAGTCCTTTGTAAACTTCACCACTGCCGCCCAGTGTTACTTTCTTGTCTACGTCTTTCACTTTCTACATTACTCACTCTGTCGTCTTCTTCTCTCAGTCGCCATGTACCTGGGGATCAGCAAAAAGATGAAGGGAAAGATGGAAAAGACGGGAAACCCCGCTCTCTCCGTTTCACCTGGAGTATGAACACCACCAGCACCATGGAGCCGGCCGCCATCATGAACGAGATCCGCAAAGTTCTGGACGCCAACAACTGCGACTATGAGCAGCGAGAGTGCTTCTTGCTTCTCTGCGTCCATGGCGACGGCCGTGCTGACAGCCTTGTCCAGTGGGAGATGGAGGTTTGCAAATTGCCCCGCCTCTCACTAAACGGTGTCCGCTTTAAGAGGATATCAGGAACATCTATCGCTTTTAAGAACATTGCTTCCAAAGTTGCCAGTGAACTCAAGCTATGAATATAATCTATCTGTGTAGAGGAATATATGAAAGTATTAAAATCCTATATAGAGAAATAATTAAGCAGTACAATCACAAAACGTAGCAGTTTCCAAATGTTTTTTTTTTTTTTTTAAACAAACCACTTACCGTATGTATTTAAATAATGTATAGACTTTAACATTGCTTAAAGCAATAATTTCTTATGTGTCAATTACATTGTTAAAAGTTGCTAAACACTGTAAAAGAGAACCGTTTTGAAACTTTTCAGTTATGACTGTATACATGACATGCTCGGAGTATCCATAAAGGAGTGGGAATTTGTCAAGACATTGCCTAAAAAATACAGTACCCAAGATCTTTTTGAAGTGGAGTTTACTTTGCTTTTCTTTTCTTCCTATCCAGACAGTGTTTATATATAGGTATGTGGTGTCTTGAGCAGCCCATGTATAAAGGGTATGTAAAATCCCAGAAGAAAAAAATGCTTTTAAATTGCATACAAGTATCTCTGTTCCTCTGCACCTCAGTCTAATTTTTTGTTATTTGAAAGTGCTCGTTCTTGACACATGCTGCAGCCAGCTCAGTTTCAGTTGTTTCACTGTGTGAATGTTGAGACATTGCTGAAGGACAAATTTATTTATTTCATTTTATGCCCACCACTCAAGAGTATTTGTGTATATATAATGTACTTTTGTTTTATGACTATTACACATTGTCATATTCTTGCTTTTCAGGTTCTAATATTTTCAGGGCTACTTGTAAATGGTCACTGATGAGATTCACTATTAAAACAGCTATACTTGAGTGTACTCACAGATTCAGCTGAATCCTAACTTGGTTGGTCTTTCCACTCATTACTGTAATTCATTACTCAAACTATGTGCAGAAACCAGAGTCAATCTGTTTGGTTTGGATTTTCTGGGTACTTGAAGGTCACACTTTAGAGAGGTTTGCACAGATGAAATGTTAGAGGGTCTCCATCTTTAAGAGCTTAGTTTTTCTGTTCAATATAACTAAAAGGCTTTATACTTTGCAGAATAGCTTTAAAAAAACTAACAATTTGCAATTTTGTGTGTGTCTACAATAGTTGTTAAGACTCATGCTGACAATCATGAGCTTGTCTAAGCACCTGGTGTATCATTTTGTATGAACAATGAAATTCTTGCACTTGTTTAAGCCTTGGACCCACATGCTAAAATTACTTACACCATTAGTAATTTTTCCACTTATACACAAACAATATTGTACTGTTCTAGTTCTGCATCTGTTTCTTATACTGCTATTCATGAGGAGTTGATCCAGATTTGCTGAACAGAGAGGTAGTGAGACAGGTTTAAATGGGCCAAGAGTTTATTGCTTTCATTAGGTCACTTAATGAAAGGTCTTCCATGTGTGATAGAGGGAAAGCTTAAATATAGCCATGCATTCATGGATCAAGTCAACATACACACATACATTCGTTCTTAGGGTAGGACTGGAATGTGGGGAGGAGTTGGGAAAATCTGGAATTTTGGGGAAATGAGGTAGAGGGGTGGTTTGGCTGTGTTCATTTTTGGGCGGGGATGAGGTCATCAATGGCCTGGCCCTTCTCCAGTCGCTTCTCCATCTCTATCAGCAGTTTGACTCCATCTACGACCATCTGAACAAGCTCCACCTCTGAGAACCCCAGCCGGTCAGCATTAGAGATATCAAATACACCTCCCACTGCAGCAGTGTCCACACCACCTAACAGGAAGCAAGCAGCCATTAATAACAGAGCTCTCAACTTGTTTCATTACAAATAACCCATTTAGGGCACTATTGTGTGTTTCAACCAGAGAGGTTATAATTTCATCTGGTAGTCGAGTTGGCATTGTTACCTGTTCCACGTTTTTGCAGGCGTAGTCTCTTGAGGATCTCTTCAAACTTGCTGTGCTTGCTGACATTGGGAAGTTTGACGTGCACGCCGCCACGCAGTCCCGTTCCCAGGTTAGATGGGCAGGTGAGGACATAACCGAGGTGCTCGTTCCACATAAACGCGTGACCCTTGTTCTTGAACAGCTCCTCAATCTGAAAGCACAAGGGTTTCACGAGTCAGTAAAAGGAGTTTATGCTTTGCTGCTCCCAAGAAGTTACGTACTGCACAGTTTATGTATGAAACAACCTTACCGCAAAAATGGCACGGCTTACCTTTGTAAGGCCCGTACAGAAACGAGTAAAGACCTCCTTCATGTTGCCGCCTTTCTGCATTGAGATCACACGCAAGTGATCCTCCTCATTCACCCACACCAGGAATGTCTTGTTGTCGTTGTGCCTGGCAAACGGAGTAAGAATGCAAATTCTAACGCGTAACACACAATGCATTCATTTCTGGTACTAAAATAAGGAGAATAAATGTATCAAAATAGTTTCACACATTTCCACATGCTGTAGTATAAATCAGATCAGTCCGGCAGAGAAGGACCCTTAGCTTTACCATAATCTGGAAGGACTAAGGCTAAACACAAATGTATACAGAATCTGCTACCCCTTCCAGCTACTGGAAAACATCTGAACACAATTGAAAGCACTATGTTTTATTGGGAGTGCCCTAGGTGGTTTGTTTTCTCATATTTGTATTAAAACATGTAGAACCAAATGCCATCACTGCTAGTTTGAGAGTGTTGCTAATTTTATGTAAAATTACTTGATGGGGGGGGGACGATATGAAAAGTATTGTGTGGATCCTCTTACCAGATGCCTCTAGCGTCAGGCCAGTCACGTGCCATTCCTGAGGCCAGGAGCAGAGGAGAGACAGGTTTGTCGAACAGAAAGTGATCATCGATGAGCTGCTGTTGCTCTGCATCTGTCATATTCTTCAAGGCATAGTACTTCCCTTTCAGATCTCCACTTAGGGCCCCCAAAGCTGAAAAAAAAAAAAAAGACGGGGAAAAATGCTTGTTTACTGTAACATAAATCATGCATATGTATTGGATTAATTACATATTTCCATTGTATACACACACACACACCTAACTCATACTCTATACTTGAATACATACATATGTTTACGTCTGTTATGGGTGGCTCCTAAACAGTAATAATTGTTTAGCTGTTATTTTACTAATGTAACAAATCTAATGTAGCTGTGAAACTGTGAAACCACAGGTCTGTCTCTAATCTCCATCACAGTCACAATATAAAATATGCAGGAGAAACTTTGGATGGTGGGGGTTTGAACAGAAAAGCATCTCAATAAACCCATTGGAAATGGGCAAAATTGTGCATTTCTGTTTATCACTGCAAATTAAATGGTCTGAGGCAGAAAGCTATCTAAAACTGCATGTTTTAGATCAATCCCAGTCTAATGTAGAATAGATACAGGTTATAAACTTCAATCAAGTGCTTCTCACAAACCTGTGACCTCTAAAAATATAACTTTCACATTTAGCCTTTTTGGGAATCTGCCGCACATGCAGACTGCCACATAAAATGGTTTGATACAAAAATGAAGTGCCTGGCAATGTTTTCTTAGATTAGCTTTCCTAAAGTTTGGTGCGGTATTATCCATCACCACTAGAGGGAGACAAATGTATACTGTATGGCTTTCTCCATAGTGGTCACACTGTGAGACCACAGGACTGTACCTTCCACAGAGAGTTTCTCAATGGCTCTCCTCTCTCCACGGCTGCAGTGTGGTGGCAGGCTGAACCCACGAATGCTCCTGCCAGTTCGCACGCGAGAGCTCAGCACATAGTTGGGGTCCAGATCATCCCCACCCTTCAGGTAAAAAATAAAAAAAAAAAGAATGTAATAAGGGCATACTTTAACTTATATCATGAGAAATAATTAACTAAAGAACAATCATTGTAACTGTAAGCATTAGAAAATGCATATTAAACCTCTGTACCTTGAGGTTGCCTGGGTTGAGGTCAGTCTTGTGTTTGTCTGTGGGCTTGTATCCTCCATGTCTGTCCTCAATGACGGGGTCCAGCAGCTCCTTAAACACCTCATAGGTCTCCTCATCTCCAGCCACACAGCCCACGGTCATAATGAAGGGGTGGCCTAAGATGTGGACAACAACTGAGTTTGTGTGCAAACAATCTACAATACATCAACTGTACAAAATCACTATAATTAACAAAATCAGTCAATACTAATCATGGGGTACATTGCACTGAAACTCTACATGAAAAATCCTCTAGTCCTGCCCTGAGGCTTAAGTTCTATTTGCTAAACCAGCCTGCAGTGTGTTTGGATGCTGTAGGGAACTAATCTGACCCCTGACAGCCTGAGTGTGTTCTTTTACCAGGATTATCTACTCCAGTCTGAATGACATTATCTATGGTGAAGCCGTTAGCAGTAGAGCACTCGCGGAGCTTCTTGTACATCTCCGGAGTCAGAACCTTGGACATATGGTTGTGGTGCTGACTAAGGTCTGGGTACTCATCCTCAGCAGGGAGTTGCTTGATCGTCAGAGTGGTCATTTTTTGATTACTACACAAATACAGTAACACATTACATTCCACAGGGAGAGCAAGAGCGCGGTTATCCTTAAAAACTTTAATGCAGCTACATTATCCAAATATCTTTTATTATATGGCTGTTGGAGAAGAAAAGCCTTTACTGTTTATTCCTGTGCAATAATTATAATTCAGCAAGGTCACTGTACAGCACATAATTCTATAAAGTGCCTCCGAGATGGCTTTCCAGACAGAGATCAATACCACTCTTCGGGTAAACTCTTCGCACCGTCAATTTAGACCGGAAACTGAAAAGTCACTTTTGAAGGGCGAGTCTTATTTCAGCAACAAGAACCATTTGAAGTATGAAAGCACTTTATGGCTCTAGTTAAGTTTAGGTTGTAGGTTATTAGTTATATCACTAACAGTGATGTAACCTAAGGAGTTCTGCTTCGGGAAATGCCGTAGCAAGTGCTGAACCGGCATGGGAGCTACCACTAATGAGTAATCCTGTAAAATGAAGTAAAACATTAAGTGATGTTTTTAAAAGACCTCTAATGCATATAAATTCTTATTTCTACAGTGAAAACGTGTACAATTCATGTGTAGGTTACAAATGTGATTTGAAAGGCTTCAGTTAGAAAGAAATAAACTGCCACATGAAGTAGTAGGTGGAGTAAAACGACTGACTTTATGAACTATTACAGTGTTTCTGCCTCCTCCAGCTGCCTGTGCCATATGCACCTCTGAGAAGCAGAGAAAGGACAGAAAGAAAAAGTACCTGGCCGAATATTAGTAGTATCCTATTGGTACATCTTTTTTTTTTTCTCTCGCAACACATGATTCATGCTTCGCGACAAACGGGTGCTGGATTTAATCGGTGAAATTCATTCACATGAGGATCGATTCTCAGAAACATCAGGGTCAGAAGTGTCCATGCTCTCCTCTTGTAGAACAGGTTCGGGGGGGTTCCTTACCTGGGTTGTCCACCCCGGTCTGAATCACATCGTCCAGCGTGAATCCGCTGGGGGTCTGCTTGCCCCGCAGCTTCTCGTACATGGCAGGAGTGAGCACCTTGGCCATGTGGTTGTTGTGCTTGCTGAGGTCTGGGTACTCCGCCTCGGCTGAGTACTTCATCTTCAGCTGGTTGTGAGTGTTTCCGAAAGGCATGGTCGGTGCTAACTGAAAACAACGCCAGTTACAGCCAAGTTCAGCCTTAAAATAATTCACACAACGACTTGGTTTTGCTGAAAACCCTATATGGCCTACAATTTTGCTACCAAACGTCTTGATCGCGCAACGTGAGAATGTAATGTTCATTTGTTAAAACTAAAAAAATGCAGTCTGACTGAATCCCCATGAAAAGAGTCCAGCCAGCAACGTCCGTCCCGTGGAAGGAGGAGTAATGAGTGTAATGGATGCGGACTGACTAAAGGAAGCGTGTTAATTCACAAAATTACCCAGAAAAAAAAACAGCTCAAACTACTAAATATGGTTTAAAAGTACAAATTAAAACTACACTGTTGGCGCTAACTATTCCCAAAACTCAGTGAACTTACATCTGACTTCTACACATTGTTTAAAAATTCAAATGTAGTGTGATATTCAAAAAAGGGCTGGGACTACAACTTAGTCGCTCTCATGTTTAAAGTTGGTTTAACATACAAATTGCACTACAGTGTTTGCTTTAATGAGTCCAAAAGCTCAAATATAAACTCTATATACAGTTTAATAATTCAAACGTACACGATGTGAGCACATTTAGTGTGATACACATTATTCACAAAAAGGGTTCTCACGTATTAACAAAGAAAATTAGATTAATATCTAAATCTTGGGCTATCAGATTGATCTGAAAAGTGCCTGATGACTTTTAATTAACGGCTGAGACGTTTAATGTTGGGCAAAAACGCACAGTCTTACCTGAGGACTACTACTAGATGAAGACGGGGCTGACACAAAGATCCCTATTTTTCCGGCCGGGGAGCGCTCCACACTCTGCTCTCCAGGGTCTGACTCTTATGGAGCATTTGCTTTATAGCACACAGGAGCTGCTCCCATTGGCTAGTATTTGTAGTCCATTTACACGATTGGAAGAACTGCAAGCTGAGGACACATCGGTCTAGCACAGTACTCTCCCATTTACTATTATGGGTTTATACCATCCATGTGGACTTCATATTGTGGGACGCAATGTTAAAACACGGCTGTTAAGTGTAGAATATGCTTCTGTAGCACCTGCAGCAGAAATGTTTATGTCTGTTATTAAATAAATGTATAAATGTTTGTCTTTGCACAATTCAGTTGCAAAAATGTGTAACAGTCCTTCAGAGAAAATGTAAAATGTTACTTTCTGGAAAAGCTTGCAGAATCAGAATTGTTCACAGCAGTGATGACAGGATATTACTGGAGTTTAATGCCTCGATTTTGCAGGAAATTGTTACAGATGGGGTTTTTTTGGTGTGGATATTTTCACTATAAGGTCTCGATATAAAATGTAATTTTGATATATACATTCCTGGAAGAATAGTAAATACAGGGAGGAGTAAACACTCTTCATATGCCTCTATTTTACCAGTGTCAATATTACATGTAAAACTTTACTGGTTGCCTTGGATAGTGAATGCAATGCGCATATTTGTGGTTTCATCATGATCTCTGGTTCCTCTCACTAGAAATTTGGAAAAATAGGTGGAATCCCTCTTTCTCCGCTCAAGACACCATACATTTTTTCTATATAGCTCACTACAAATATGCTGAAGGCTCTAAAGAAAGGTGGGAGAACAGGATCTGAGTAGAGTTTTCTGATTTCCCTGCTTTAAATGCACATACTAAATCTGTTAAATACACTACATGAACAAAAAGTATTGGGACGTATCTCATAATTACTGAATTCAGGTGGCCCCTTAATTCCAGTGAAGGGCAATCTTAATGCTTCAGCATACCAATATATTTCGAACAACATGCTTTCAAATTCGTGGATAGTTTGGGGAAGAGCCTTTTCTATTCCAGCATGACTGTGCCCCAGTGCACAAAGCAAGGTCCATAAAGACATGATTGGATGAGTTCGGTGGAAGAGCTGGACTGGCCCACACAGAGTCCTGACCTCAACCCCATCCCTTTGGGCTGCACTGAAACGAAGATTGCGAGCCAGGTCTTCTCGTCCAACATCAGGTGCCTGAGCTCATAAATGCTCTGAAAAATGAATAGGCACAAATTCCCATAGAAACACTACAAGATTTTGTGGAAAGACTTCCAAGAAGAGTGGAAGCTGTTGGCTAAAGGGGGGACCAGCTCCATATTAACGTCTATGTGTTTGAATGCATTGTTATTGGAGGCCATGTTGGTGTAATGGTCAGGCGTCCCAATACTTTTGTCCACGTTGTGTAGAGCAGGAAATTTGCCAAACGAAATTTGCGTCATTTTTCTGCGACACGCGAATAGCACAGCATGAGTACAGGTCCTGTAATAATAATCACGCCGCACAAAAGCTGCATTTCTGTTAGAATCACATTTGAATCTTAGCGATCGTGCACGCACAAACAAGAAAATACAGTGACGCAACGGTTGCCTCTATAAACTCACAGTTTTGCACAGTAAAAACCTCTACAAACAGTTCTCTTGAGTCGATCCACATTTTATGTTCATTCCTGGGCTGATCATCGTGTACCAGGCAGGCAGACACGTGTGGTCCTGTCTAGCTGAGTTATAACATAAAACACAACCCATTACGGACAAAAGGTAAGCTTGTTTTTCATCAAGGCTTCTCTTATATGTAGATAGGTATGTCAGTTAAAATGGATGGTTTGTATCAGAGACCGTTTGCATCTTATCCGTACCGACAGTGGCTAATGCAACTTAGCTGTTGAACCGGGCCCAGTTTCCCAAAAGCACCTTAACTGGTAGAATAAAATGGTTAATCCTCGATGCTGTAGTATTGTAATGTCATCTTTAATTTAGGGTGAGTTCGTAAAACCCTGAATGTTTGGTGCTCTAAATCAGCTGTTAATCTCGATGGAAATTCAGTGAAATGTCTTCATACACAGAGCACTGGCGTGTTTTACTGCCTCTCTTAATTTTGCATGTGATTCGGGGAAAAAGAAGCGATCGTATATTTTCCGTAGTTGAAATTAGTTCAGTCTTAATGAGTGATAATCACAAAAATGTAATTTAGATCAACCATTCAGTTCAGTCAATCCAATTTAGTTTAGTCTACTATTATATCTGTTTTAACTAACATGTGATGGGTGTTATAGGGTAATGACTTAAAAATGGTTTAAAAATAGTAAGCTAGAATGTGAGGCAACGCGAGAGATGCTCTTGTTGTTCGTCTTCATTTGGCCAGGTTAACCAGCTACTAAATTTTGAAAAGTTGAGTAAACAGCTAGAGTAATTTACAAAGCCATCAAAATAACTAATGTAATCTGAAATAGCTTGTATTGCTAGCTTGATATGTGCTGAACGGACTCGTTACAGTGACCCTGCTCAATTAAAGGATTAATTAAAGTCTCTTAGCGTGTGAAACTCTCTCCATTTATCATAATTACTACTTATTTCTCATATTTTCTTATGTCTAATACTTACATGATATCCATTTTGACTCTGAGAGCAAGCTGAGAGCTGTTAGACAACTTCAGGCTCACCGGTGAAATTTAAATGGAAATACTGGGACCGTTTAGAATGTGACGGTCAATGTGTGAATTAAATCACAACAAACTCTTGTGCGGGTGAACTGTGACGTTCTGTGCCTGAAAGTAAAATCATAGACTTACCGAAAGTTAAGTGTCTAAATCATTCATGCTAATTTTAACAGAGAGAGTGGGGTCAGTTTCACACTGCCATCTGAACCCCTTTTGTAAAGCGATATACAATAATAAAATCAGAATCAGTAATCAAATCAGTAATACAATAATAAAATACAGTAATACAATAGTACAATCAGAACGATAATAAAATCAGAACAATAATAAAATTAGAATAATAAAAATCAGAATCAGAAAACTTGATGGATCTCAGAGGAAATTGCTTATGCAATGACTACACAGAGACAAGAACAGTATTAAATACACTGCTATATACACAAATGGTAGGTATACGTTCTGTTGATAAGTAACAGATAAGTGAAATCTAATGACACTGATGGTAGTTAGGAGTACATTACTGCACATAGTAGAGATCGGTAGTATATAAGTAATATTAACATAAATAGTGATATTGCACATGTATGAACTATATTATTCCTTTTCCTTATAATATTTTCTTTATATCAAGGTAAAATATCTTGAAATAAAGCTCAGTGCAAAGGCACAAACTTTGACTTTCAAGTCCCAATTCAGAAGACATTGTCTGTCAGATCATTATCTGAAATGGTCTGCCACTCTAATCATGGGTAATGTTGACCCATAGAATATTGTTGAGAGTTGTGTGTTTGTTTTATTTACTACTTTAATAATTGATCATCTAATTAGTTGGGATTTCCATTTATCCTGATAAGGAAAGTTTTGATTTCTAGTGTCCTAATTAAAGGACTTTGTTTCCACCCACAGCTTACTTTTTCGGTGTTGAAGCTCATCACTACTGTCCCATGAGTTTTGTGGAGTACTCGGAGTTCATTCAAGAAGGAGATGTGGTCATTATCTTCCTCGGCCATGATTCCATGATGCCTATCAAAGTGCAGCCTGGGGCCCAAACCCAGACCCGATACGGAGCCATCCGCCACTCCAGCGACTTAATCGGGTGCCGGTTTGGTTCTAAGGTGACCTGCAGTAAGGGAGGATGGGTGTATGTGTTGCACCCCACTCCAGAGCTATGGACTGTGAATCTGCCCCACCGGACACAGATCCTGTACACCACAGACATTGCCAACATCACACTCATGCTGGACCTCAAACCAGGCTCTGTCGTCTGTGAATCAGGTGAGATGGCTGATACAGGACTTTATACCACCATTTATTTCAACAAAGAAGTGTTTAGTGACTGCATCAATTCCCAACCTGATGTTGCCCTTAAGTAAATGTTTCAGTTTGCAGCTGTAACATTAAACAAACTGTAGTCTGCCAGAAATGAATAGAAGTCAACAAACAAGATGAGCTGTGAAACCCTTTACATGCTGACTGAATCAAACCCCATTTAGGTAAGTCTAATAAATACTGGAAAAGCTGATCTGAACATCGTAGCTGAACAGCCATGATGTTGATCATGAGAATACACACCCCCTCATGGTCTGCCGCTTAAAGTGTGTGAGGGGGTGTCAACCACATTCATTTTGCTCTGGTATGAAATTGATTTGAATCAGTATATTCCTGAAGTCATGTATGTGCATGTATTGTAACATGCATGTAATTTAGGACAAACATGTGCTGTTCTTATGTACTGATATATGATTCTGTATGAAGACAATGTAGTTGAGCTGTAGATCTTCTCTGTGTTACTGGCAAATGAGAGCATAGGACTACTGCAGAACTACTGTGCATTCTCTCCAGCCCACACAGGTATTGATGACTTGGGTATACAGTGCAAAGATGGTGTTTACTGTTGATTTATTTATGGTAGCACCCCGTCTGTAGAATACGACCGAGTTGCCGAGGTTAGCAAGTGCTTGGTCATTATTAACTGCTTGTGGACCCACACCTTCCCCAACCAATTCCTCTTGCATCCAACCTGTCTACTAAGATTAGACTGTTCACTCACCGTCTAATATATTCCAGACCTTAACGTGCATGGTTACAAGAAGGTTAAACATCGTTATTCACGTCATCTGCAAGTGGTCAAAATGTTTTTGCTCATCAGTTTGCTTTATATGCAGTTCTCCAGGAAGCACGTGCATACAAAAAGTTGTTGGCTGTAAAGAGTCCTGTCTGTAGCCAGACGTCTGTCCGTGTTTCTTTCCTTTTGGTCTCAAACCTTTTTGAGCCATAATGCTCAAATTCAAGTCAAAACATTGGCATCAAAGTCGAGTTGCAATTCATGACTCAAGTCAAACTAACTTTTCTGAGGGTGACTTTGTGATTAAGCTCAGTAAATGTTTAGAGCTTATCAAGATTTGCATGTAAGGCCACGCTTTGCGCTGTTGAGTGAACGGCAGTCACCTTGTGCTGTTAACACTGGCAGCGAGGGTCTATTACACTGCCCAGTCATAATGAGTGATTGTTTTGTGTGCACTCCTTTTTTTTTCGTATTGATGTTGGATGCGTTTAGACAAGAGACATCCTATCTCCAGTACTTGTGTAATTTATTAGATAGAATCTCCTGGAAGCAAATGTAGACTGGATGAGTACTTATGTCATGCCCATTCCCAGACAGACAATCTCATGGAACAAGAACAGTAATTATCTTTTCTCTTTGCACTGTAGTGTTTCTCATCCCTCTTTGTCTCGTTGACTGAGTGGGAGACACTCTTTCCTCTGAATGAGTCCATTTAATGACCTCAGATCACAAAAACACCGTTCCAAGACATTACTGCTCCCTCATTGCTCAGTTTAGCTGGATTGGTGGAATATTCTTGCTAAATGAGTATGGATTTTTGAAGGATGGAGTATTGTAACATTATATTTATGATCAAGTGAGGTCAAGGCTCACATCTGGTCACTTCATGTTTCTTGAGTGTCAGGATTTTATCTAGATAAGGCCAAGAAACATAAACATAAACGCACCCACTGCACATTTAAAAATGGATGTTCAAGCCACTTCAGGAGGTGGGCCGAGACATATTCGAGCCACGTTTTACCATTGTAAACACACCCGTCTTTCCACAAAATGAAAACCTACTACTACTGTTAGTGTCTACCCCCCATCCTGCTGTTCTGCTTATAACAAAGACTGCCCTTATAACAAAGACTGCCCTTAAGACTGCTACAAACTAATATATCACTGCCCCTCGGTTCATCTCCTGCATGAATTTCTCCTCTGAGTATTTATTGTATTTCTCTAACCCATGGCCTGTAGCAGAAGAGGTGATTGGTTGTTGTATACAAACTGATTTGCATATCTCCTGCCACATAGTTGTCAGATTTCAGTCTGACGGACCAGACATGCATTTGAGTACCAAGGGTAAACAGATACAATCCAGAAACTAGTTGTATAAAGTGACCAGGTTAATTAGCCAAGACATGTTTTGCTTCTTTAGTCTGCAAGGCAAATATATCTAACAAACTATTGACTAGAAGTCCCACAAAAACATCTGTTGGCACAGACTTGATGTGGTTTAGGACACACTACGACTTCTGGTGCCATGGACACTTTACATTACTTTCAAAGTTGTCGGATAGCTGTATTGTTCACACAAACCTGTCTTGTAATTAATAATCTTGGAAGTTATTGCAAGTCCGCACCACCCTAAGGGGCTAGAAATTTTTGGATGGGTGTTTTTTTAGATGTATTTATGGAAATGATTTTGGTGACTATTTAATTGAATTTGAATGCCTTTATTGTCGTTGTACACCAGTAAATTAGGAGAGCTTCTCCTACATGGCGCCTAAAAAAAATTTTTAAAAAAAATTACATACCCAAAATAAATAGCAGTAAATAGCAAGAAAAAAAGGGAAGAAAAAAACACTTACAATACATCCTATGAGCTAAAAACATATAATAAATGATTAAAACAGTGCAGTAAATAATTATCTTTGTTTGTTAATAAGGGTTATTGCATTTGGGGAAAAAAACTGTGAATCTTTTTGTTTTGGATTTAATGGACCAATAACGTCTGCCAGAGCGTAACAGTTCAAACACATTGATTTACATCTGATGTTTAAGAACATTAGCCTTATAGCTCCAGTGCTAAAGTAAAGATGAGAATATAGACTCTATGCTTGTATTAACTCATTGACTTAGGATGGGGTAAATGGGAAAAAAAATGTGCTAGTTTTTTTTTTTTTAATTAATTTATTTATTTCTCCAGACTGTCCCTTTAACTGTTCCTGCTGTTGCATTTACTTTTCATTTCTCTCTCGTGGTATATAAGTCTCTTGTTGTAATTAGTAGCAGTTCCCTTCACATCTTCCTGTTTTATCTTTTCCCTTTTTTGTGCCTTATACTCCCACATACACTGCACCATCTTGTGTCTTTTTAATTTCTGTTCTCTGCACTTCCCCTGAGCTTCTGATCCTTAGTCAGTCATCCTCTTCCATCTGAATAATACCCTGGGGGCAGACATTGACCCCTTTGTTGCCATGAACAAAAGCTTTGGTGATATAACCCTGCAGGAGGAGGAGGAGGAGTTGGCATGTACACCTCTATGTGCATGTGCATGTGCATGTGTATACGTGGGAGTTCACATGAAACTTGTGTGTGTAGGTGGTATGCACAAAAGTACGCTAGTTTTGAGTGTGCGTTTTATTCTTTTTCTTTTAATGAAGACCACAGATTGCAGTCAAACAAATAAGAAATCACTTCTTTGACGATGTTTTGTCATTTGCACTGCTGTAACATTTTGTTATTTCTTTTTTTGGCCATGAATGGTACAGGTACGGGCAGCGGCTCACTGTCCCATGCTATTCTCCGCACCATTGCCCCCAGCGGTCACCTGCACACAGTGGAGTTTCATGCTCAGAGGGCTGAAAAGGCCACTCAGGAGTTCAGAGACCACAAAGTTGCTCATCTGGTGACTGTCCGAAACCAGGATGTGTGTAAAGAGGGCTTTGGTGTTGTGGGTGTGGCTGACGCGGTCTTTCTGGACATCCCGTCACCATGGGAGGCTATTACACATGCCAAGAAAGCCTTCAAACGGAAGGGTGAGTATGGAAGTGTGAGGGTTAAGTATAGATAAAGTCGTCCTTCCCACTTGCCTAGACTCTTCACTCATGTCTGCTAGGACAATATATTTTTTTAAATAGACCATTCTCCAGTGTTTTTCAAAATACAAAGCACATCTTTTCTGATCCTCAGCTTCTGTTTCTGTCATGTTCGGTCATATTTTCTCCTCAAGTGACTTAAGAGATCTGTCATGTCCGGTTGCTGAAAAAGTACTCAGCAATTCTTGACAGTCTGCCTTTTTTTTTATCAAAGGACAGGGTGGAAATATCATCCCACTGAAATAATTCCATTTTGTTGGGAACCACTGTCTGTTTGACTGAAGCACATGAATGCTCCATTTGAAAAGTATATAGTTCTGCTACTGTCAGGCCGAGCAAGTGTGTATTTCATCATTTTTTTAAGGTGTTAAAACATTAAACAATAACTACTGGTCAATATAAAATTTTGAATATTATTATTTACAATATAATATTTGATTTTCATTTTGTACTCCAACAATGCAAGTTCCTGACAATTCTGCTAATGTGGCAACCCAAAAAAAACCCACTTCTGCCAATGGCTCAAATCCATCTGTTGAAGACCGTTAACTGTGAACGGTTTGTTAGCTGCTCAGTGGTGTGTGGTACATGGTTGTATGGGCAAAGTTAGGTTTAATGTCTTTCTTGGCAATACTCTGTTTTTTTTGGGTAGCCATGGGTGAACATATCTGTGCATTTGTGAACTGAGTAACTTTTTTAGTTCTGGGCAGGCTGGGGCTAGTCAGCAGCTCAGTTGGGGGTCAGAGAGCGGCAGATTATGCCTGTTATTGGTGTGTGGGGAGGTGGGTTTTAAGAATAAATGAAAAATAAATATCCATCTGTTGTTGTTATTATAAGTCTCGGCTTATCTGGAGAATGAGGCTGAAGAGAGGGCTTATAGCAAAAAATCCCGTTAAAGTAGTCACTAGTAATATATGAGTCTTTGCGATATGTAAATAAATAGCAGGTTATTGCGGAGTGTAAATGGGGAAACTTACAGAGAGAATTGTCTCACTTCTGCTCAGTGGCTGTTGGTTTTATGTAAAAGGAATTGTTTCTGATCGTTGTGCAGCTTACGCTTACATTTGTTATTTCTCTCTCTCTCTCTCTCTCTCTTGCTCTCTATCTCTCTATCTCTCTCTCTCTCTCTCTCTCTCTCTCTCTCTTCCTCTCTCGCGCACAAACCTACTGCTTTCCTTGCTGGCAGGCTTTTGACCATAAAGGGATAGACTAGAAGAGTAGAGTTCCTTAAGCAGACTTACAGGATTGATCTTTTCTTCAGGGGCCAGTCTTTTCTTTCTTTCTTTCTTTTTCTCTCTCTCTCTCTCTCTCTCTCTCTCTCTCTCTCTCTCTCTCTTACAAAATCTAGCTCTTTAGAAGCTTTGAATAAAATTTGCATCAGGCAAAGTAAGTGAAGAAATTTTCTGCA
>JBBJLS010000148.1:14513632-14548133 GCA_037577275.1 Bryconaethiops microstoma | reverse complement strand
CTCTCTCTCTCTCTCTCTCTCTCTTTCTCTCTCTCTCTCTCTCTCTCTCTCTCTCTCTCTCTCTCTCTCTCTCTCTTACAAGATCTAGCTCTTTAGAAGCTTTGAATAAAATTTGCATCAGGCAAAGTAAGTGAAGAAATTTTCTGCAGCCTCAGGTTAGGTTCTCCCCGTCTATCCTAAGAATGCATGATGTGCATTAGATACAGCAGCCCTGCCGTTCCTCTCTGTCTTGCAAACGGTGGTTTCAGCCTTTCTTTCTTTAGAAAGCCTGGAGGATTCCCGCACTGGCATAACTTTCCTCTCTCCCAGAATCTGTTGCCAGGAAACCTGTTGGGCCTGGTTGCTGGGAGACCTCGGGTCTGTGTTTATGACAGCATTTGCAGGGAATGGCCTTATTTGTCAGTGGAATGTTTATCAGAACATACTATCTCTCTCTCTCTCTCTCTCTCTCTCTCTCTCTCTCTCTCTCTGTCTCTCTCTCTCTCTCTCTCTTCCTCCATCACATGTATTCTATCTTCCCTTTTATAAGTTCTGATCTCGTATTTACCGAACTATGCAGGTTATGACTGTTTTTTTCGGAGCTTATTATCTCTCAGTTCTTCACTGAAAAACAAGCACTGGTTTAAGCGTCTTAGCTGAAGTGTGTGGACTTCATGCACAACCCCACATCCTTAACTTGTGTTTCTGTGTCAGCGTTGAAGAGATCATGTTGGCTCAGTGCACTGGACACCTGCTGGGGTGCCGAAGGTGTTTTAATTTTTTATCACTGGATAATAGAGTGGGGGCAGTGTTTTTCAGGAGCATATGTCTGTGCATAGGTGGAGACGCTGGATAAATATAAATATGGACTTACATCCTTTGGTGGAATAGTTTGTGAGGTAGAGCAGGACAGGGATTTTAGGTCATGCAAAGGAATGCTATGTCTGAAAATGGAACAAGGTAGTTAAAGGGGCTGTTTCTGCTGTGTTTTTCTTTTTTCCACCAAAATGTCTGTGTTTATTAATTAATAAACCATTAACTGGATGTGAAAAACAGGCGAATGAATCAGAAGTGTAGTGATAGGAACCAGACAACTGAAGTGTTTAGTGACTATACAGGCTACATCCCAAAGTTATTACATTAAAATATTACGGATATGTTGGTGTCTGATACTTTGTTTGACTGATACTGCAAACTGATATTTGTTGCCATATTGATCGTATGACAAGAGCACTTGATACTCAGGAGGTTGGCTTTTGAAGTCTGGTTGAGCATCTTTAGACACATTACACCATATTCTGTCGTCATTATTTTTCCCATGTAGCTGTCTTTAGGCTCCACACGTCTTGAAGCTAGGTTTGTGAATCTGAGTTGACAAAAACATGACATCTCTTAGTTTAACAGTTTTAAGCTATCTCTCAGGAGATGTGCTTATTCTCAGCCCCAATATCAAGTAACGAATACCCTCTGTAGTACTGGAATAACAACAAGAGCCGATTCCTTACTTTTGTCAAAGCAGCACAAAAGTTCCTATCGGCCCCTTGCACTAATGTTGATGGCAAGAGGTTTTTTAGTGCACCTGCCAATGTGATCACTGAAAAGAAGAACAGAATTACCTTTGACGAGGCGAGGATGCTTCTGTTCCTTAAGAAAAACCTCCATGTAGTGCTAAAAATAAACTGTTGAACTTGCAGAGAAAATTGTTTGGTTCAGATTCTTCCATCTGAATCTCTGACAGGAAGGAGAAGCTTAGAGGCAGTTCTGAAGGTGGACTGTCATTTATTACTGGATTGTTGAATAATTGCACTACACTCCTGAAGGTCCACTGGCATTTCTTTAAGTTTATAATATTTATTTTTTTAAAGATACATACAATTTCTCCCACTTCATGATAATAGATAATGCAGCATTTAAGGATGTGACTTAAGTTTAAGCAGTTGATTGAAACCTAATAACTAACCAAATAAATTTTACATTTGTCTATAATGCTTATCCAGAAGTATCTAATCTTTCTAAATTATAAAGAAGTATGTACTGGCATTGGCAAAAATGGGGAAAATATTAACATCAGCCCCAAATTCCCCTATCAGTGCATCCACAATTTAAAAAAAAATCCTTTCAAGATGGTGAGTTACATACAGGCCACCATGAGGCACAAAAACATACTATTATTTTATCATTACCAACATTACATATTAATACAAATGAAGTATATGTTCACTGGTGTTACCACCATTATAAATAAAATCCAAATTAGTACGTTTTTTCTACGTTGAACCTTTTTATATCGAATCAATCTAAATGACATTGTTTACATATTGTGGTTCACTTATAAGTGCAACAGATCCACACCCTCATTCACCAGTACTTTCCCTTTGGACTCCATGTCAAGACTGATGTTAACAGTTTACACTGGATCCTTCTTCAAAGGTTCCACACCCACTCTGAACCTCCAAAAGGCCATATAAGCAAAGTAGCATGTGTACAGATGTTTGTCAGTATGGGGATTTCAACAAGCCCTTTTACATCTCAGCTTGATTAAAAGCTTGTTTGGTGGCTTGATCCTGCTCAAAAAGAGGCCGTCGTTACATGCAGACTCTTTAGCAGTTTCATCAGGGCACGTTATACTCAGATTAAATCATTTGTGCTTAATTGAGGGCAGGCTAAATAAGCCAGAGGTCCTGATTCCCCGGATGACCTCACTCTGTCATACGTCCCTCCGCCCTCTATGTGTATTGTCATATTTTTCTCTCCCCTATTCCTAACTAGGAACAGCCTTTGAAAATGTGCTTGGCGGACAGATTGAGTCATTCTTTGAGGCCTTTATAGACTTCTTGTAACTCTGTGCCTCTGTTGACCCCTTCTGTCTCTGCAGGGGGCCGTCTGTGTTCCTTCTCACCGTGTATAGAGCAGGTCCAGAGGACTTGTGAGGCACTGCTGGAGCAAGGTTTTGCGGAGTTCTGCACTCTGGAGGTTCTACAGAGGGTTCATGATGTCCGCTCCGTCACTCTGCCCCTACCAGACTTTGGCCCAGAAGACGCAGGAATGGAGAGCAGCAAAATGACAGCTGATGCTGCTCCAGAGGAAGTCCCGCATGCAGCAAACTCTGGCAACCTAACAGTGACCTGCAAGACAGCCACGCCCCCTCGGGAGATGGCTGGACACACGGGGTACCTCACCTTCGCTACCAAACCAAGGGGTTAGAAAACAACAGGGGTTTGAAATGTGTTCCACACACTTATTAGCGAAGCTGTATGGATCTGCTGAAGTCTGAGTGGACATGCCCTTGGCACTGCCTACACGTTGCCTGGTGATCTGTCATACTGTTTAAAATAATAGCTGAACCATACATGCTAATGTTGCTAACAGTGAATAAAAGATAGTAATCAGTTCATTCAGTCACTATTGTTCTTCATTTTCTGTTAGTAACATTAGCATTATTGACCAAACTATACTGTACATAGTAGGTGATACCAAGGTTTTTATTTATCAGAATAGGGCAAATGTGTGGAAAAAGGGAGTTTACACTCATATTGTTTCTTGAAAAGCATAGAAGTGTCTTTTAGTTTGTTTCTATTTTGTTACAATAAATTTAAAATGAAAGAAACAACGTCGGACTTGTCATGGTTTTATTTAGTTCAGTTTACATTGTGTGGGGTTCGGGTTTAATTGTGTTGCCCCACACATCATCATCATCTAGAGCTTTAGCCATTCAAACATTCAGAAGCTCAAAAACTTGTATGGGCAAGGATGTTATTTGGAAGTTATTGCAGTAGATGTTGAGTAATTGAGTATTTTTTTCAGTTCGTCATTTCTAACGCCTAGACGCATGCTGGCAGACTCATGTTATGGTTTCGCACACGAAGCAAGGAAGCCTGGTCTTTTAATTGTTCTTTGTTATAAGCAACTTTTCATCACAACCTCCCACATTTGCGTTCTAGTTGAGCCTGTCCACCATAAAAGGAAATGTTCTCTCTGCTCTCTGGTACTGACCGCTGCAGACACTGAGATATGTTTCTGACGCCTACATGCATGCACTTTTGATTTGTCCTATTTTTCTGTCATATTGCTTGATTTTCTCTTTCTCTTTTTCCATTTTATGGTTCACATGCAATATAGGACCCCCAAACAACATTACATGTATATATAGACCACAGTATGTGTGTATTTGTAATTAAAAGTGTATTCTACTTTCTGAAGATCACTGTTAGTATTTGCATTGCATGGGGTTCTAGAAACTCTTCTGTATTTTGTACTTATATGCATAGAACCCCCTTTGCCCATATATAGCATGTGTGACCGAGAAAGGCTTAGTAAATAAGGGGATGGGTTAGCAGCTGATGTAACAGTTGGACTAGAGTGTGTGTGTGTGTGTGTGTTATTTTAAGCCTACTGTTCCCTGGTTTAACTGAAGGGAAAGGCTAAGGGATGAGAATAGATGGTCCACCTGTGTTCGTCCCCTCCCTACTCAGGACTGAGGGTCTGAGCTGCAGCAGAAGGAGCAAGAATAGCTGCTCTTAGCCCCTGCAAATCCACACACACACCTTAAGCAGATTCTCGTCAGGACCTCGGCTCCTCAGTGTATGAACGTGCCAAAGCTGTGGGGTTCATTCCACATGACTGAGCGGCACGTGATACGGTGAAGTGAGAGAGAAAAGGTGCGAGTGAAAAAGAAACCACTTTATGAAAGCTGAGGCCAAATAACCGCCCAACTGTTGCACTACAAACACAGCACTGCTCTAGTGACCTCAAACATCTCAGGAACCTTGCTAACAACTGCAAATAAAAAATGGAATCTTGTCAAGAGAAATGTATGTCAAATTCTCATTATAATGGCGGATAATGGCTTGTTTGAAGCATATTTCTTGAAATAAGCAAAATCTCCTGCTTAATGAGAACTGTACTTAAATTATCACATGTATATTCCAATAGGTATTTAAAAAATGTATAACAATCTTATCTCACAATGAGAAATATTAGGTGTCTAGATTTAACATTTCAAGATACTATTTTTTGCAGTGAAGAGGCTCCTAGAGATACAGGAGTGAGCTGACAATAGATTAGGAATTGGCTAATAAACCCCAAAAAACTGTAACTAGATAAAAGGAGGAGAAAGATTTTATTATTCTCATTGATAAAGACATTAGTGGAAGATCTCCCCTTCCACTCTTCCACTTGAGATTCTCTTTCATTTTGTAGATTTGCTTGCCTGGTATCATTGGGGTGGAAATTTGTGCTGAACTGGATGCAGCTGAAAGTCATGCTGGATCCCATTAAATCTCTCAAACAAAACCTTTTAATCAACAAATGTTAGGTTAGGAATGTTGCTGATAGCTTAAGAGAAATTCCTTCAAAGGGGAATTCCACCAATTTTTTATTCTTCACATTAAACTTCTCTGAATGACTCTACACATCTAAATAAATCTGTCACAGTTCTTCTGAGACTGCAGGTTTTTATTACAACCAAGCAGAAGCTTACCTCATATAATAAATCAACTGTCGACAGTGACGGACTGATTTAAATAGGTGGAATCAGCTGTGCTTCTGCTTGATTGGAATGAAGAACTGCAGCCACAT
Organism: Bryconaethiops microstoma; assembly: GCA_037577275.1. Taxonomy (NCBI): domain Eukaryota; kingdom Metazoa; phylum Chordata; class Actinopteri; order Characiformes; family Alestidae; genus Bryconaethiops; species Bryconaethiops microstoma. The sequence goes on along the minus strand of JBBJLS010000148.1, from coordinate 14,542,577 downwards.
CACACTTTCCCCAACACAGCTGATCCTACTACTCGGCCAAAAATCAAGCCCTTCCACAGCTGAAGTGGGGGTGTAAGACCCGCGAAAGGAATATGGCTGGGGGAGTGTATTATTTATACTGGTATTCCATGACACTGACGTTCTGGGATATTGCATTAATATTTTAGTGATATTTTAGCAATGTACTTGAGTAATGAGCTTGATATCCTTAATATCCAATGCCCATGATACAATGGCATCCACATTTGCTGTAACTTTGGGTGAAAAAACAGTCCAAGCAGCGCCGGTACGAAGTAAGAATTGTCTCATTAACTTTATTAACTTTATTAACAAAAACCTATATATAATCTCCTACCATAATGTACTTGAATTTTATCAGTATCGCCCAGCCCTAGGCAGAGTTCGGACCAGGACTGCGATTATACTTGTGGATTAGAGTATGGTTGCGAGAGCTAGACTTTCTTTCCACAAAACATAAAGTTTCACTTTCAGGATCTTGGGGAAAGTCTGAAATTACATGTGCAGAATAGCCAGCCGCCTCTTTCTTCACAACTGACTGTTAAATTGACAATTTAGTAACTGTTTAAAGCAGAATTGCACATGTTCCATTCAGGGACAAGCCAATGAACTCCTAAAAAAGTGTTAAACACCACCCCACTCCCAAATCTATCACCTGGTCTAGGTGGAAGAACACCGTTAATGAACTGTGGTGCTTCACATAAATAGCCTACCATGCCCTTGTTACAGTAAATGTCAGGGAAGATGCTTATATCTACTACTGAGTGCTTACTGTTAGCTATCAGCTCTCCCTCACATGCACATGTGTATATATACACACACACACACACACACACACACACACACAATCACACACAATCTGTTTGCTCCCCTTAATCCTGAGGAGGGAGCAATGGGGAAAAAAGTAGCACTGATAAGCTTAGTAGAGCAAAGCAGGCTTCTACTGTTGGTAAGTTGGGCTGGTAAAGTCCTTATGGACTGATTGCACTGATAACCCTACTGACCACACTAGTGTCCCCTCCTGACCTCACAGCACTACATGACTTGACCTTCCCCATAGTTTGCTCAAACTGAGACCTGACACATTTCTGTAAACGTAAATTTAGGAAGGAGTAATGCCAGTACCAACAGGTTTAGATTGACTGATGATGGCCACTGGTGTAGAATGCATTTAGACATAGAGCTGTCTGCATATCTTGTGTAACAGCCGTGCTGATTCTGTCCTTCTGCCCGTGGTCAAATTTGAGGAGAGGAATGTTAACACTTGTTCTTGGAATCTATGATCAGAGATGATTTTTAGCCATGGTACTTTTTGCGCAGAAATCATGTGGGAGCTGTCTGCGGTCTATTTTGGTTGGTACAGAGTAGTCACTGTGGGAACATGGTGCTGTTGGAGAGAAACAGCAGAACATTTCCCATAGAAAGGAGGATATAAAGGAGGAGCCGCAGTGAATAAACGTTGTACTCACAAACGTCAGGCTAAAAATGAGTCACAAGTCACACATCGGTGGAGTGAAATAGAGGAATGCATTCTTGCATTGTTGTGGAACAGAGCGAGCATACAAATCAAAACTCATGTCATGCAAATCTTTGCTTTTAGTTTAGACTCTGGGCTTAAAACACTTGAACATGCTTAGACGTAATGGCATATTTTTCATTATAGCTTTCAGCTCTCCAGTTCAGTGAAACTGTTTACAGTGGGAGGATCTTTCACGCTGGAGTGTTTCATGTTCCTCAGCTCTAGCTTCCTCCTCTCTAATGAAAACCAGAGTTTGCATCTGAGTCACTGGTTTCTATAGAGACAGAGCTGGAATGTTCCGCCTCAATCACGAGGTTCCCCATCCAGACCTGATCCCATGACACAAACATACCAAGGACATACGCTGTTCTGTTTGGAAACTCTCTAGGAAAAGATGGTTCTTCTTCGCTCTCGCACACACCTTGTGGCCTGTAAAATGTTATTCTCCTCTACCACTCTTTCAGAAACTCTTTTTTTGGTCACTTCCCCTATATTTCCATTATTTCGACCTTGTTCCAGTTCCTTTTCACCCCTTTTCTTTCCTTTTGCTTCCCACCCACTGTCCTTTTCAACATCTCTCTTGCTTTGTACAGTTGCTTAATAAGCACAATGTAAAACGTCTGGAGATGTTTTACACAAACACACACACACAAAAGGACATGGGCTGAGAAGTCTGTCCTGACTTGCACTGCAAACCAAACACGAGACAAGCACTTGCCTCTAACCAGGTCAAGCCTTACTTGTTGAGTAGCCAAAAACAGTAGTAGTATTCTTGATGCCTTAAATATTATTTATATTTATCTTGTTTCATATAAAATTATGAACAGTATAGATCTGTGTGGCTCACAGAACACTTACCCCATTATCATTGTATTAAAACACAGGGTATACATTATGTGAGTAATTCAGGTGCCTGATGAGTTAACCACACAGTTTGCATAATATTATTTGGTGTCTACACTTAACTTATCTAGTGTTGTAGTTCCAGGGCAAAATTAAAGAGGTGAACTTCAGACAACAAACACTGAAGCCTTTCTGAGCATGATTCCACCAAATTATTTCCTTAATTCTGTGCGTCCCATCACTGATATCCAAAAGTCGAGACACTAATTCTAATTAGTGAGCTCTGCTAATTTAAGGTGCACGTATTGTTGATTCAGACATTTAATTGTGCACACAGTTTGTATAGTCTCCAGAGAAAAGCACTGGCACGAGAACGGGATGCTTTGGAACAGCTGCACGCGAGTCTAAAGGCACTATGACTAGTCAGGCCTCAGTTGTAAGTGTATAAAGACACCTAACATGGGACAGTAAAAAAAGCGTTCTCTGAAGTATATCAGTTCCTGACATCACTAATGCGCTTAAAAGTAAATGCATATACAATGGTTATAGATTGTCATCAACCATAACATTAAAACAACCCGCCTAATATTATGTCTGCCCCTCTCGTGCCACTTAACCTCTCTAATCAATCGAGACATGATGGATCAAGGACCAAGATGTTAGCAGCAAATCATGTATGTAGGGCCTCCATGGTTTAGACTCGTTTGTCCACCTCATCCCACAGATTCGTTTGAGATCTGGGGGAATTTGGAGGCCAATTAAACACCTTTGTCATGCTCCACAAATTATTCCTGAACATTTTTCTGCTTCATGGTAGGGCATATTATACTGCTGAAAGAGGACACCATGAGGGTGTGTACTATTTTACGGTAACAATTTTTACGGTAAAATAGTACACACCAGAACCCAAGGTTTCTCAGCAGGACATTGCAAACTCCCTATTATTCCACTTGCTTTCAGGACAATGATGAGTGAGCAAGGGTCTATAAACATTTGCACATATTTATTTCCCATATTGAATTACGTAGCATTCTGTACAGGGATTGTCCATTTAAAGAATTCTGGTCCAGGACTAGGCATAATCCCTGTCTGGGAAAACAATGCATAATTTAGCATTACTGCATTAATGACAGCCTAACAAATCACATAGCACTGATGTGTGTTTACTAACGTCACTGGTATGTTCAGCAACTGCTTATTAATACTGTCAGTCCTCTCACCACTGTTGTAAGGTCATTCTGCTCCATGACATTGTGCCCATGGTAACTTCTTACAAAACTTCCTCATCAAGTTGTCTGCCGTGTTATTGTTTTATCAGAACGGTAGCATATAAAGATAAAGGCCGAATCACAAAAGCCAAAGAGGTGGAAGACATACTTTCTAAATCCATGTCTGTACTAACAAGAATGATTGCATTCTGAGAATCATCTCATGTCCACTTTGGGTTATGTTTGATATGCAGTACATTTTATTGGTAACTACTTGGATGTTACTTTGCAAATTACAAGAATATGCTACACTTAAAGTTTCCAGCATTGGAGAGGCTCTTACTGCACTCTTTCAGAGATGGTTGTAAAGATGTCAAACCTAACCTCATCTCTTGGAATCACACACTGCCCTCTCTTTAGCAGCAGCAAAACAAAAGGATGAAAGAAAACACGAATACGGAGAAAATGAATATGAATGTGTTAGCGTGTCGGGGGTGGGACTGACGGTTTTGATTGAATTCATTAATGCTTTATTCTTTCTTTCTCACACACTCACGTGATGGGTAACGGGTCAGCTGAGCGAAAGATGAGGGAAGGGGGTAGTGAACGACAAGATGAAGGGATAGTGCAACAGAGGGAGGAGGACAGGCCTTTTGTTATCTGCCCTGAGAATGTCACATTCACTCTAAGTCTGGAGTGCTGCCCAACTGCCCAGCACCAAGCTAGCACTCTGATGGAAGCATTCTGGTGGCCGCTTTATTCAAAACAAGCAGAGGCTTTGTAGTTGGTCAAGAGTGGTCAGGTCAGTGACCTGGAGAGGCTAAAATCTGATATGTTCACTGATAGTATGGCATTTCTTAGATCTGGGATGCTCAAACACTAATTGCACAATTTATTATTATTGTTGTTGTTGTTATCCTGTTCTTCGTCCTTCTTTTGCTATATTTCCTTCTTTGATTTCCTTTTATACTGTGCTTCGTTGCTGGACTTTGACTTTGATGCTTTGTAAAGTGACCTTGAGCCTGAGAGAGGAAGTGTGTAATTACTTCTGCTTTAGAGAATATTTTTATGTGCTAATGAATCACTGTTCATGAACTGAGAATCCAGACAGTTTGTCCAACATTAGTACAGAACACACGTCAAATTATTGGACACATTTGTTCTGTCCTTTGTCTGGTAACTTAGGTTCCCTGGCCTTCATGTATTGGCTTTAAAAAGATAGGCTATCTTAAGAGAACTTTAACTACGCGCTCTATTTAACACACAAGATAAAAGTTGAAAGAGTCACCAGGCAACAAATTTTAAAAAATCAAAAACTGCCTTTAAAATGACCTGATTGGCTGGAAATGATGTCATAGCCCAAGGTTTGAGGCTGATCATATGATTGTGAGAAGATAAGAAGCTTGGCAAATAAGCACAGAATTAAGGTGTCGTGTTGCAGATCTCCATGTATGTGTGGAGAGACAGAGTTCAACTACACATTTCCTGGTTCTCATGCCAATAACTTACCTGTGGTCTTGTGTAATAAAACATAAGTTCTCAAATCAGGTTCCGGGGCCCCCTGCTTTGTGTTTTCCTGCTCTAAAACACCCACGTCATTGCAGGAAATGCTTGATAATTAGCTAATTAGTTGTATCAGGTGTGTTGGGGGCAGATAAAACTAAAATGTGCAGGGCAGGGGTGCTCCAGACCAGTGTCAGGAACCACTGTAATAGAGAACATGTGCAGAGAGCACTTTCCTGTGGAATGGTGGAAAGAGCAGTTGGCGACACTCCTCGTTTCTGCCGGCTCCGTGTCTCAGGTGTCATGTGCTTGTTTGAAGTAGATAAGCTCAGTTACGTTAGTGTTGGGTTTCGACCTTCACTCTTCAACACCTGACACGTACAACCACGGTCAAGTAAGAATCAGGAAATTCAATGACATCTAGGGCACAATACAGGTTCATTCAAATGTACTCTCCAGAGGACTACAATACTACATGGTGTGCACGCGTGACAGAAGAGGAAACACTTCAAAATACCAACCCATGGCTCATGGTTTACAAGTTGCCTGCTGACTACCTCTGATGAACATGAGAGATGTTAGATACTCTGCAGTTGTTTAGTGGAGTTGTCAAAGCGACGCTGTTACATCATGTGTTGGATCTCCATTTCTGTTGTACTTTTTTTAAATAGAATTCATAAACATCGGTTGTCCTTTACACAAATTTCATTTTGAAAGGATCAGTAGGTCCAAAAGGATCAGTTTGAAAGGATCAGAAAGGTCCAAAATGACTTAAAATACTATATGTTTACACACGTGTTTTGCTTCTCCTTCAAAATTTCTACCATATACACACTGCGGTAAAAAGCTTGTAAAGTACTGAAGCAAGCCTAGCAATGGAGTAATCTTGTTCCTCTTTTCCCTCATTTCTCTCTGGTACATGCTAAACTGCACCTACTAGACCTTCTGTTTCGCAACACTGACAAAACCGTGACAAAACATGCAAAGTAACAAAAAATAGCTGATTTCTAAATAAATCCTGGCTGTACGTTAGACTTGTTCCTAGAGGGCTTTTTGAGTTCCAGATCTGCACTTTGGTGTATTTTCTTTTGATTTGACTCGACATAGTGGAGTAATTTCTGTCCTGCTCACAGGCACAAAAGTACATGTGCACACATGCACGTACACACTCACCGTGGAGTGACGACAATATAACCACTTTACATGAAACTTTCTGTCAGTCTTAGACCATGTTCATTCATTCCAAAGTGGTGAGCTGCCCTCTTCTGGGCACAGAGAACACTTTCAGTACTTTTAATAAACTACACAGGGTGTTTTTGTGTGCAGGGGAAGTAGGCTAAAAAAATGTGCACATAGAGTAGTGAGTACACAGTTCAGCTGGACAGGGTGGTACACGAGACGCTGCCAGGATAAGTTGAAGGGTGTTGTTCTGCGGTGTTTAGCATGGCTTTGAAAATGAATAGTGTGGAGGAAGACAGAGAGAAAGAGTGTGGGGGTGTATATGGAAAAAATAAGTTGCATGTAGGGAGCCATAGCGAAAGCTATTAGGGAATGGTCATGTAGGGCAATTCACTCTGCAGTCATTAGGGATGTGTTCATAGTGCTTTGCAGAGCTTTTGTTATGTCAAGACCTAGAATGTGAAGTATGAAGTTTGGGAACTGCCTTTTTGCGCAATTTGCCTAGTAACTATTAAACGTGTATACAGCAATGCTTCTCTTGCTTGGTCAAATTATTAATCTTGTTTATACCTTTTATTTCTAGCAGCTATCTAATTCAACTTAAACTTTTACAACAGCTTACTTAACTGAAATCTGAAATCTTTAAATTCATAATCACACATTTTAAACACAAACGCGCCAGAATGGGTTCATGGTAGCAGTTCCACAGAAGAATAACTTTTAGTTCCCTAAAGAACTTTTAAATCCATATTTGTTTAAGTGAGCTGTGACAAAAGAGTTTTTCCTGCAATCACACAACAAATCCAAGAACCTCTTAAGAGCCTTTTTTTTTAATATAGTGTATATATGTATATAAACAAATGAGTATTGTATTAGAGTAGCTCACTTAAAGGAATTTACTGGCCACCTGTTTAATGGAAGTGAAATGGTTAAGCACCATAATAGTCCCGAATGACAGCTGATGTTATCCAGCTGTGGCTGGAGGATGACTCCCACCAGTACTTATTTGCCAGGCCTGGTGATTATACAAAAGCATTTACAAAATGCGGAAACCGGGTACTGTGGAATACAATGTTATAAAATAGTGGTTTCAAATACAGGTCAAATCTGAATAATACGCCAAATTATTAAACTTGTTTATACCTTTTATTTCTGGCAGCCATCTAGTTCAACTTAAACTTTTACAATAGCTTACTTAACTGAAATCTGAAATCTTTAAATTCATATCACACATTTTAAACACAAATGCGACAGAAAGGGTTCATGGCAGCAATTCCACAGAAGAATCACTTTTAGTTCCCTGAAGAACTTTTAAATCCATATTTGTTTAAGTGAGCTGAAATTGTGGTCTGAAAATAAAGCTCAGAGACACACCCGTGTGATTATTTTGCACCTTTCTGTGATGCTGATTTGCCTCTTATATTTTGCTCTTATGATGTTACTGCTTTCAGCTGGACATTGCCCCATCCAAACTAATTTTGAGAATCAGAAGCAAACTTTCAGGGTATAAGAGAGTGTTTTGGGGGTATAATTGAGTTTTTTAAAGCAATTCACTTCCAATAACAATACGATTCTGATATAATGTAAATGACATTATATTCATTTGGCAGACGCCTTTATCCAAAGCCACCTACAATATGGGTAAACAAGTTTCAGGATCATGTGAGAACTGGAGGAGAGTTCAAAGTGCAAAAGTTTTTATTTAGGAGTAGTGCAAAGAGATAGATCAGGAGGGGAGATGATGTCTGAACAGATGAGTCCCCTGGAGGTTTTTCAAGCTAGAGAGGGATTCTGCTGCTCTGGTTGACTTAGGCAGCTCATTCCACCAGCAAGAAAGAAAAGAGAAGAGTGTGGATTGAGTTTGTCTTGTGTGTAGGGACGGCGGAGCCAGACGATGTTCCTTGGAGGAGCGGAGGGAGCGATATCATGCATCCCTACAATCAATGCAACATAAATATGCACAATATGTTGATAAAATGTTAAGAGACCCAATGTCATTGTGTCTCTGCTTCCTGAATGTCCACCGACAGATTGCAGTATGTCTCTTCCAATTATTGCGTAAGAATTTCTCACAGAAAGCCAAGGACTAGAAGATGAGTTTTGCAGCTGTCTGGTCCGAATGATGTGAGTATCTGGCTGAGGTTGAGGCACAGTTTGCCATAGCCGACATTCCAACAGCTGCTCTGGAGGCTTCGCTTTACTCCAAACACAGACCCGTAAAATGTTTATGGAATTTCATTTTCGGCAAGACAGTCTTCACATTTTCCAGTGACCTTACTCAGTGTAGTATGGAGAGGAATTTGTGGAAAAACATGAAATGTAGCACGCCCATGACATTGCAATTTCTGTAGTGACATACTAAAGCCAAAGCGAAAAGCAAGAATTACTGAAAAACAATACAGTTCTCACCAATGAAATGCTGACTTTGGGTCGGAATTGAATACAATCCACCATGAAACGTAATGAACACAGCATAAATGCTTTCCAGCACATGGATCTTTCACAGTTCACACTGGCACATTTTCTGCATGTTATTGTTTGAACCTAAATCCATGTGTGCATTGCATTTCACTTTTTACTTTTACACTTAAAGTACCCCACGGTCACAAGCAATATATCTGCAAATTGACTATGACAAATTTAGCAGTCCATTTTATAATGCAAATGCTTGTGCTGTTTTTGAGTGAAGAAAGTAAAAGAGGCTTTTTAGACTCTACTACTGGGACAGAGGGAAAAGTAGGATGGTTGTAATGGGCTGCTGGCTGTTATTTGTGGTCGGCTCAGTGGGAGCTGGGGAGGGAGAGCATGTAAACACGCAGGGGTAAGGCAACACACGTGACCTTCAACTGATGACCAGCGCAGCTCAGCTCAGCTCAGCTTATTACCCCTCTTCCATCTTACACAAATGCTGTTTGTTTTGAATCCTGTAGTGCAACCCGGTATTGGGCATTTTAGACATGGTTTAAAGCAACATCTCCACAGATCTGCTGCCACCGCCATAAAAATGCATATTATTCAATATTAAAAGTGTAAGAGCTTACAAAACAGCCACAGCCTCAGACATGCTGTGGATTTCCCTAAAAATATTCTGCTGTTGATGTCAGGCTAACAGACACTGTGCCTTTAAAGTGAGGGTTCAGTCAAAAATCTAGCTTCATACCTTCAATTGTGTTTTGAACAACATTTGGTACCATCTGTCTCTTTGTTTCATACTTTATAAACAGTTTTAAAGGAGCTGCTTTTAGAGTGTGTGCTCTTGAAGTGAAAAAAAACCAAAATGTATATCTCATGAACATCTAAGGGGCCCTGAATAAGTAGTTCCTCATTTAAAACAAAACTTTCTCTTGTAAAACTCAGTGAATAAAAGTTTAATAGTGCACTGGATATTTGTGTGAAATCTGCTAGAGTATTTTAACGCATTCAAAAACGTTTGTGGGCGAAAAATCTTTATTTACTTATTTGTTCAATGGCTAATTATTGTTTTCAGCCAGACTACTCATAAGAGAATAAATTGTGCTTGTAAGCATTCAACCAGACTACATAGATTGTGCTCATAAGATTCAAGCATGACGGTACTCTACAGCTCCAAACATATAGAAACGCATTATACCCTCAACTTTGAGAGGAGTGCGGAGTGGTAAAATAGTTTCAGGCATGTTACTGCATGCCTTCTCTTCTTTTTTTACTGTATTTTCAGTCTTTCCATACGAAGGAAATAGTAGCACAGTGTATATTACATTTTAAATACAGTTTTGGACCACAGGACCACAGCAAAACACAAAAAAACTTTAAAGGTTGTTTATTTTTCTTCAGTATGGGCGCAAGTTTGTCATTTCTTACTGCTTGTGAAGCTGGTTTCAGTTATGCCCATAGTTATTTGGTGCCATCTACTGGCCATGATAGAACAATACATGCCATCTATTCTATGCCATTCTTTATAATGTAAAATTACACGACATGAACCTTATTTAGGATATGAGCACATGGACAGCTGCATTTAATGAGTCCTTAATCCTTAATATTGTGTGTGTGCACGTGTGTGTAATCCTCTCAGTGGTCAAAGGGGAGTGGTTTACTCAAGGGAATGATAACTGTCCTCTTTTGTCCCTCCCCCCTCCCAGGCTGTGTGCTTTGTGAGATGATTTTAGGGCAGATGGATGAGATATCACACGACCAGATCAGCCTGACACAGCTGCAGGGTCCTGGGGAATTGTGTGTGTGTGCGTGCGTTCATATGATTGTGCTCATAAGCACGTATGTGTGTGTATAGCACTGGTGTACGTCCTCTAGGGAGTGTTAAGTTGTGTTTATTTTTTCAAGTTTTATGTGAGTGCATTGTACTAATCAACGGCAATAAAAATAGATTAATATCGTAATATAATCAAGGTGGCTTACTGATCATTTTGAAGCACAGCAGTATCAAAAACATAGAGTTAGATGATATTTGTGTTAAATGGTAATAACTTCTTACCAGCGATCAAATCTTTGTAAACAACAGCAACCTGAAGTTGATACCTGGTTGCCATGTATGCACACTTGTGTGCCAGCACAAGCCAGGACAAAGCTCTAGTGTGTGAGAGAAATTTAGTGAGTAGGCTCTTTCATTCCACTGACTTAATCAGGTATAGCAGATGTGAAACACTGCAGGTTTTGCAAGTTGTGCACTGACAGGCATGCTGATAAAAGCATATGTGCAATACTAAAGCTTTATCTGGAAGCTATTTTGGCATGCCAGCCTGCAGTTGATAAGTAGGTGATGTGCGGGCGCGGTTCTGGAAAAAGCTCAGACGCTGCTCATTCCCAAGCACTTTATGGTACTGAAAAATACAAGATAGGGAAAGATTTTCTAGGTTTTGCTTTCTTTGTATCACGTTCACACAGACTTTGAGTCACTGGGATAGAGTCTATGGATAAAGTTGACCAAATTATCACAAACCAGTGCAGTTATTTAAAACGCACTCAGTGTTTTAACAATAATATTATAAACATTGATTTTAAATCCTTGACTAGCTAAACTAATTTGCTTACTATTGCCAGTCTTATCATTTGAAACGGTGCCAGTGTGCAGATCTGGGCTGTAATCATGGGTGGGACTGGGCCTCCCCAGATTGATAAATAAACGAATTTGGAAAAGAATATTTAACCTCCATTGATTAAGATAAATATAATTTCTGTGAAAGCTGTCATTGTATTATGGCCTATTAAAACCTGATGCTCCAGCTACGCCTTATTTTCTCAGCCCTTCAGTCACTGCTTAGCAACCGTTGCTATCCGCCCTTGCCTCAAGCCTTCAGTTTGTTAGCAGTGGCTTGTGTTTGCATTTAAAATCCAAAAGATGTACCTGGAGGTCCATACAATACAAAAGTGAGACACAGGCCCCAAAGGAATACAGTATATCATTTTCTACCAGTCCAAAGGCAAAAACAAAACCAAAATTAAAATAAAGAAATGTTATGAGTGATCTGCAAACTTGATAGATATAATGCCCTTCTACTTCATAAGCTACACTGAACTGGGTCAAAATGTCTCATCTACTTCACATCAGATTTAATGTATTGTGACATGAAAAATAAACATAAAATAGTCCATGAAAGTTTGATGCCCACTGTTGCAGTATGATGATTATCCTAGGTCGATTATGGGCAGGTTTGAGGTTTTCTGTGTTTTTTCGGTTACACCTCCTCTCTGATTTGAGTTTTGTCATCTTTGGTAGGCAAATGTGCCTGTGGTCAGGGAACAGGTGTGATGCCATGGGGGGCCCCCAGGACCAGGGCTGAGGAACACTCATCTACCAAGCTGGCCGACCCTCTTTATCACAGTCTACCCAAAACATTTTTCTTCCTAGACCACACATGCAGTATTTTTCCTGAAATACTTTTCACATAGTTTTTGAAAATTCTCCAGGAGATTAAACTTTAGATTGAATACACATGCCTTTACAGGACACAATTTAAAAATCAAAATGTATGACCACTGCCAATAAAATAAGTCCTACAGTGCTATTTTTCCTCTTAAATTAACCCAGCACATTTTCATCTTGCAATCTGACCCAATTTCAAGCTCTGATTAGATACTTTGTTGAATCCCACACTCTATTTGAATCTCACAATATGATCAGAAAATCAAGTCCTGTGCTTTCATTGACTAGTGGAATCCTTACACCTGGCCATTGCGATCTGATTCCCTAGTGAAAATCTTACAACCTGATTGGCTACTCTGGTGACCACAAAAAGTGGTTTCTTATTAAAGAGAGTAGATCATGCTGGCGAAAGCAGTTGCGATGTTCAACTTAATTGGCTATAGTCCTTAACTGTCTTATCAGAGAAGTCACACACAAGCCGGTCACGTTGGAATACATTGGCTGTACATTGTCTAATATGGGTACTTCTATTCTAACTGGAACACTAAGGTAATGCTTGGCCACTGCCTGCATATTCTGACCCCTTTAACCCGATACAAGCATCAAATACACCACAAATGAATGTGCAAATTGAAAGCACATTGAAATTCCAGTGGACAACATTGTGCACTTAGCAAGACTTTATACTCTGTTTGTTTCACAGAGGAGTGAGGAAGAAACTGACCATGCTCATAAGTATGAGCACTCATAGATGTGCTAATTTAGAATTGTGTTTTTTAAAAATAAATTTACTAGCTTATGTCATTTGTGCACATTTGTTTAAGTAGGTTACTAAGTAATGGCCAGCAAGACATTCTTGCAGGTTGCAAGAATTGAAAACAGTAGATTTTGAAAATGCATTCTGATTGTATCATTTCTAACCTGCTACTTATGTACCGGTAGCTTTATACTTGCCTGTTCAATGCACCAGATATGTTCCACTGTACGTTTAGACAACTACAGAACAGGACACTGTATAGTGAGTGATGTGCAATTGCCCTGTGGTTGCACAGTTTACCTGCTATTTTCTGTGCATTGGTGAATGTTGCCATAGAAACAAGTTGAATGAGTTCAGGCATAAATGAACACTTTGCTGGCTGGAGGAGTGCTATTCAGATTCACCTTTTATTTACCAATGTAAAGATAAATAAACTTCAAATAACCCGAATAGGGAACACATTCAAACAGTAATTCAAATTTGAGTGTGCTTTTCTTTTGTACAAGTGTGTACAAACAGCACACAAAGTAAGCCTGGCACAATCAACAATGTCTCAGTCATTTCACAAATTTCATGTAACATTGAGAAAACCATTCTGTAAACTGCACCACAGAAACACATTCTTTTTCTTACAAGGACTGAATTGATAAAACCAACTGCTGTAATTAGTAAATTGAGACTACAGGCAATGTTTCTGTCTTTTTTCTGTCACTGAGTTGCCCTTCATAATTATGCAAGGTTATGAACAGGGAAAATCACAATTTACTTTGGTATGCCACACGGATAGGACATTCTTCAATACATTCGAAATCTGCGTAACTGATGCTGTAAATAAAAGGTCCCGTGTCTGATTCCCAGAAGGGGCAGTAGGGTTCTCCCAGTGTCTGTATTGGTTTCTGTCGGGAGCTCTGGTTTCCCCCCAGTGCAAAAACATGCAACGTCAGGTGGATTGGAGATGCTACACTGCACCTAAATGTGTGTATTTGTCTGTGTCTACCCAGGGATGGACTGATGACCTATCCAGGGTTTCTCAGCCTTGGATGGATGGATGTTTTTATTTGACCATTGTGACATGCTATAAGGGCAATGACCTTCAGTTTTGTGTTGGATTTGGCTTAGGGTTAGGGGTGAACTTAAAATGCTTGAAAACATCACATATAATACACACTTCATTACTGGATTTGAGCCTTTCTAATATATGCTCATTTATTGTTAGGAACACTGTTCCTTTGGGTGTAAAGATTAGATGAATGAATCATCTGGTCAGTTGCAATGAAACTCCACTAAACCTTCAACATCATCTAAATACTACGGTTTGCTTAAAAAACTACAAATAAAAAAATACTATCGCCATCTAGTAGTCTGCATCTTGCTCTGATCTCAGACTTTGTTCACATTACAAGCCATAATTACTCAAATGCTCAGATCAGATTGTTTTGCCTTGAGGGATGCCACATATTTTTGTAAATGTGAACACACCTATGGCCTGAAACGGCCCACACGGTGATCAGACTAACAAATATTTTGTTGCTGTATAAAAACCATTAAATTTCCCCCCTTTCAAAAATCAATGCATATTTATGAATGTGTACATCATTTAAGCATGATGTATGACTTGAATATGTTGCATTAACACATCGAACAAACAAGCACCACAAACCTTCATCAGAGAGATTATTAATTCAACCAGCTCTCAGCTGTTAATGAGTCCAGGAGAGGGAAAAAGGTGGGAAAAAGGCTTACTAGAAGAAACTTGTTTGCTGCTGCTGTGGTGCAAATCATATGAATTCTGATCTGACCGTTATCATTAATGTCACAAAACACAAACTGGATACATGTCTGATCCCAGACCACATATTTGTTCCATCTTAACTAGTAATGTGAACGTAGAGCCAAAAAGCAAAACCCCTAAAGGGAAACTACTAGTCTTAACCAAGCCAGCAAGTAACTATGTTGTAGTCACAAGTGTGCAAGAGATTTTTCTGACCAACATCAGACATACTGTCAAACACAAATCCAACATTCCAGGCAGCAGCAAATAAATAAGTCAATAAATAATTTAAGAATTCAGTGCTTCCATCTGCTTTGCTAAAATAAAGTCTTCTGCATTCATCAAAGGTAACAGATTGCATCAGGATTTTCTCCAGACTTAACAATAAAAAACTGCTTTTGAATTAAATCATCAGCCATTGACTTGAGTGATTAATCCAAGACTTTAACATGAATGGTAGTTCAGAACAAATAACTTTTGAACCACATGTTCATTCCCTTAACAGGTGAGGTGATGATGTATGAATGGCGGAATCACTTCTTTAGATCACAATCAGTGTAAACTCCTTTTAAACAGAACGTAAACAAGAAGGCTCCTCTTAGACACCGCAAACAGAGACCTCTCCGACTGAAATAAACACTACAGATTCAGCGTGCTGAGTTATTGTCATAAACAGGAACTGGGTTGCAACTTTCTGGCTTGAGAGTCAAAACAAACCTTATCCAGACTACATCAAATTGATTGTAACCATGGAGATATCTTCATCGAGATAACGGCATGACTCACATGAACAGAAAGGACAGAGCCAGTGAGAGAAATTTCTGTTTAAAATTTGTGTCCAACCCAGAAGTGGGCTCAAGTCGTGTCTAATTTTGTAACAGTTCCCAAGAAGCAGTGGCTTAATTTGACAGGTCGTGGGCTGAGTTGGAAAAAAACAGCGTGACTGTCATAAGTACTGAAGAGTGAGGCCGAACTCAAACCTTCACACTTGTTGGCACTGGAAAAGCATTTATGTGATACCACTGCGTGGGACTGGGGGGACTTTGCTAAACAACTAAACTGGAAGCAAGGTGCACACTAACCAAAAAAATAAAACTGTGCAGAATAAAAGTAGTGGATACATTTTCCACAGGACAGCTCTGAGTCACTGCCCCCAATTATAAAGCATTTTCAGTGGAGAGTCATTGCTTTATTTAGGACTTCACCCTGACTGACTGGGCATCACAGACAAGTGCATTAGTCAACACTGTCTGATACCAAAACATGGTCATGACAGAAACAAATCAACAGACAACTGGCCAGTTAATATTCCTAGCCTTTACTTTACTTCTCCCCCCCTCTTTACGGCATCATCTATCACTTCTCTCCTTCACTGACATTATTTCTGCCCTTCTGTTATGTGGGGAAGTTATTTCAGGTCTATGGCCTCCTCTGAACGTGATCCATTTTCTTTGATACTCATAGCCTCCTTTTAGTATCAGTAGTGCCCTGCAGAGCTTCTGGAACATGGCTAATATCAGCACTCAATTGTGGACTGTCACTGCTTCAACTCTAATTGGGTAGAAAGTCGCTGAAATCTATTGATCGCACTTGTAGCCTGAAGGAGCAGCCAGTGAAAAACAGCATCAATAAGCTTAAGAGCAAAAGCTTAAACTGTAAACTATGGTGTGACTGATATGAAAACTTTGTCACTGATAACAATACTGATTTTAATTATTCTGCTCACTGATAATCTAGGCCAATATGTTTCAGTCAATGATTTAATTGTTTGTTCTTGTCGTAGTTTCAGTTTAACAGTAGTAAGTTTAGTATTGACCGATCATCTTCACTAGAAACTTGCTTCTTAAATAATGCAAATATTGTATCACTGTGGTCAGAGCTCCTCATAATTCTTTGCAGTTTTATTTTTTGTTAATTGTAACTTATTTTTCTTATAGTTCATCAGTTATCTTCATAGAAAAACAATTTTTTCCATACTATAAAATGTTAAAATGCTATATTCATGCTCAGTATAATTAAACTGGGGGAAACTATTAAAAACTGCAAAGGATTGCACATTCAAATCCTGGCATTGACATAACAAAAAAATATCATATAGTCAATCATAAGTCAATGCATTATTGTCAATATTTGCAGACGCTGCTAAATTCATGGCTTGTCGATATCAACCAAAGTAACATGTGTAACATCTATGATACTTCAAGAAAAAGCTATTTCAATATGTAGGTTTCTAATCGGTCTTGAGTGCAAATGTATGACACATTACTGGCCAAGACATGCTCCAATCACCCTCTAGGCCTTGAACTTGTGATAAATATTTAAACATGAAGCTGACACTCCTACTCTGGTTTTAATGACCAAGACGCAAGTGTCACCGAACGTCCTCCCGCAGTGTCTCAAAAGCTTATGAGATTTGTGATGAGTGAAGAAGAAAAATGATGACAAAAGGAAGCAGTGATTGAACAGGCCTGGTTAATAAAGGCTGAATTATCTGATCAAACTGCAGCATGACTCATTGAGCACCATGAACTGCTCCTATGACCTCAGCAAGGGGAGGAGACAAAGCCCTAATATTAGTAACCATGACAACCCTGACCATTTCAGCAAGAAAAAGGGGGCATTAAGATTTTTAAGTGTTGTTTTTTTTTGATAGCCTGCCACCCTCTCACACTTCCATACAGAATGTTCTAGAATGCCCCTGTCTGCTTTGATCACTGTCATGCCCAAAAATAAAACAGAAACACACACACACAATCCCAGAAGGCTTTGAGACACACTTTTCTCCCCAACAATGACAACCAGCAAAGAGGACAATAAAAGCCTTCAATTTTTCCATTCCTCCAGACTTATTTGGAGACTGGCTTTATAACATTTCAGCTAACAATGACTAAATACATTTTTGCCCCTCTTCTATTAGACCCTGCTGAAACTGCATTATATGGTATATATACACAGAAAACAACGTGGGTCTTGATTCAGAGAATTGATTTTCTCCAACTAATCTCTTTTCAGCGGACCTCAGCGTCCGCCTGCTTCACTCCCACACTACACTTCATGGGAAGAGAAAACTTCCCAATTGTCTCCCACACAGCACTTTCCTTCTGCTATGGACAAATGCTTTTTTTCAACATGAGCTATAAAAAAAATGAGACTGAACACAAGAAACACGAGAAAAGGAGTGGAAAAAACATACTGTGTCTCAGGTCAGTTTGGGTCATAGTAGCTGGGACTTAAACTAGGCTTGTGTGAGATCTCTAGACTCAATCTGACCAACAAATGACATCCATGGAGCTCAGATATGGACTGTGTTGATAGCCTTTTGTGTAGCATGCATTGTGAAGACTTTGAATAAAGACGCTGTTTTACTCAAAGTCATTGCGTGCACGGTAACGGGTTGCCACACTAAAGAGGTGAGTTATGGAAGTCATTAAGTAAAGGCTGCATCTAAACCTCCTCCCAGTTACGAGAAGTTCCACACAGGCAAATGGTCCATTAGGAAGCAATTTTTGGCAGCAAAACAGGGTTTAGCACCACACCACATCAATCAACAAGACCAGTTGAACTATGAATAAGAGACACCTCTAAAAGCGCAGAAGCAAGTCATGAAGTCGGAACTGCAACTGGAATGCTGTAGAAGTTTGTTTGCTTGCAGACAAATGTATTGAACAAAACTGCTGTTTTCAGGAACAACTACAAGGGTGATAACCAGACAAAATCAAAAGTAGCAACTGCAGTGCATGTAGGGGTTCTAAAGTCCAAGGCATAGTCTCTTATATACAAACTACACGTTTTTTTGTTTTGTTTTTTTTGTCGTCTGTAACCCAAGTCCATACCATAAACCATAAACTAGGCACAAAACGTTTTCAAAGCACTTTTTATCCTCCAACCAAATTATTCCAAGATTCCGCACTCGTTCTTCTTACTCTCTCAGTATTCCCACTCGTCTGTCTTCATGTCCAGGTAGCTGAGGATGTTCTGAGCATATTTGACTGCTTGTTTACGTGCAGTTTTGGTTCCCTGGTCCCCCTGAGGGTCTACAGCATCCAGAGCCAGCAGTTGTTTGGTCAGCAACTCCTCAAGCACCATGTAACTCTTGTCAGCTCTTTTACCATCAAAGCCTAAAACTTGGGCCTGCAATTCAGACAAGCTGGCCAGAACACGCCACACAGCCGCATGAGGTGGGGGTTCATCCAGGCCAGGAATTCGGCGCCCGAGGGCATCCAGGAGGTCTAGGTACGTGGTGACAGCTTGGATCTCTAGCACAGCTCTTCGCCGTGCCTCCCTGATGCAGGGGTTACGTCCTGTGTCCACTTGGTCTAGACGAGCCAGAAGACCCTGCAGCTCAGCCCCCTGCCCTGCCATGCCCTGTCGGAGGACCTCCCCCCGCAGAACAGAGACCCGTCCCCGGATAGCCTCAATCTCACGGATGGAATCATTTTGAGCCAAGTCATACCTGGATGTTAAAGAAAAGAAAACACTTTAGTGACAGAAGAGCTAAGAGCCTTCTACAAATATATATCTAATTTATCTGAAACATCAAAGTAACTGATTGACTAACCTCAACTTTTTCCTAAAGGATTTTTTCTTAAACATTCTACTCCCACAGTAAAACATATTCCATGCAAAAAAAACTGCTTTAAACAAAGAAAGTGCACCTCTGCAATTAACTTCTTAAAGCTTTTATAACATTCAGAGCATTGCAATCTGCCAAAACCCTGTAATTAAAACTGGTACATGAATACTGTGACCTTACCACTGCAGAACCTGCTCCTGGTTTTTCTAACATAGATAACAGATTTGCTGTATTCTACTGTTAAATGAAGTGTTACATTATGTTGAGACCAATTAACTCTACATGTCAGTGTCCTTTCAAACTGATTAAAAAAAACCCCAAAAAACATCATGAGGTAAGTGTGGGAGAAACTGTGCTGAACAAGGCAACTTAATTCAGCTTCATTCCAGAACTGTAAGATACTTGTACTCTCTTCACACCAAGTCAAACATACTGAGCGTGGCTAAAGTGGCTCAGCATCTCGGGCTCTGCTGATAGTGCTCTTACATGCTGATGTTACTGAATAATTTCTGTTTATAGTGAACACCTTGCTGTCTCTGTGATTAAATGTATTCAGTCAATGCTGCATTTAAGGACAGTTTACTGTGTGCAGTCGAAGCTTACAGTTTGACTAAACCTGGCCTGTCAAATCTGACGTTGTTTCGTTTTACTGTGCGCTGTGTATATGGCTGCAATGACAAACTAGACTTGAACACTTCATTATTCTTCTTATTAAATTTAAATAGATTAAAAGAGCTTATTATTTCACTGATCCAGCGTTTTAATTTTTAATTCTTACTACGAAATTAAGATCAATAATTTGGAGAATGCTGTACAAACTGTATTAAACATATTAGTAAAGTAAGCCTGGTGCTCGCTGCGCTTTGATGAACAGCCGATTTAGAAGTAGGTTTGGGTTATATTGCTAAAGCCAAAGTCCAACTTTCACTGGTGGGATGTTAGGGATTTTTTTGGTCATTTTAGACATTTAGATCATCTTTAGAGTTTTCACAAAGTTAAAAATCTAAAGATGCTAGTTGTTAATGCCAGTTTCTCATATTACTTAGGCTTCACCACTAGAATGACTAACTACATTAATACTGAAAGCCTTTTCTTCACACTAGAATTCTGCTGTCTTCTGCTAAAACTGTATTAAACATCCACCCTGTTGACATATTGACTTTGTAGCATCTGAGTATAGCAACTTTGAGAAAAATAATATGGCGTTTGTTGTGCTTTTATTAACAGCAGAAATAGATTATTTCATTATATGGTTCGAGTCAAGACAACTTTCTCTGATGAGATGTTGGGGATTTTGGGTCATTTTAGTTGCTTAAATCTAGTCAATGCAAGCTATGAGCAAACTAAAGTGGATAGCATACACACTAGAATCAGATACGTACAATAAATATATATTAGATTTTTAAAATGTATTTAATGTGTTCCATGTTAACATTAGCATCATGTTGTCAAGAAGAGGTTCCACAACTCCCCAGTCTCTCTTGTAAGCGCGTGTGTGTGTGTGTGTGTGTGTGTGTGTGTGTGTGTGTATGCATGTTACCTAGAAGTGTCATCTCCCTCCCCTTCCAGGTCGAGGTGTTTGAGTAGGCCATTGATCTCCTCTACCACCTGTTTCCTATAGTTCCTGACCGCTGTGTTACTGGACACATCTAGAGCATCAAGTTCCACCAGCAGCTCAGTGAGGACGCGTGCTAAGTGGGCACAGCTGTCACGGCCACTCAGCCCCATCAGCAAGGCCACAAGCTGGCAGCGGGCACCACTTACCTGTAAAACATCATTCAATTAGTTTTTGCTTTTTCAGGCTAATGTTGACATCCCTACCTGCTAAAGAAAAATCTTAGCTTTTTAGATCAGATTTGAACCACATATGGTTCAGGTAACTCATATGAGTTGATGTAGCATAGTGGGCAACACTGCTGCCATTTACACAGCAGACTGGGGTTCGATCCCCTGTATGGGCAAACACAATATGCGATGGTCAAGACTCCCAACCCTAAATATACTTAAATCTGTAACATGGTTAAATTGTATGCATGCCAAATGTGTATGTATAAACACGGTTAAATGTGTATATACACATTGTTTTTTTCCACTGTGCACAAAAACAGTGTTATTGAGTGTTACGTTAGGATCATTCTTCTAATGTTACTGATTTCAAAGTCTGTGCTTGTGGATCTTTTTGGGCCAACTGATGTTTTTAAAATCACAAATGAAAGACTACATTTCTGATAGTAGCCTTATTCCCCACATTTTCAGCAGATTGCTAACCTGGACCATCACGTGATTGATGCGCTGCACAGCTTCATGGGTCTCGTCAGACAACGGCAGCGCGAGCGTGTGTATGCGCACACGGCCCTCCAGCACTTCCTGCACGGCACAGACCCGTGTGAGAGCTCGATAGCGAGCCTTTCTGAGAGGCACGCTCCCGCCTGTCTTCACCTGGGCCAGCCGCATGGCCACGTCCTGCACAGCCTCCACCAGCTCCTCAGCAGTCTCAGATGCTTCCTGGGCCTGACCCTGCCGGAATGGTGCCACCACCCCAGCCAGCAAGAGGCTCTGCGCCTCTCGGCTTAACTCCTCTATAGCTAGTCGAGATGGGTGATTGGCGTTGCCTTCCAGGTAGCGTAGCAGCCCCTCCACCTCTCCCGCTACCCGTTTTCGAGCCTGCTGCAGTTCAATCCGCCCCTCTGTCTCCACCTTAGGGAAAGGCAAACACACGCATTCATCAACTTGCCATAATGTACAATAATGTATATTGATATTGGCTGTCTTGCCTCAATGCTCTTGTTTTCTGTAGCATATATACAACACTCCTGTCCTCCAGGAACTTCACTGACTTCCGGTTAAAAACTGTTTCAACTTTAAGATTTTGCTTCTCACTTTCAAGACACTTCATAACTTAGCACCTCTGTATCTTTCTGATCAACTTCACACCTGCACACCTAGTCATACTCCACCAATCTCACCATACCTCCTGCCTGTTTGGCCTCCATCGGGTCCAGAGCCACACTTACAATCTTCAAATCCTGATCTAAAACACCTCTTTGAACTTGGTTATTCTGTCCAACTCTAGCGTCAGCTGCTTATGCGATTGTTATTTTAACTCATTATTCTGCATTTTAGATCTTGTTACACTGTTGCATTGCTGTATGGCTGATTTTTCTATGTATTGTCGTCCTTGGGTACCTTGAAATGCGCCTATAAGTAAAATGCATAATTATTATTATTATCATCATCATCATTATAATTATTAATATTCAGGCAGAATATTTCATGGCATTCACAGCAGTTGTTTTTAGGCTACATGTAATTAACACACTGTACACAACAGCAACTGTTATTATTCAAAAAGACCTTGAGAAAATTGCGTAGTTTTCCAGGGCTTATAGCTGTAAGCTTTATTTGAGTCTGAGTGACAAACAGAATAACAACTGGCACTTAATGGGAACCTCCCACACTGCACTGCACTGCTGTTTGAGATTACAGGAAATTACATTCCCATGAAAATTCCAGCCAGGGCTTCTGTCACACACACCCACAAATACAACACACGCTCACACAGAGAACAACATCTAAAAACACTCTGCACATATAAGCGGGTGCTAAAATAGAAAGAATCCCTGACAAATTTTAGAATATAGTAAATCCTGACATGGATAAAGTGCCAGATACAGGTGTGAAAAGCATGAGATTCTCTAGCTTCAATGTCATATGCATTTCTACAGTGCATTCAAATGAGATGTCTCAAGGTACATCATCTATATAGGGATGCTCTAATATGGAACATCTGGCACACAGCGACAACCAATAATTAACACCTCACTGTGACCGATAACAACAACTGCTATTCTGTGAATCTGTAAACAGGTTCTCACTGCAACGCACGCATGAGTGCAGCGGGCATAATGTTAATGCAAGCTAATATTCTTTAATCTTTTTCGCTGGAATGATGGTGTTCTTGAACAAGTAATTAGATTAGTAGTACTTAAAGCCTCTCAGTCAGAAAATCATTGAAAGCATCTCCAAACTGGAATTCTGCTGTCTTCTGCTAAAAGATCCACATCGCTGATTTTTTCAGCTGATCAGAGTAGTACTATATGGCCTTTTTTAGACAGTATCTCTTATGTGATTTTTTTCCACATATGTGATTTTCTGCAGTCTGAACAGCAGAAAGTCACATTAAATGGGATTCAATTCACATTTTTTCATAGCTTCAAAAATGGTTTAATTAGATTTTCTTGTCATGCTTAGTCAGATCAGACTGGATTTCATATGTTTTTTTGTCATTTGGGAATCGTGGTTCAGATTGTGGGACAAGAAGGTGTCACTGCACATATATTATAGCTTAAACAGGAACAGCTTAAGCTTTTAAAAGCTCACAGACACAAGTAGGACCTCTCTTCTCCAACTATACTCAGAGCCCTGATCTCAACCCCATCCGACGCCCTTGGGATGAACTGGAATGGAGATT
This sequence comes from Bryconaethiops microstoma, assembly GCA_037577275.1. Lineage (NCBI taxonomy): Eukaryota > Metazoa > Chordata > Actinopteri > Characiformes > Alestidae > Bryconaethiops > Bryconaethiops microstoma. The sequence goes on along the minus strand of JBBJLS010000148.1, from coordinate 14,518,875 downwards.
GCGAGCCACATCGGTGCCTGACATCAGATTCTCATGCAACATCAGTGCCTGACATCAGAAATGCTCTACAGAATGAATGAGCACCGATTCTTCAGAGAAACTCCAAAATCTTATGGAAAGCCTTACAGTAAGAGTGGAAGCTATTATAGCTGCACTTTAACAGGGGGGTCAACTCCATATTAAAGTTTATGTATTTGAATGCAATGTCATTAAAGTCCCTGTTGGTATAATGATCAGGCGTCCTAATACTTTTATAGTGTATGTCAACCAATGAGGACATGCTAATAAATGAGACTACAGTCTGACCATACAAATCTCGTTACTTGAAATATAAACACTCAAGTCTAAAAATGATATAAAAAAACAATCTAATTTGCCCTGCAGTTTGAATAAAAAAAGTGTGTCAGAGGAAGTGCATGCAGAAAAAAGGAGGGTACAATTCTGACACTGGACTAATAATATTAATATGGTGAATAATATATCAGCTGCCCAAATATTGTGCACTCCTACTGTGTAACTATTACCATATCATTTCCTGACCTGATCGACATCCAGCAGAAGCCGGGTCAGCTCACGCTCCAGCCGTTTGTACTCTCTGTCACTCTGCAGGCCGCTGTAGGTCCACACTTGCTGCCCAAGCATGGCCACTTCCTTCTGCAGCTCGTCCAGTCGTGCTAAGGTGGGGTGCTGCCCAGGATACGGACCCTGAGGCCCTGCAAATACCTGGAACGGTCCTGGCATCTGCTGAGTCTGCTGCTGCTGCTGCTGTGGGTGGCTGCCATGATCCATTGTCCTCTTCCCACCATCAAAGGGCTTCCCAAAAAGGCTTGGGGAGAGAAAAAGGGCAGAGAGTGAGTGTGGGAGTGAGTGGGACTGAGAGAGACACAGAGGAAAACAGAGATGGAAAGGGAGGACTACCGGGAAGGGAGTCTGAGGTAAGGAGAAAATGATGGATGAAAGGGAGCAAGACGTTTCCAGAACATTTGCAAGAAATAAGAGCTGAAGCGCTGGAAATGCTTCCACAAGGCAGGATATTTTGGTCTACATTTTAGGATAAAAGTAGGAATTTCCCAATCTTAGCATGTCTTACCTCCTCAGCTATTAAACAGCCTGTCAGGCTCAAGCTAATTAACTAGCTGTTGAATCCTGCTTTGTGAAATATTCCCAGCCCTTATCCAACAGCAAGAAAATGCCACACCTTGCATTTAAAGAGTTGCTGTCAGGACAAGGCAATACAGGTTCTGTTGCTTGTATCTAGACTCTGATGAGAAGCGCCAACTTGCCTGTTGTTTTGGCACATCTCCAGCTCCTCAACACATCATGAAAGACTACACCAAAACAAATGGCCAGAATTTTAACACAACGAACTTATGGAGTCTCTTGAGTTTTGATGGATTACTGAGTCAAATAGAAGCCATCCTTGGTCTGTGTAATTACATGACATTTTTTGAACAGAACAGGCACAGTGGAGCTGCAACCGGACTGACAATTAGGCGCTGGTATTTATGGAACGAAAATCAGAGGGCTCTGTGCCCAGCACCACTGCCACAACTGTTACCCAGGCTTTGATCCACAGCTTTCTCTGGACGTAAGTTAACTTAACAAAGCCATTGCACTTTAGGGGGTTTGTGTCTGACCGCACCCAGTCTAGTCATAACATCCTAATTGGGAGGCCTGGTTTTATGTTACTCCTAGCACCTCATGCATGCAGAATGAAACTAATGCACTCTCACCTAAACGAAGACATTAAGATATTCTTCAATATCAAAAACATCTTCCCTCCAGAAGCTAAGGTAGCAAAGACCAAACACCGCCATAGTTACAGATTGGTTGAGTGTCTGAAGTTGGTTTACCACAGCAGCAGTAATTACAAGCCCAGATGCAGAGTGGACATCAAGCGAGAGGGAAAAAAAATGGAAAAGTCAATTACACAAGGAGAACAGACAAGCAATACCTGGTCTATCCCCTCTCTCTGCAGTTTCAGAGGTCTAGGAAAGCATTTTACTTAAGGCTGGACTGTTCCACAGAGATGTGTCTGTGAGGTCACAGTATACAGGTCATGCTCTCGGCTCTTAAAGTGACAGCGCGTATTTGCACCCTGACTTGGACCAAGGCATTTTCTCTACACACAGCTACCAATGACTCTTTGATAAAACATGGGTAGCGGACATAACTACTTAAATGTATGTCACAACAATTATTTGCAGAATAACTACACTACAGCATAACATTTTTATAAGCAGTCTTATCCAAAGTGCTCAGACTATATAATTATCGTACGGCACAACAGACAAGGGAATATTTTTTCCACCAAAGTAGACCTCTAGGGGTTAATAGTCTACATGTCTTATGTGCTTATATAACCAGGTGAAGAAAATTCTGTCATGTGGAAGAATGTTGCTCATCCCACGGTCATTCACTGTGCACTTGGCAGTTACCGTGAAAAAGGACAAAGCAGACATATACCAATATAGACTATTTGGAGAGCATAAATATTTTCATGTTTAGAATGCCTTACAGTTTATATAAGATGGGTTTTAATAGTGCAGACAATTTGACATTTATGGCTTTACAGCAGGTTTATATACTTTTATTATTACATCATTTACATTAAAAATTATGCCTGCTGGGAAGAGAGTGTCAACACCTTCTGCAAGCTTTTATTTAAGGTGTGAAATATCTCATGAAAGGACAGCATGCGCTGAACATGAGCGGGGTCAGCTGAGTTGCTCAGCCTGCTTTACAGATGTCCTCGTTCGCTCCTCTAGCAGGAGATGCCCTGATTATGCTCCCTGGCGTGGGTCTGGTCCAGGATTCTGATTATAAAGTCCCTAGTGAGCGTGGGCACAACACGAAAGTTCTGGATTATGAGTTAGGGTGGGGCGAGGGAGTCCAAATGCCACCCATGCCCAAGCATCCCAGCTGCATGGAGCATGACGCTGGCTGCAGCAGGGCATTCTGTCCGAGACCAAACAACATCTGGTAGAACAGCAGGTGCTGGACAGTGCCTGTAATTCTGTAATTAAGATTTTCTGGTGGGCATTTACTGCCTGTGTGGCTCCCAGTCGTTTCAGGCTGATATAAAGGATGCCCCCTTCTGGAATGTTCCATTTCTAAATGGGTGCGAGGATTATATAGATTAGGTCAATAGCCCAGATGTTGATGAAGACGAAAACTAGACAGTATTTTTACATGATTAATGCAAAAACTAATGCAAAACATTAAATTAAAAAAAAATACAGCCAGCATGTAAAATCACCATCATTTGCTCCACACATTATCCTTCACGTGTTGACATGAGCAGAAAAACGCACAGCCCGGTCCGCAGTAATGCACCTCTGTCATGTTACCTACGCCCACCGAGCAACCCCTGCATTTATCGCACAACGCGTTCGGTGCGTAAAAGGGTGATTTTGGGGATCATATGGGACGAACCGAGAGAGCATGAGTGCACACGGTATCTGGAGATACGCAGATTATTTCTCACCTCTTCAACACGCCGAAAACGTTCGCGCACATTTCTGAAGAGGCCCGTTTCCATAAGCCGTGCTGCTAAACCTGGATGAGGAGGAACGCGTGGTGGTACTTCGGTATGCTCGACTGGGAGCTGAGCTTGCTGCTGGTCTGTGTTTCGGAGGCGTTTAAGAGGTGGATTTGGATTTGCGTGCAGTCGAACTGAGCTGAGCTGAGCTGCATAGGCGCCCCTCCCATCCAGGAGCAGATAGACAGACAGACCGGGAGAACCAATTCAGACACCAGGAAGGAGCTGCTGGGGTTTACACACACCACACGCAGATGTTCCCCACACACACTAAAATAACCACCGCTCCTCAGCTTCACGGACTCTCTCTCACCACACAACGGAGCCTGGACTCTACCATCGTCCCCCTTCTAACTAATAATGGGTGGTCTAAGGGTTAGGGAGTTGTCACTGCGATCAGAATGTTTGGGGTCCGAATCCCAGGGACTACCAGTGGCACCACTGAGGTACCCTTGAGCAAGGTACCGTCCCCACACACTGCCCACTGCTTCACTTAGTGAATGGGTTAAATACAGAGAAAGAATTTCACACTGTGTGCGGTGTTTACATGTGATTATAAGGGGCCACTTTAATTCCTCTGACTCTGTAACCTGGTCCTTCTGCATAAGAAAGTGGTTTAATCTCTTATGCACACGAATGTCAGCCTCTAGCTTTTTTGCAAACATTACAGCCAAGGCAGCCACACATCCACAATATGGACAAAAGTATTGGGATATCTGAGCATTACACCAACAGGGACTCTTAAGGGCATTGCATTCAAATATATAGTCTTTAATATGGAATTGGATGAACCCACTTGAACAGGACAGCCAGATGCTGCTATTTTAACAAGCCTTCTGTCTCTGAACTCCAAAGCTAACACATCTTAAATAGAAAGCGTACACTTTTAGTAAATAATGATTTTGGTTTAATTCAGGATAATGTCAGTCTTAGTCACCCACCTGCATAACCAGCGGACAGCCATCTGGGCATCAGAGTGAGGGAGAAAAATAAACCCAGCAGGATAAAAACACCCCAAGCTTTAAGATCAGCAGTTTAGTCCATTAGCAGCTCAGACCACACGGTGTAAACAGAGTATGTTGTTTTAAAGCCCTCTCGACTTTTCTTTGTTCAGGTTTTTAAACAATTCTCAACATTTTTTTTCAACTGGACAAAAACAGTCTCCTGTAGCTCCACCATACAGTCCACAGCTACAGAACCACCCCTCACGGCACACTGAGCCTCCTAACACATTTGAATTTTCTTTAAAACTTATAAATAAATATGTAAACACTGTGGACGCGTCTATGGAGACTTCAACACATTAGTGGTCCAGCTCTGTAATACAGGAAGCCCACCGGATCTGATGTGCTGGGGAGGGCACTACACATCCCACAAAAGTCCTCATCACAGAAAAATGTTAAATATTTATGAGAGACCTAAATTTTATTATCAAATTTTATTGTTAAAATTCACTAAAATATCATTCTCTCTGAAACTCTTCATTAGATATATAGTGCATTGTTTGGGATACATACATTTAAATAAACCCATGTTGTTATATATCATATGATATATAACGTACATAAAATATAATATGCATAATATATTAAATTATATTAATATTGTATATATACATATATAATATTAATATAATTATTTATATATATATATATACTATATATACCACACAAACAGTTGTTTCTTGTTTGTATAGTCATTA
>JBBJLS010000148.1:14472414-14488916 GCA_037577275.1 Bryconaethiops microstoma | reverse complement strand
GAGAACATGGTTGTTGTTCAATAATAAGATTATTCCTCAAAAATACAACTTGCCTAATAATTCTGCACTCCCTGTACAAATATAAATAATATTCTTACATAATTACAAAATACACTGTGGAGATTTAATTAGCCAAAACTCAATATTTCCACTGTAGATCTGTTTCAAAGCAGGTTTGGGAACTTGTCAGATATGGTCACAAATCATAATGGGAGATCTAAGTTTTATATATACATATATATATATATGTATGTATATATGTATGTATGTGTGTATATATGAGCATCTGGTTTCATATTCTACATACAACTGCACAGAGATGACAGGCCATTAAATATTTTTATATTCATAATTACAGAATATATTTGGATAATATATTTAAATATAACAATCATAAATGACTTATTCCATAACGCACACTATAATGACATATTCATAACTACACTGATGGTGTTCCCACGTTGGCCCAATATTTCCGACCCTACTAATCCGTTGTGAGTAGTAAGATAAACCACTGCCACAGACAATAATGTAAAGTAAAGCAGATGGCAGTGTCATGCCCATAAAGTACACCAAAAAATAGGTTCCTCAATACATGCATCATATGTTTGTGGTTTTAGTTTTTTTCTTTTCTGATCGCTAGACTGTTCATGAAACTGGTAAATAACTAAAATGCTGATTTACTCTAATATTTTCTTTATTCTGAATAGTGATGTTTTGAGCATCTGGTTTCACGTTCTACATACAACTACACAGTTACGTTTTCTCGGTTTGCTAGTAGCATGCAGAGAAACATGCAGTCTCCTTCTTATGGACTCTGCTTCCCTCTGGTGGCTCGTCTGACACCTGTTTTTCAGGGCTTGGGCTCCGGGTCGGGTTCGAGCTCGGCCGCGAGTTCGCCCCATTACTTCCAGTGAAGGACAGTCTTAATGCGTCAGCATACCAAGACATTTTGGACAACGCCACGCTTCCAAACTTTGTGGACACAGTTTGGGGACGAACCTTTTCTATTCCAGCATGTCTGTACTCCAGTGCACAAGCAAGGTTCATAAAAAAACATGGCTGGATGAGTTCGGAGTCCTGACCTCAACCCCATCCAACACATTTGTGATGAGCTTGAACGGAGATTGTGAGCCAGGATTTCTTATCCAACACCAGTGCCTGACCTCATAAATGCTGTACAGAATGAATGGGCACAAATTCCCACAAAAACGCCAAAATCTTGAGGAAAGCCTTCCAAGAAAAGTGGAAGTTGTTATAGCTGCTAATGGGGACCAAGTCCATATGTATTTGAATGTATTTGAACCTGTCTGAATGTCATTAAAGTCCCTGTTGGTGTAATGGTCCCAGTACGTTTGTCCATATAGTGTATTTGTAAACGTATGTGTGAGTTTTCACATTTGTTAGAAGTGGAACCTGTTAAGATCTGAATTACATGCATTTTCTCTTTGTCTCCTGCTGGTCAGACTGAAATCTGTAAGCTGATTATGTGGTGAGGCAAATCTGCTCCAATACAACAACCAGCTATCTGTGTTGCTCCTGTTATTCAAAAAGCATTTTGAGGTGCTGCAACAGAATAAGCATGGGGAATGTCCAAATCCTAGTCCTGTCTGGTCTTCAGTGTTTGTTTCCACTTTTGAATGAGATGTTTTGGGGTGCTGTTCCAGTCTTCCCCTACCACAGGCTTGCGCTTTGATGACTTTTTGTACATCTTGCTGTAGCCATTGCAAGAGGACCATAATGACAGTGTCCAGTGGCAGGTATGATGGCAAGTGTCAGGCTTTGTGGAAGGTTAGTGGTGGTAAGTTGCAAGCCCAGTGACCGGTCTAATGGCAGATCAGGTGGAGGGTTGCAAGCATGGGAGCCCAGACCACCATAGCAAGGGGAGGGGGGGGGATGTGTCCCCCGACTGTTCAAAATCATTCGTTTTGTCCCCCCACTTTTCTCCTCCCAGACAACAGTAGAGACATAGAGAGCAGTGCAACACTCCCACCTCCCCTCATACACTTTTTCCCTCCCGGGCTACAGCTGAGACGTATAGCGCTGCGTCCCCTCCACATTAAAATGTTTCCAGAGCCCATGGTTGCAAGCCTAGTGGCAGGTTGCAGGTCCTCGGTTGTAATCTGCCACCAGACCGGCACATTTCACTCTGACTAGGCAGACACAGTGCAAATACAATTCAGATCATAACAGGTTACAATCCAGATACAGGTCTGGTAGGTGGCAGGTCTAGCGGCAGGCTCAAGGCCCAATGGCAAGTCTACTTGCAGGTTGCATGCCATAAAAGATAATTTGCCAATTCAGACTTCTCTACTTTGACAACTCGGCCATATTTGGATTTTATTCATAACCCCATTTCTATTACTATCGATGTAAAGAAATTATTTGATTGTTTGTACACATTACACACATTCTTGTATCAAACCACTGAATGACTGTTTATGTCATGATTAAACTACAAAGAAACATTTTAACCTGTGGAATTCCCCACAAACGTTTATGTCTTTAGCAAATTGAGTTTACATCTTACGGTTTCGATTTGGTTCATAAAGAGAGATCTGATTTTTAGCCGTGGCAAATAAAGCAACAATACTTTTTTAACTAATTTTATTTTTGAAAACTTATGATGATATGATCAACACAGACACCAAACTTGCCATGCACAAAGCCTTACAAAAATAGGAAATTATGTTTTTCTGTCAATTATGATGCAGATGCAATGTACACAGATACATTTTAGGTTTTCATTGATGCTAACTGTAAGAAAGAAGAGAGTGTGTAGAGAGCTGGATGACCTTTTCTGGGGACTGGTGGACATGCTGAGCACAAAGCAAGCTAAAGGTATAACCTAAAACTTTCAATGCCATCTTCCCATTGCTTATAACATATTATAAAACGTATGCATAAAGACACTCGGAAGTAAACATACATGACTGCTCAATATACAAGTAATACAAAATCATAACGGAAATCATCTCAATGGATTACTCCAATCAAAAACAGTAAACATTACAGCATCATGCCACAAATCTGAAAGCATACTAGTAACCTTTAAATATAAATATCCAGACAGTTCCATTTCTCTTTGGTCGGAGTTGAAAGATCGCTGCAAGACTTTGCTTGGAGAAAGGATGTTAGCAAATGCAACTTTATTTTTCAGTTTATATAATTGATATTTTACAGTCAAGTTGAAGGACTGAACTGTGTCTGTGTAAGAAATGAAAGCAAATTATAACTGATGACAATAAATAAGACACAGAAGGAAACGGAACATTAAATCATAAAGAACTTCCTTAACAATCCCAGTGTATTTTCTTTTAAAATATTTTTCATGTTGGTTATTATAAGGCACCCTTTCCCTTTCATGGAAAGACTTTTAACCAGAAATTTATGTTGACTGATAATACTGATATCAACTATTTGAGCAGTTCCCAAATAATTGGTCGTGATCTAACACTGATATGATTGCAGAAAACATTTAAATATATGTAGCTCCTTTTCCTCCATGCAGTGTAATTATACATTATCTACACATATCTTTCCACTTGTAAGTCCATACATTATTGTTTTACTCCACAAAACCTTCGCAGGATCGACCACAATAGCATTCTGACTGAGGTGTTACACCCATTTCCTTTACTTGCAGGGCCGATTATGAGCTGTAGAGACATGAATGACATGTAGAGCAGTGGATTATGATCTGATCCCACAACGAGCAGGGAGAGAGAGGGAAGTGCAATTAAAAAAGTCTCTTGTCTGTAACACTGCTACAGCTAAACCTGTTGTAAGGTTCAAAGTAGGGAACCTTCTCTCTTGCCAACTGCACAAAAAAAAGTGAATCAGCATCACCCACTACCTGCTAAAAAAGATGCAACATGTCGAACCAATGGCTTCTTTTGTGCAATAAACCATTATGAAGGCCACTACAGCTGAGACATCATAAAACAAAATCGTCAGAAGTTTGTGTTACATCAGCGGCAAATGTGACATCTTCCATGGCGGAGACAATAAACAAACACTCAAAACATGAGGACTATCTTAAAACAGAGAAACTGAAACAGAACAGATTTCACATCACATGCAAGATTATAAAAATAGGCATTTAACCAAAGATATAAAAAAGCTGTTACTAACTAGGTACTATATTTATTACTATAACAGCATTTAACATGCTTTGAGTAGACATGCACTGCTTCCACAAATGAAAATGCAGCTTTACTCATCCACAAGGACTGATATGAATGTGTGGAAAAAAGCATTCAAAGAAAACTGGAAGTCTTCAAAATCAGATCAGATCATGAGGAGAATTCAATCTTTATCACCATGGAGGTAGAAGTAAACTGTGATGGATCACAAACACCATAGAATACAAAAATGTTCAAAGTTTCCTTTTTTAGTAACGGGCTATCAATTTTGAGGGACAATATAAAATTTTTTTAAAAAACAAGCGTATGTGCAGATTGATTACAAATAATGCACTAAACCTAAAGGACACTGCTATGTATACACACTACATACTTTTCTGAACTCGCACATTAATGCTTTATCACTGTAAAAAATAACTTTCTGAATGCAGGGAGACATTAATATGAAATGAAAAAACACACTATACACACTATAGTAGCAATAACAAACTCAAGAACACACAAAAGCTCTCGATGTCTAAAGGAAATTACACTGGCCCACAAGTAGTGAACACTAGAAACAGAGGATGAATCTGCCTGTTTTAAGCCAAATCAGGAACTGCTGAAACAATAAGACTGAACCATCGATAAGTATGTTTACAGTGCTCTCTGTCAGCAGTCTCAGAGTGAGCTGCATGATGTGTCTGAAATCCTTGCTTTGTATTGAATGGGAAGTGATTTTGTGGATATGTAAGGCACTAAAATTCCAAAAACTAAATACAAACTAATCCTTCATTATAGCAAGGTGCCACTGACAGTCCTGAGGAATCCTGCTGAAACTTAAGCCTTCTCCTTCAGGGGAAAAATCCACATCCCGCTATGCACATTCCCTCAGGTTTTGTCTTCTACTGTAGATTCTCTTGTGAACCTTGACAATAGTTGTAGCCAGCCAGGCTAAGGAGCATTTCTTGGGAAGCTACTACATCTATCATGCCGTAGATGGGCGGACAAACGATATTGTGTGCACTGCTATGTTGCAAAATGAGCAGTCTTTTGTCCTATGTTCAATACTCACATTGACCACACTGGTCATGTGTTTTCACAAATGACAGACAGAGGAGCGATTTGTTATCAGTAAGAGTGCAAATGTAACACCCAGCACTTCGTCTACACAGTGTGTCCCTCCGCTGCAGACAGCTCAAGAGGAATCAGGAAAGGAAAAGCTCATCAATAAAAGACCAGAGGGCCTCCTCAAAGAAAACCACTGGCAGGAGGTGCTTTGGAGGGGTGGAGTTCACAGGGATGCAGTATCCTGGCTTACAGTTTGATGAATGGACCAATTTGGTGTGGTGCTCTAAGTTTTGGAGAGGAGCATGAGTTTGAGTTGAGAGACGGAGATGTGGAGAACGGAGGCGAGGAGGAGAGCGCATCTGCGTTTAGAGAGAAGACGGTGGAAATGGCTACATCCACAATTCCTTGACACAGTTCTGGGTAGAGTTTACTAAAGGAGAGATGAGAATAACAGCTCAGAGACCAGAAACCTGGGTAACATTTTCTCTCATATTCATGCATTACTATTTAAAAGGAAAAATGGGATAAGCAACTCAGCATGTGAAAATGACCCATGTAGGAACAACCCTCTAGACTAATAGATTTATAATTAGTGTAACCTAGGACATTATGAAACCCTGCCAAATCTGAACATCAAAAAGAACAATTACTAAGAATTGATATTCTCAGTAAACAGCCCAATGGGACAGTAGTCTGAATAAACCAGCAGTTCTCTATAAAGAACTTTTCAAGTTTCAAGCTTACACAGAATTCAATCAAAGTTTGGAAACCACCTGTTTGGAAAATCTGGAGGTGAGCAAGTACTCAGCAACTTAAAAGTGAGTAACAAAACATTCAACTTGAGGACACAGCAAAGGATAATTCAGGATTCAAGGAAAAACGGACACTTTAAACTTTAAAGTGTCTGAAAAGTACTGACTGTGCACAGGCGGGTGCTCCGTTGATCTCGATCAGCCACACTTTAAAGTTCTCGTCCAGCATGAAGTCAAAGCCGAAGAGCTGAAAGCTCTGGTAGGAGAGGTGTTTAGTGCTGATAGCTGGCTCAATGCACATGAGACAGCTCCTGTTGAAACATTAGAAAAAACAGAGCCTTGCGGAAGCAAATATTGACAGTTGGCTCTACTTTTAATGAAATACTGCAGAGTGGCTGGGAAGATATTTTGCAGTGAATACATCTACAAAAAATTCTGTCTTCACCTTGGGTAATCAAATCAGTGACTGACTTGCATGCGTTATCCATCATACCTTATTATCTGCTTGATTTGAGGTAAGATAGATGTCTCCATGGCAACATTGTGAACACTCAGCAGGTACTGTCTGAACTCATCAAAAAACATCTCGTTGCCCTCCTCATAGCGCCCATAGTTTTGAGAATGCTCCTTCTGGATGCAGTGATTGGTCAGGTGGCTGGTCATATCCTGGAGGTCAGAGCTATTATAGGGCTCTGAGGATGTCCTCAAAACACCCTCACGATAAAGGTAGATGTTGTACTGATGGTCAACAAGCACCCAGCTCCTAAACACAGAGAATTAACATATCATGTCACAACCCACCTTACAACCTCTGGTTTGCAACCACACATAGGGACAGAAGAGTGGTCTTACCTTATATCAAATTTGCGATGACCTGGCTCCAACAGCAGCGGCCTCTCAAGATACTTCTGAATAACATGGACCTGTCCCTGATTATCAATGAACTCCAGCAACTGGTTTGCATCATGCGATATTAAAATTCCAGCCCCTAATAAAATTTAAAAAAAAAAAATCAAACAAACCAAGCATATCAAGATGATCACAACAGAAGTCATAATGGTCATCTTCACCGTCACTCAAGGTGGTCAAACATACACTAACATAGCTACATTGACTAACTTTGTTAAGTAATCTAATCTGTCACCTTTTGCTCCAGCAGATGATTTAGCAATCCACACTGTTCCTTCTCCATTTTCCTTTTTGGTGTTATAGGAGGCAAGGAAGACCTCACGCTCATCTGTCTTGGGGTTGCTTTTCAGGTGGCTGATGCCATTGGAGGCAGGAGCCACAGGAGTGTTGAGATTAGTTGGATATATAATGTAAGACTCAGGGAACCAGTTGCAGGAGTCTTTCAGCTCTGGACTAGTCTTTATTAACCTACAAGAGAAAAGTAAGTGAAACTGTAGCTGTTATACATAAATATATACAGAATTATGGAAATCATGAAACAGCAAACAGCAGCACAATCTAAAATGATTGATACTAGGCTATTAGGGAAATTAACAATGGCGACTAATTACAATGCCTGGTGACAATTACAGGTACATATATTTACGTGGAACCCTTTATGCAATTAGTAAAAACAAAGGGTGAATACATACTTCACTAGAGATGCCTTGCGACACAGCTTGTCAGCACCTCTGTAATAGTTTACAAGCTGCATAAGTCCTGGCTCATGACCTGTGGAAGACATGAAGATATGGTAGTAATTACACTCCGGGAGGGCTATGAGGGCAATATAAATACACACACACACACACACACTACATGTACAAAAGTATTGGGAATCCTGATACATCAACAGGGACTTCAATTACATTACATTCGAATATTTTGACTTTAATATGGAGTTGGTCCCTCTTTGCAGCTATAACAGCTTCCACTCTTCTTGGAAAGCTTTGGACAACTCTGAGGGAATTTATTCTGTAGAGCATTTATGAGGTCAGGCACAGATGTTGAACGAGAAGGCCTGGCTCGCAATATCTGGTCCAGTTCATCCCAAAGGCGTTGGATGAGGTTGAGGTCAGGATTCTGTGTGGACCAGTCAGGTTCTTCCAAACTGAACTCATCCTACCATGTCTTTATGGACCTTGCTTTGTGAACTTTTTTATCCTTAACGTCAACTAAGCATCGCAAGACATGTATCCAAACAGACGACATGAACCCATGATCCCTGTGATTGAGACTGTCCTGGAATGTTTAAAAGGTTTAAACTTGTGCATACATTTTGGAACACGATTTAATATAAAGACAAAGTGATCTGTTGGGAAGTTAGTGACTCTCTGTTTACCTAGGCGTCCAAAGGGCAGCCGGTTCCTCTCTCCCAGCATCAGGTTGAACCGAGGGTTATCTCTTTTCAGCCGTTTCCATTTTCCCGTGGCGATAAGGATTTTGGAGACTTCAGCATAGACGCTGCTGTTGTCATCCCTCAGGACGAACGTGTACATGGGCGTAACGTTGTTCATAGCAGGCTGCTGTAACACAGTGTCTAAAAAGTAACGGTCCCCCCACACACACTCGAACACACACACAAACACCACTTCCCTTCTAGCCGGCTAGCTAACAGGCTAACGTTATCTGTCCCCTAGCAAAGCAGCCGGACACTGGATTCTCATGATTTCTGGGCAAAAGGGGATGCCTTCTTTCCCAAGTACAGCAGCAAGCTAACTTCAGAAAGTCGTAACCAAACCACTGTTTAATAAACTTAATACAAAAGGCTCATGACACACCCGAGTGCCTGCAGAGCTCCTGCGGATCCTCAGTTTCAGGGTGTGACTCCCCCCAAACAGCCCAAAGAAGGACGGCTCTGCCCTGGCTGGGTGGTAAAAGCTAATGTTATTGACTGCTAGCTACCAGTCCTGTTCTCTTCTTGTGATTGTCTTCGTGTTTGAGGTCCCATATCAAAACACAAGGACGTTTTCTTGTCAAGAAGCCTTGAAATGAGACTGAGACTCTCCAAGACACAGGGTAGGGACAAAACTGCTATTCCCAGTCCACCAGTCCAGACACCTCCCTGGACCTCTTTATCCCATCCAAGCTGTCATGAGCTAGCGTATGAGACGCAAGGATGGATTAGACGCAAACATGCGCCACAAAGGCTTGTGGTTGTTGTAGTCTTTGCAATTGTTTTTGGTTCAGAAGCTCTTCACACCTCACGATGGCAGCAGAAGTCCTCCTAACCCGAGGAGGAGGAAGAGGAGGGCGCTATGAAGCGGGAACTTCAGTAGAGTTGTTTATGCCTTAACGCGTGAGGCCGGAATATGACAAATTACTAAATTGTTAACTCCAAGAGGTTCATATAGTTCAGAGGTAAGCTGCTATTTTTCCCAGACGTGGGGGAAGTAATATTTTCGGAGGAAAAACCGTTGAATTATAATTGTGCAGGTCGGCCAGCTAGCAGTGCAGGTAGCTAAGTGGTGGTGTTCACCATAAGGTTATTAACATGTCCAGTTCATGATTTAGAAGGGTCAAAAGGTTTTATTTTTTCATTTGTTTACAGTTGGGGCTCTCTTTACACTACCAGGAATGTTTATAGGGTTGACAGCTTCTAAAATGAATGATTTGTCTTTTTTTTTTTTATTAACAAAGTGCTTAACTTCATGTGAATGGACTAGCACAAAAACACCAGCAGGTTTACATAACCTAAAGTGATAACTAATCTTTTAAAACTTTCTGAAGATCACTTTCTTCCAACGTTTCATCCAGTCATCCATATAATTTGCTCAGTTAAAGTTCAATATTAAATTAACTTATTATCAAGAGATATTACAAGCGATTACTCAAGTTTTCAGTACATTGTTCGATACCTCTGTTTGCCAAGAAAAACCTAAGCAGCGTGGCACAATTGAAAGCCCATTCATATTTAATCTATCCTGTGGCCTCTTCTTCAACAGGCTGGAGCAGGCCAGGCATGAGCAGCGCACACCTGGACGAGTGGCAAAGGAGGTCCTTTGACATTTCATCTGGCACATACACACCTGAACAGACGGCTGATGCTTATCGGGCACACATCCTGTCCATTCAGTATGCATGGGCGAGTGCCGAGCTCTCTCCGGCCGGAGCTGCTAGCCTGCTCAGGACCTATTCCGAGCGCTACGCTTCAATTCTGGACTCAGACGACCAGCGCACAGGGCTCAACAACTACGCTGATAGCGCCCTTCACCTGGCCCGCAATCAGAGAAACCACAGTGACAAATGGGAGTCGTCTCTAACGACTGAGAATGTGTTCGGCCTGCCGTGCGTACGGAGGATGCTGCAGACTCGGGCGGATCTCCCTGTAGATCTAGCCGATGTTGACATCATTGTTGGTAGTGAAGTCAGCAAGAGTGAGGGCAAAGGTTATGCTGAATCTGGGTCTGCCAGTGGAACGAAATCAGATCATAACTTGTCTTTGCCTGCGTACCTTCCCAATGCTGAACTGGCAAGTGCAGTGAGTAACTCTGTAGATAGGGCCAGAGACAGAGAGGGAGCACCTCCTGGCATTTCTTCAGCCCATATTAACCCAAGAGGTCAGGCAGGGATCACACCGCTCTTTAGTCATAATGCTCGTAATTCCCCTATCAGCTCTGGCTCTTTTCCACAGTCCAGCATTAGTAACTCAGGCACGTCCAGTGCAAACAATTACCAATCCGTTTTCTTCTCCACAACTAATCCCTCTAAGAGGAAGAACTTCTATAGTTCAGGAACTGAAAGCAACAGAGGCTCATTTCCACACCAAGGAGGCCAAGAACCTGGAGGTGGTGGACAGAGAAGGGAGGAAGGTCTTGGAACAAACTTTAAAACGGCACGAGCGCAGCTTATTGTCGATCAGCAGAAAAAGCATTCCTATCAGGGCCAGCGCGGTGCATCAGCTAATGTGGGCACTATAACTAAAAAATGCCTCGGGGCAAATCGGTCACGGGGCGCCAACTCCAAGTTTGTCTCACCAATGCCAAGACAAGAGGAGGAAGGCATTGCAAGGAATGACCCAACACAAGACACTCAGCCCATTGACGAGCGACTAAAGAACTTTGAGCCCAAAATAATTGAGCTGATTATGAGTGAAATTATGGACCATGGTCCACCTGTGGCTTGGGATGATATTGCTGGCCTTGAGTTTGCCAAAGGCACCATCAAAGAGATTGTTGTGTGGCCCATGCTGAGGCCAGATATTTTCACTGGTCTCAGAGGACCACCTAAGGGGATCCTTCTGTTTGGACCTCCAGGTACAGGAAAAACACTCATAGGCAAATGCATAGCCTGCCAGTCTGGAGCTACGTTCTTTAGCATCAGTGCCTCCTCGCTCACATCTAAGTGGGTAGGGGAGGGCGAGAAGATGGTGAGAGCACTTTTTGCTATAGCCCGATGCCATCAGCCAGCAGTCATTTTTATCGATGAGATTGACTCTCTGCTTTCTCAGCGCACTGATGGAGAACATGACTCATCTCGGCGGATTAAAACAGAGTTCCTTGTTCAACTAGATGGAGCTGCCACCTCTTCTGAGGATCGGATCCTGGTGGTAGGAGCCACCAATCGGCCCCAGGAGATTGATGAAGCTGCTCGCCGTCGACTTGCTAAGCGACTTTATATTCCACTTCCAGAGGCTGACGCTCGTCGGCAGATAGTGACAAATCTGATGTTGCAGGAGAAAAGCCAGTTGGAAGCTGAGGAACTCGAGAAAGTGGTCTCAAGTACGGAGGGGTTTTCAGGGGCAGATATGACGCAACTTTGCCGCGAGGCTGCACTTGGCCCGATCCGAAGCATCCAGCTCAGCGACATCGCCACAATCACACCTGAGCAGGTGCGTCCTATACTTCACCGTGACTTCCAGGAAGCCCTTAAGACTGTCCGTCCCAGCGTGTCTCCTAAAGACCTTCAGCTCTATGAGGAGTGGAACAAGACTTTTGGCTGTGGTCGATAAACACTAAGCCTTAAACTGTGCAGTTTTGTTTTTGAAGGCAACATTCAACATCTGCTTTAATTCTGGAAACTGCTAATCTTGAAACTTAAACTGTTTTGTTGTTGTTCCATTTTTCTTTCTGACCCAACACAGCTATTGTTTGTGCTGTAACATTCTGTAAAATAAATAAATCTATTTCTTAATATAATTTTGACACATTTTATTGCATTGTAGCTCTTAGATCAGTTACAGTCATACGGCTAAACACAAGGGATTGATTGAGTAAGGACCTATATCATGGAAAATTTGTTTTTGAACTACAAGTGGAGAATGATAGTTATTTGCATATATCAGGCTTAAAGTCCGAGTAAGAAAAGTATAAAACATAAAGAAAGGTTGGAAAATGGTTATGGAAAACTGAAACTGTTAAAAAAATGAGGGGGAGGGAATAAAATATATGCTATGTACCCTGATATTCTAAAACAGCACCTAAATTTCATAGTTTGAAATGGCCTGTTTTTTACATGATTCTATTTAAAGCTGTTCGGTTAAGCTTTAAAATGCTATTTGGAGGATCAGCCAAATATGTGAAAATTTTCCTGTAAAATTAAATGGGGCTGCAACATTTTCCCAGTAAAATAGAGGAAATGTGCCATGTTCATGCTAAAAAGGAACCAGGGGCTCTGTGTGGTGTCTCCTTTTGAGTGTATTATCCAAAGGAGAACAGTTGAGTATGATATGTTGACTTTGTTACTTCCCATATTCCCTCAGTTTCTTTATACACTGACACTTTACTAGAATTCTTTTCACACTGGTCTTGTTCAGTTCAGGTTTAGCTCTCCTCTCCTGTTCTGTCTTTGTTTGTGGATCTGGCAAGGGAAGTTGGGTAATATTGCAGGCATTCTGTTTTCATGATAAGAGTTACCCACAGGCTAACTCATGCAATGCTCTTCCTGTTCTGTCTGTTGCTGTGCGGTTGGGACTGAACTGGTCAAATCAGAAAAATGATTTTATACTTTAAATAGGGTTGTGAGGATGAGTTCGGTGATTATTCAAATGCTTATTTACTCTGTGCATTCACTCGAAAGCGGTGTTTCCTAACACCTGATTCTGGAGGCCTTCTTTACCACACCCACTTTAGCTCAATAAAGGGTTGTCAATGAGCTGATTATTTGGAGCAGGTGTATCAGGAGCTGGGGAAAACACAAAAATACGTAGAGCATGGAGCCTCCAAGACCATGGTTTGGAAACGGTCAAAGCTACGGAAGACAAACTTTATGATAATGGTCCCAATAATAGCTTTACCATAGATACACATACATGTATGTATTTTTATCATTTTGGAGTTAGTCATAATTGCACTTGCAATTATGACTAAAATGTCTTTTGAAGGCTTAATATGTCCTGTTTTCATGATTCAAATTCCAAAACATCGAATGCAATGTGAAATTTACGAGTGATGTGAATGCATGCGAAGACAGTCACAGAAGGAGCAGGGGTGAAGTTAATTAAGAGATTTTAGATGTTAAATGGAGCTTTCACTTAAGTCAAAAATCGCGCAAAAATTTCCTTTAAGTAGGACTAGAAGTCTCTCTTTGGATATCAGGAGGGCAGCAAGAAGCCAAGCCATGAGGTCTGTTGTTTTTTTTTTTTTTCCCCAAACTTTAGGCTATGTTTACTGTGACTGAATTGTAATAGATCTGCTGTTCATAAAGTGTGTGTGGGTCTCGTGTATGCATGTGAGATTTGGGTTCAGTGAGCGTGCTGTGTGGGTTCTATTGCAAGACACAGTCGTTGTGTTCGTGGTTTTATTGTTGATGCTGTTGACCATGGCAATATGTGTGTACTGATCATACGGAGCATAGGTGAATGCTTTGACTTATAGATTCTTCATCATAACACAAGCTTTAGGTAGGAAGGACCCTTCCCTCGAGCCCCATCAGGTATTTGGTACACTGTAAGTATATCTGGTCTTTACCATCTGCGTGGGCCCCTTCATTGCATTTCTAACACCGAAGAGTGACTATAGCACCAATCTACCAGTGAACTAACAACTAAAAAACAAAAGCTGAAAGCAAATTGAAATGAAGAGATGCTGTACCTAGTTTTCTAGGTCATCGAACACCTTCTGCCGCTACAACAGTGAACTCTACATGAGGTGGTAATCGAAAGTATCGTCACCTAGCGCTGTAGCCAGAAATGTTGACTGACCAACATGGAGGACATAACATGAAACCAGAATGGTTCCAATCTGACTGCAATTAAGAACCTCTTAAAGGTAAATATGCACTGACATCAAATCTCTTTGCAGCTTCCAGACATCGCTTGCTTCGGGCCCCTGAAAAATAAAATCTGTCTCTGCTTACACCCCCACACTTGAATAAAGACATCAGCTGATGAAGCACTTCATGAGTTGGCTGGAGTAGAGAAACCAGAAATACACAGCCATGGCAAAAAAAATAAGAGACCACTTTTCTTTTTTCCTCTGTTCACTATTTGTACAATTTGCGACTGTGTGTGTGTGTGTAAAATGCACAGGTTGCTGTTCTTTTATGAACTATTGCAGTATGAGCTGTGTAAAAAATAAACACCTCCGTATGTGTTGTAAGTACAGTAGTCTCTGTATAGCGGCTTTTCTGTGTGCTGTATTCCAGCAGCTTCACTCCTGATTCAGTTCCTGACGGGAGGAAACAGAGCTCACACATGCACACACAATACACGTAACATTACTATTTTAATTGTTGCGACTGTAAAATAATGAGTGTTATGTGGTCTAACATTTCCAAGGTACAATTAATTACTTATATGTATTATTTGTACATTTTCTCATTTGTTTGAGATTTTGAATCAGGTGTGGTCAATAGTGATATGCACATTTTACACAGAGACACTCCCACAAATTGCAAAAGCAATAACCAGAAAAAAAAAAAAGATTTTTTTCCATGGCTGTCTGTAGATTGAGTCCAGTAGATAGCACTGAACCATTGGGCTTGAGTTTATGTGGTTTTTCTGCAATGGTTCTACTGAGTGATTGTTGTAGTGGATAAGTGAAGCTCTTCAGATGTTCTCGGCTGTTGCAATGCCTGTTGACTGATGTTTTCCCAAGCGGTTTGCAGATGTCCCAGACAGTTTAATAGACACAGCAGTCAAGTTCCTCAGTTGCCACAGAGGTCTGTCTGCAAGTTAGTTTCCTGGTTGGTCACAGGCTCAAAGTTTTTCTTTTATGATTGGTCACGGGTTCACTGCAAACTTTCAATGTGAGTAATAACTGTGATCAGAATTCCCTGTGGGTGAGCAAAGTGGGGCTTGTTATTCATCCTTTACTGTGATGTAGCGCTGCTTCAGAATTTCTCCTTTTTAGTCACAAAAGAAATTATATGTAAAGGCATTTATCTGGGCCATATGCAGTTGTGTAAAAAAAAAAAAAAAAACCCTAACTTTTACATTAGAATAAATACAAACGTATGAATCAACAAACACTGTGAAAAAACGTTATTTACAGTCATCATTTAAGACAGAGTTAGGCTAATTGGTCCTTCATTATGTCCTGTGCCGCTGATGCTGAAACATTTTGTTACTGTTATTGTATTTATGTTTATTCTGTTTATTCTAATGCTTTATAGTGTGTTACTGGCAAAAACGCACTCAATGACTAATAAATGGTTGAATATTACTCGTTAAATAGTTTAAAATAAAACCTTTTTATGCTTCTGTATAATACAGTGTATCTAGAGATTATGGCCAGTAACTAGTCATGTGCTTACTGCACTGAAACACTCTGGACCGACACCTGGTCCAAACTTCTAGAGTCAGTTCAAATCAAAGCAGGTACACTGGAGAGTGCAAGAAATAAACACAGGTCACTTAACTTACTAAATTGAATTCATTTCATTAATAATACTTAAGTGTATATCAAGGTACTTTTTTGAAGAGATGTATTATTTCATGTCTTTATATCCCATTTTTAACTGAGAATCATTGAATTGTGTCCTGAAATTCTTAGTTTAACACCCTGTTTCAGGTTTTTTTTAATCATCTACAAGTCCGTATTCTTCTCTCACTTTTCAGTCTGTCGTGGTGTTCCTAATCCTTCATTGCGTATTACAAAATCATTGAATGCTCTCTCCTACAAAAATGGACTTCAATCATTTTATTAAACCCAGCCACCGCTCAGAAATTAGCAATGATCACTATGGCTTCTTTGAGGGCATCGTTCTTTTAAATATCCTGATGTGCGTTTGCACTTGAACAAATTTGTGGGTTTACCAGAAACTGCGGAAATACACATTAAATGATGATTCATTAAGCGATGATATAAGTGGGTGTAAGTGTGAGGTTGAGAAGCGTTCTTGAGCTCTATTGTGGCCGCAGATGGTTTGAGAAATGGAGTTTGCTGGTCCAGTGATGGAGAGACCATGACTTATGCCAAACCACAAAGCAGTTCTAATCACATGAATTTAACATTTCTGTCTTGTTTTCTTTGCAGTGTACATCTGTTTTCGCTTCCTTAGTTCAAAATATAATTTCTGCCTTTGTTAAAAAATGGTTTAGTCAGAAAATGTCTGGTAACATTTATGCTGTCCCCAAATATCTACTTACATTATACAGTACTGTGCAAAAGTCTTAGGCACCTGGGAAAATTATACTTAAAACCTGTTTACTACTGGACAGTAGTGT
>JBBJLS010000148.1:14457152-14472314 GCA_037577275.1 Bryconaethiops microstoma | reverse complement strand
AATTCCTACACAAGCACCTCATTCTGCTTTATGAGGTACTGATTAGTGATCACCTGAATCAAATCTTATTTAATGAGAAGTATAAAAACACAGCTGTAATCGACACTCTCCTCTCGAATTGTGACCAGCTGGATGGCAAAACACTACTAGAAAAAACATCAAAGGTAATTACTGTCATTTTGTTTAAGAGTGAACAAGGGATTTGTTTTCTTTGAACTATTCAAGTTCTGTAAACTCTGCATCGTTTCTCTTATTTTGATGCATCGTCATTTCCTTTAAAATGATGGTATATAGGAATTGTTGGCAACATCCAATATTTCACTACATTCATTTCATTATTCATTTGATTTATCTCTAGAGGGATACAAATGCATTAATATCAACCCAATGCACATACTTCAGCACAGCACTACAGCGGCATCTGAACATTCTCCCGCATGTTGATAAGCATGTTGTTAAGTACCAGTGTTAAAATATCGGTCAAGTCTCATGGTTCTAAATGATTTTATCCGAACATCCATTGCCTCATAGTGGAATAACATCACTAATGGCTTTCTCAAAGTGACTGATTAGGCCATTAACAGGGTGCAAAAATTAGACAGATATAAAAACTTTATCACATTTTCTCCTCATAAAGTATCACTCATAGTCTCTATTGATTATAAAGATCAAATCACATAAACTGGCTGAAAGTCACTTTGCCAGCCTGTGTTGGCATATGTACTGTTCAATAATGCAATAGCTCCAGATGGCTTACAACTCAGCTTTTGGACGGTCCACACCGCGCTTTTCAGATCTGCCTCTGGCTGCTTATGTATGTTAAAAGCACAGACTCTGAAGACCTCACAGAGCCACACTAATCACGGCCATTAAACATCAATCACCGATATTCAGGCGTGAGTTGAGTCATTTAGTAAGCTGCCTTTGCGAGCTCTCCTGCCAACACTTGATACTGATCTTTGGAAAATCTGGCAGGACCTTTCAGAATAGATTTGATCCATCAGATTAAATCAGATGGGCTCTGGAGACGGCTGGACGAAAACACAGCTTTGTCTTTTAGTCTGTTTCCTATGAGGATTCAACATGGACATGCAGGACCTGAACGATATTATTTATTATTATTGACTCAAAAGGACACATGGTTCCCATACCCAAGCCTGGTTAGCACGGGAAAAAATTATCGCTTTCCTGGCCTGCTGCTGGCATCTTGCCTGGAAAATCAGCAATACCCTGTCAAACTCCCAAGAAAAGAATTCTTCAAATACCTGAACTTGTGGACAAGGTCCATAGGTTCTTAAAAATCCCTAAGCTTTGATCTCTATGTTTTTACACATGGTTACCCAATGCTCTTCAATTTCCAAAAAAACAAAATACACTGTTTCAGCAGTCAGTAAAAGGGAAGTGGTCACCGCAATCGAACGACAAAACGCTCAAGAGTTTTCATACTGACACACAAGAACCTGCCTAATAAGATCATTATGGTGTGGGCCTAAAATAGCACCTTAAATTAGACTGATTTTCTTTGCCATTGATGTTGTTGAAATGTAGCCCCGTGAACCTAGAAAAGCACTGAAATTTTTACTGTTTATTTCATTTTACAGTTTCACAGCCAAATAATAACAGACAGTGAGCCAATGGTTAATCCCATTACAATACCTATTCTGAAAGAATTCCCTGTTTTAGGAAAACTGCCTGTTCAGCTAAATGTGACCATGAGTCACTATTTGTGTCTGTAATCCAGAGCTGCATTAAACCAAATCAAAGTTTCAACAGGCAATTATGAGAAAGCTCATTGTCCAGGATGCTAGCTTTGCTCATGGCTGTCTGAGTCAGTCTTTCCTGCGCAACTCAGTCAGAAATAAGTGACCCGTGCGCACATGAACTCCAATGACCCTGACTTAAACATCTGGACAGAAATCTGGCCAGCGTCCACCAGGATCAGGGTCCCAGCATTATATCTGTACAAGGCTAAATATGGAGACTATCATTTTTTATGATGAACAATAACACAGGTCAACAGGTCAAAATCATCAGAGATACTCATAATTCAAAAAGTTGATGTGGCTGAAAAAAACTGAAAGCAGATTTTTTTTTGTTGACCTGTGTAATCTAATTTTTCATGTGTCCACTGCAGATGTCAAGAGTTCACGTTTTTCTGTGTTACTCAAATGTAACTGCAAAATGACATATTCAACTACAGAGTGATTTACATAGTAATTAAATTAAAATTACAATTACATTTTCCACGTGTGGTTGAAACCTTGAGTATCTAGACCAGTGGTCACCAACACTGGTCCTGGAGATCAACATTTCTGAGATTGTCCAGTTCCAGTCACAATCTGAAACACCTGCTTTGGCTACTGAACTTCTTCAGAACTCCCTGATTGGCTAAAGTGTTAAGTAAGAGGGAGGAGCTGTATATTAAATGCAGGTTGAACAGGCTTAACATGAAAGGAAAGAGGATCTCCAAGATGAGGGCTGGTGACCACTGATCTATTTTGTTGCAATCTTTCTTCTTTTAAAAACTTACTTCTAATTGAATCACTTCACTTCAAAGTAGGCTCATACTCAAAGTACATGGACGCTCTTCTACCACACATGGAGATTTGCTGGATTGGATCAGATTCTTTTTCTCTTTTCTTCCATTATTTCTGTTGATATTGGTCTGATACAGACATTTGGTCCTGGGTTGGTTCCACCTCTTAGAACTATGTAACAATCACAGCGTATTAAACTGCTTCACCAGTCCTGTTGTACTAGCACTCCTGTGATGAATTGCATCAGCTTATGACACAAGATGCTTTTCCGAGCACATTAATGATATCATCTGTACAGGTGCATGTTTTTGGCTTTTTTTTTTACAAAGAGAGCATAATTAGTCACACTGGATTTTGTTTTCATTTCAAATTCATTTGTATTCATAGTTTTTGAGAGTTTTTTTTTTAACTGGGGCACTACTGGCTGTTTTCATTCATTTCAATTTATCAAGTGAATATTGTAAAATATCATGAATCACGAAACTTTTTACATGTTTGCCATATTGCCCACCCTTAGATTCATGTGCCTTGATGAAAGCTTGACTAACCGTCACCCTCTCAGTGTTGCTGGCATCGCGTGATGGACCCCGCTAGCTAGTCAGTGGGAATTGCCAATGAGTAAAATGTGATTACATTTGAATAATAAAGCAAAACAAAAGTAATGTGTCACTTTTTCTGAAACTCCAGGCCTCCATTCACAATATTTCCAAATTGCACTGTGACTAAATTGAGTAGTATCACTATGGCTGTGGAACCGCCTATGCTATCCTCTAACCACAACCTCACAAAGTTACCCTACGAAAACACAGCATGGTGATATCATGTGTAACTGGTAGAAAGAGGCTAATGTGGTTTGGCCCTCTGATTCTGCTTGAGCAGTTTGCTAAAAACAGAATTTCCACAGGCTGCCACTACTCACAGGACCATGTTAAGCACTAGCCTTGCAAATTCAGGGCAGCAAGGAGTCAATTACCAGCCTCTTGCAATCACTCTGTGTTTGCAGAGCCCTGTGCGGCAGTGAGTGTGGGGGGATATGGGGATATTTCTCATACACGATAGAGAATTAATTACCACAACACCCATGACTCATTTTTAAGGTAATGGAGAGACTGAGAGGTGTGAGCTTTCAAGCCAGGCCCAAAATGCACAGCAAGGCAAATCAACAGCCTAAGAAAAACATGTGGCAGTGTAACACCGAATAGCTTTATTTGGTGTCACTGTTTGGATTTTGCCAGATGTGAAGCTCTGGGACTCGCTGCCAGATGCTGAGAAGTGAGCCCACCCGGACAAGCAACACATGTGAGAAATTCCCACTTCCTCAGAGTTCTACTTCAACTTTCAGTTACATTATATGGTACTTCATATGAATACATCGCAGTACATACTGCAGGCCACAGTATCGACCTTATGTATGATCTAATTAACAATATAATGCATGGACCCTAGAAGGGGGCTATATGACAAAAGCATATCACATTTTTCACAATTGTCACTTGACATCCATCACAATATCTCATGCTTCTAGGGATGCATAAGGCTACTGGAATCACATCGGTATCATCAGAGAATTGCTTCAAGACATTTTCAGCAAAGAAGAGAGATTAATTGGACAGATTCGACAGATTTCATGATATGATTGAATTTAACATTTGGTTTTTTTTCCCTCAAACTCAACAAATCGGTAGAAACTCCAGTAAATTTGCAGAGGAATGTCATATTTAAGCATACTATCTGAAGAGAAGGTCTACTATATGCTGTTCTATATGTTGCCTGTTGCTTCTAGGCTCTTGGTCGGTCCAGAAATTGGTATAAATTTGGTGAATGCAGCATATGATACCCACGACAAGTGTTTCACGACAGTATAATAATAGTTTCACTTGTTGTGATTGACAAAGGTCTGGACATAACTTTCTTTACTTAATGTACAACATAAAACAGATCTTTAGTCTTAGCTTCCAAAACTGATTTACAGTGTGTTCCACGAAATGGAATGGTTCCAAGCACTCATGCGACCGTTGTTGCAGTAGATTTGTTTGTTAACTCAGATTATTAGCCAGTTAGCATCATGGCCACACCAAGATCGTCTTTTTAATTGGAATCTATTTCTGACTAATTAAGGCTGCGGAAGGACTTTAAATCACTGCACCATTTCATATCAGAGACACACATGTAGTCTTCCTTTTATCTTTATGCTAAAGTGGTAGACTTCCTGAAAAACACCAGGTGTATCTGTGGTGACAGCAATGACCCAAAAATACACAACAAGAACTCTCACACTGGTGTACTCAGCGTGTGTTTTCACCATGAAACCAATGAACTCTTTGCAAACCTTTTCCATGATTAACCAATAGACAGGGCATGACGCAAAAGTGGAGAGCATTATGTGCAACTTGCATTTAGGTCCAGCGACTGAAAATGCAAGGGTTGAGTCATTCGGAGAAGGGATGGCATACTGTTTCCGTTTTGGTTCCCCTACCAAATTGTGTTACAGTGTTCGGTTCAGTGGAAAGACTATGAATGGAGTGCTTATTCTGCGTGAAGCAGTTGGCATCCAGTTTCCCTCAGCCGAGACAAGATCATTCCAATGATACTTCCCTCCGCCAAGACAAGATCATTCCACTAATTCTCATTCTAAACTCTAATTATGAAACTTTTTCAGAATGCCAGAAGGCCCATTGAGTCACAGATTAATTCCCCTCCTAGATGCACAGTTTACGTCATGATCAATGCTTTCTGTGATCTCGAACCACACACTACTTGTTGAAGATCACATGAGATAATATAAGTAAAGTGTCCATTTGTCATATGTGAACACACCACGGCACACAGTGTGAAACTGTTCTCTGTATTTAACCCATTCACCCAATGGGCAGCCGGCGACAAAGCACCCAAAAGCAGTGCGTGGGGATGGTATCTTGTTCAAGCGTACCTCAGTGGTGCCACTAGAAGTTCTGAGATTCGAAACCACGACCTTCTGATAGCACGGCCAACTCCCTAACCACTAGGCCACCAGTCGCCCACTCTTATTTCCTGCATGACCATGTGGGTTTCAGTAAACACAATCAGTGCTACAATCTGTCTCGACCTGACTGGTCCAGCTGGCCCTGTCACCTCAACCTTCAGGAAAGAGATGGACACACTCAGTGGTTTATGAGTAACACATTATGCAACCCAGTAGACAGGGAACCTGACCTGGCAGACAGGATAGCTGAGGAATGTGGAAGTCTTGACAGAGCGTGGAGACTGGTGGAGATCATCAGATACGACAGACAAATCCACCAGAGAATTCGCCTGGGCCTCATTCCTAACTGCCCTCTGATCAGATGAATGGCTGGATGGTTCAGTTGGGTGAACTTACAACTTAGTGTGAGGAACACACAGGCTTAACAAGCTAAAAGCCTGAATAAAACCAGCTGTAAACATGTCACTCATATTTTCCACACTTTTCTGAGGAGCTGACCAGGCTGCTGAATCTTAGTCGAGTTTTCAACAGGATCCTTTTTTCTACTCGATAAAGTGCCTTCTTATAGTCCGGCGTAAACACACCACAGAGCGTGAACTTCTTTCTCTGCATGTAACCCATTCACCAAGTAAAGCAGGGGGCTGCCACCGATGAGGAACACCTTGAGAGCAGTGTGTGGGGACGGTACCTTGCACAAGGGTCCTTCAGTGGTGCCATTAGCAATCAAACCCACAACCTTCTGATCACAGGGACAACTCCCTAACCACTAGCCCACCAGCAGCTTAAGCGAAACTATTTGAGTTTTCAGAGAGCTCTTAAGTGGATGAGACAAATCCCAGGACCTACCTCCACCACCTGAACATAACTGGAAGGAAACCATCCTCTCACTCCATCCTTCTCTCCTTCCCACCATCCTCCGGGAAGAGCCTGGATTAGTTTGATGACTTCTCCTGCCTCGAACTTCAGCCCCTGCTGATGCTGCTCCCCACTGAAGGCGTACAAACTTTTACAGAAAGATCCAGACATGGCCAACTTTTCCATAAAAAACACTCAAATTCTGCTTCTTCTCACACGCTCGCATGTATCACTTCGCCACTTCGGTAGAAATCCAATGACAGCGCGGAGACGAGTAGTATAAACGTGCTCCTGCTGAGAAACAGAAGAACAGCCCTGCAGCTTCACTTCCTTCCTCCGTGACCCAGCGACTCTACAGGCATGGGTGGCACAGACAGGAGACTTTCGCTCTTCAAGTCCCCACCCGTTTTCAGACAAGCTACGCCCTGGCTGCAACGTGATTGAACAGCGGATCACTCTATCAAACACTCCTCTTATTGAGAGAATGTTGAGTAGTAGCCAATCACAGACCGGAAGGGCGGGGCTTGTCGGAATACGGGTGGGAAATAGCATGCACACACCCCTTTCGATGCCTTGCTGCGTGCTGCTCTCACACTGCCGTTTGTTTATCATATTAAAAGGAGCCATTTCTATTCTTTGTTTAAATAGCATGTTTAAAAAAGTTTATAATGTAATAAAATGTACATTAACAACAAATAGGCCCCTTATTATTACATTTACAGATTTACATTTTATTTCCAATATTGTTGAGTATGTCATTTTTTTAATCATGAAAAGATGCATGCAGATAATTTTTGCACATTTTGAAGCATGCTATTTTTTATATATTTATGGATAATGCAGAAACTATTTCACACATGCATGAGGGAAAAAAGGCTCATCTGGCCACTAGATGGCAGTAGTTCAACACTCTAGTTTTGGGCCTATTCAGTCAACATGAGCTTTTGGGAAAGTGACTCAACCTACATTTCTCGTGCAGTTTTGTGTTTTTTCCTGAGGTCCACTTATGCCTTTTGTTGGCTTTTGTTCAGCAAAAAAATAGTCTGGTCTCTTTATACCTTAGATGTAAACAGTTTGGTTTTGTACTTTTATATCTGATAAATATAATAACACTGCTGCTTGTGCAATTGGTGCATCTATGTACAGTACTGTGCGAAAGTCTTAGGCACCCGGGAAAATTATACTTAAAATCTGTTTACTACTAGACAGTAGTGTTAAGTTAGTGTTAAAACATTAATATTACAATAAATACAAACAACATTATTACAGTAAAGAGTGGTTTTATGTGTGACAAAGTGTTCTCCTAACCATTTGCAGACCTCTTTCCTCATGGAAGTCCAATATTCATTTTAGCTACAATCAAATACCTGGTTTGGCTCGTTTTACTTCATTAGATTAAATTAGATGCTGCTTATGGAATTTTATAAATCCACACAATGACTGGAGGCAATGAGCAGAAATCTGAAACCAAACCTGTGTTCTTCTAACCAGATCACAAAATATCAACTCCTTTTTAGCAAAAAGGAAATCACATTGAAATCAAACCTTTGTTCATAAAAATTCAGTGCAAATGCAAAATATCTTCAGGGGTGAGATGGGGGGAAAAAAATGTAGCTGGTCCGTAAACTTGTGGATTGATTTTTGCCAGACGTAGCGACACTGATTATAGATTGTACTCACTTGAAATGAAGCAGTCATGTAATTTTTATGAAACAATCTTAGAAAAACTGGAAGCTCATGAAAAAAAGGGTTTCATTTATTTTTCATCTTTTTTTGTCAAGTCGGTTAATGAATATTTCAAGATCATGTGGTTGGCTACAGTGTTGGAACTTTGTAAAACTAGCCAGCAGTGCAAGTAGTTAGCGCATCCCTGAGGACTGATGGAAAGCTGTCAGAACAGCAGGGGCAGCCCTCAGCCGGACTGAGAGGACAAGACGTCCAGAATTCCTCTGGAACTTCTCCTACCACTAGCTCTCATTTTTAAACATTCCTTAAGTGCACCTCATAAAATGTAACATGATATCACACTTGAACATTTGGGCTTCTTTGGAGCAAGGCCACAGAATAACCACTTTAGTTCCCTGAGGAACCTTCATAAAGGAGATGTTTGACTGTGAAGAATCTTTTCACGGTCCCCCACATAATCAGCTTATTTATCAATTAAAGGCTTTTCGTGGAACATGTACCAAGAAACCCTTCATGCAGATTTCAGGTTTTTATTAATAACATGGTTGAAAGGGGTGGGGTCAATAAGCAGACCGATATGCCTTTTATATGTTAGTTTGCTTAGAAAGGAGAAGTGAGATTTTGGATAGACACTGATGGGGAGGGCGGGTAGGTGCGTGCTGGCCAGATTATCCCTCTCATGCAAATGCACTGTCTCCACCGTTAGGTCCCACTGAAGCGTGGGGACTCCGCACTGGCTACAGCTGCTTCCCGTTTCCGCCCAATCACACAGGAGCCATCTGAATGCGAGTTTGTGTATGTGTGTGTGTGTGTGTGTGTGTGTGTGTGTGTGTGTTTCTGCATGGTGCCGAAGTACCAGTTCTTCTCCCAGCAGCTAGTGCTCAGTATCAGTCTGATGTTTGATATGGCCAAAGCAGGTGTTTTTACATCATGCATCTATTGCACTGGCCACACAGTAAACTCCAGTTTGGTCTACTGTGCATGGTATTCCTTAAACATTGTCAAGAAGATTTTATTACAAAAGTGATGTTGACTAGCATGTCCTGTATGCCCCTTTTCTCTCCTCATAGTCTACAGGAATTTTAGGAATGATGAAATAAAGCATTTCGTTTCTCTTTTTATTTCATTTTACCTGAAGCCGGATGTCTGAACTGCTGTTATGACCGCTCTTTCATTTCCCCATTTATCACTGATCTATATATTTAAAACTTTCTAGCTTAAATTTATTCATTTTTGTTCATATGATGTCAATCATTTCTCTTCCTTACAAGTGTTTTTCACTGACAGGTGGCAGCTACAGGCAGGATTGATGGACATTTTAGGTCAATTATTAACAAAAGAAAAAGTGCAATTTTGAGTTCCTTAAACTTAATCATTTCCCTGGGTAGTTGTATGAAGATTAATTGTTTAACTGTTAAATCGCTGTCTAATATGGACTTTTATTGAAAACAAATGATGAAAGGCTTCCACACTGGTAGATGTTGCACAAATGAAAAATATCTTTATTGATATTTTGCAAGCATGTATTTCTTTAGCCTCTGACGCTATGTGTAAAATACTGTTGAAATCTACAGTTAAATAACAATAATAAAAAAAACAAGGAGATAAAAAAGAAATACAGTGGTGAAAAACCTTCTGCTCACAAATACACAGGTAAGAAGCTTACAGTCTGAGAGGTCTCAATACTGCTAAAGAAAAAAGTCATACAATCATTATTCCGATGTTTCTTTGCTTTCACAAGAAAAGCTTACATTTCGGCATGACTTGGCCAAACTACACAGAAAAATTTAGCATATCTTGGCCAAACTACAGAGAAATAAATAGTTGTTGGTTTGGTCATGCAAGATTTTCTTGTGATAGAGATTCATGAACTATAGTCTGCTGCCCAGAATTTATTCGGATATTCAAACAATGACTTCAAAACAATGATTTATTAATGTTTCTACTTTATTTTCATTCCCAGTGTTTGGAAAGTATCTTCTTCTTTCAAAGATATTAGCTGACACTTATTGGTAACTCACACAGTTGTAGAAAAATAGACAAGACAGTGAATTATATTTACATCTGTCTGTGTTAATCGGTGTGTAACGAAATGAAACGTCCAATTAAACCTTCCAACATGCATACAGTGTTTAGACTTTTTTTCCAATTAAGAATGACTGTGTGTCTTTTTTTATTAATGTCTGTGTGTGTGTTTGTGTGTTTGTTTGTTTGTGTGTGTGTGTGTGTGTGTGTGTGTGTGTTTGTGTTTGTGTGTGTGTGCACCATCAGTAACGGTGTTCTCCACGTGTGATGTGTGAGGAGAACTCATAGCGGTCTTGACTTCGGTAGCCGCACAGGTTGCACTCAAAGGGATCTCTGAAGCCATGGCAGCCCATGTGAATGGTGTACATGACATGGTCCAGGAAGAGCACTCTGCAGTGGACACAGCGGTAGGCCCTGACCTCTTCACCCTCCGCGGTCAGGACCTTAAAGCCCTCGGTGGTCACTCCCATTCCTAGCTCCATGCCGGCCGCCCGTAGCGCCTCAAAATGCCTCTGTTGCTCCTCCTTCACCAGTGGCAGGGCTCCGTTACGAACGCCCGGGGCCATATGATTGGTCAGATAGATGAGGCCTCCAGCAGCAGCGGTTGCAGTCGTCGGGCCCCCTCCCCCTGCTCCCGCCCGCTCCTCATTGTTGCTCTCCGTGTCGGTGGAGTCCTGGCCGCTGTGGCTGGGGGAGCCGTCTTTTTCGCTGGATGCCGACTTGGACTTGGAGAGCAGCAGCAGGTTCTCAGCAGCGCTGTCTTTAGCTGACATGCCGTTGCCCTCAGCTGGCTGGGACTTGTGCAGGTTGTAGATAGGGCTGACCACCATGTCTGTGCCAGAGCCAGGCGGGGTCTGGACCAGCGGCCGCAGAGATTCGGCCCCCAGATAGTTTATGGCACTGTTGATGGCCTGATCGATCACATGAGGCTGCATCATCTCCCCTGAGCCACTCTCAAACGGAAGGTCAGCAAAGCGCTTCTCTGAGAGAGAAAGGGAGAGAGAGGGACAGAATTGAGATGATGTCCACAGAACAACAATGATTTGTCCTTTTTAGTGGAATGAAATCTTTTTATAGGACACTTTATCCTTTTTTATATTGTGCAATATATATCTGAAATGGTCATGTTAAAGGAGAAGGCAAAAACATCCTCAATTTTTTATGTAAAGACATTTTATTCCAAGTCCTTTTGGAACATTTCTGTTGGTCCATTCATCATTTAATGTTTATAGCTGCTGAATTCAAATGGTATACATGAGGTACATGTTTCTTTTGTTTTGACAGCAACCATATATACGGTTATATGCAAAAACACCACCAGTCAAGCTTTGTTGATTTTCAAAGTGAAAATAAGTTAACACATCCTCTACAGGGAACACATTTTAAATATAACATTTTCCTGCTTATGATCCCCCATTTAACAGATTTATTTATCCGATTGGAAACAGATTAAACACACAATCTATAAGTCATATTTAATTAATTAAATTAATTAACAGTTCTCTGTGGAGGATGTGTAATTATTTTCACAATCAACACAACATTTGTTATTTAAAAATTACACCCAAACCTTTGTTTATATGTCTATTTGTATGAGTGTATGTGTGCGTGTGTGTGTGTGTGTGTGTGTGTGTGTGTGTGTGTGTGTGTGAGTGTTAGATAATCTGTTAACAATTTAACTATTCATAAAATAACATTTGACAATTTATCTATAAATAAAGAATGAAATAATGACTGTAATGAAGCAGTAATTTAAAATAGTAACATCTACCTCATCTTTTTCAGATAATTAGAATGCATGGAAAAAAAACCCTGGGATTTTTTAAATGAACACATACATTATACTGTTCAAAAGTCTGCCATTACTTGTAGTGTTAATAGTTCAGTAATAACTTATGTGTTATAAACTAGGCACCATCAGTAAACTGCTGATTTTATACAGTAGATCTTATTAAATGATAAACTCCATTATATATTTGTACTAAATTCTTTTTATTCATGCATATTTGATAATTGGGAAATTTGGCCATATGAGGCATTCTGGATATTAATTTTAATATTTGTTCATTATTGTTATAAAGCTTTCTTGATTAATATGAAATTATCTACAGCTCATCATTAAAAGTTTCTTAATTTCACATCTTTTAACAAACCGCTTAAAACCAACAGATCATTAGCAACGTATTAGAAGCAATTTATTGATGGGGCTGTAACTAAACTGAATTTGCATCGTTTAAAACGGTGATGCCAAGTTTTTGAATGGTAGTGTATATTAGACCTGTACTTATTACAGTGTATAGACTTCCACCTTAAACGTGTGCCTCATGTGCACACATGGTGATTTTGTAAAGACAGGGTTCATGCAGTAAGGCTATCCTTATTTTGTGAAATATGTCAACTTCCTTTAAACATAAAGAAAGCAGACTGCAACTCTTACCCACAAACTTCTGTGGCATAGAGCTCTTACGCTTAGCTACATTGTTAGCTATTCTGTCTAGCACCAAGGCTCTCTCAGACGCAGCCAGGTTTATGTCTTCCCTCTGCTCACTCTGGCTGTTCTCTTCCTTCACTATAAAAAGCAAGACAGAGAAACCATGTATAAGATGCAAATACACAAATACACCTGGCTGGCAGAGATCATCTGCATGATGCTTTAGCTCTTTGCAAACCCATATTCTCAAGTTTCTGCTTCTTGCTATCTTTTCATACTTGCTATGGAGTTCATTGCTTTTTCAGGAATGAATGCAGTAAAAGACTTGCTCTCCAGCAGGTTTTGTCCTTTACCAAGTTTCAGATTTCTGGTGCAATCTTATAGTTAACTACACATCCAAGTGAACAGAAATAAACCTGCCACCAGCCATGAAGCACAGAAACACAACCACACAACATATGCAACAACTGTGTATGAATTATTTGCACAGAATATGCTGTGATAATCTAGTAATACACTCTCGGGTGTAACTATCTTGTGTGAATACGGCCCACTTTTACATGTGATAGGTTATGTGGGATTTGGTTATTGTGCCTCTGCATCCATGAAAAGAGGATGTTAGTGTTCTGGCCTGCGCTGACCTGCGCTGTAGAGGCTGTTCTGGAGGCCCATGCACTGCAGGTAGTTGTGACATCGCTCCTTATGCTCTTCTAGTGAGCTCCGCTGCTTGTAGCTGCGCCCACAGTAAGCACACTTGTGGGGCTTTCCAACTGCCGATTCAAAAGAAAAAAAGAGATGTTGATGAACTCAAAGACATGATAAAGCTGACGTCACTGACTTGCTTCTACAAAATGCATATTTTAAGTAAAATTTACTTATTAATTATTATTCAGCATTTATTATACATATTCTTATATGTCATTTTCCATTGTATATTGTTTTCGTCAAACTAATGAGTTTACCTAAATTACATAATGGTCCAATATAAATGAAATAATGGTATTCTGGGTTCTTATAACAGTCTTTTACAGGCTCTCAATGCAGTCTTTAACAGGATGTTTTGACTACCTGAGTGAGTGCGAAGGTGTCCGGTGAGTGCGTCTCTGCGGCGACATGCATAATTACACAGGTGACATTTGAAAGGTTTCTCTCCAGAGTGGAGTTTGATGTGCCGTAGCAGATTTCCCTTCTGAGTGAAGGAGGCACCACACTGACTACACTGGAAGGGCCTTTCACCTGAGAGAAAAACAGGACAAGGTGAATCAGAAGACACAGGGTTACATGAGTAGGCCATTTCTAGTATTATTTATAGCATTTATTTACAACACTTGAAAAATAATTCATTTTTTTCTAATTATTATGTTTTTGTCCGTTTTCTCTTTTTTAAAAAAAAACTATAAACATCTAATCAATTCTCACATTTTAGTTTATTCATTATTATTAATAATGATATTTGTTTTGATCTGGACTACTACAGTTCTTTTGTAGAAATCATGCATTCCATATGAAGTATATTCTAGTGCGTTCAAAAATCATCATCATCATTATCATCATACTACTACTACTACTACTACTAATAATAATAATAGTGGATATGAGTATAATTATTATATCATGCATACTTAGTATGACAGTTTCTTGTTTATCATTATTATAATTAAACGAGGTATCCGGAGGTGTTTATGGAAGGGAACAGCATGTGTCCTGAGCTCTCTGACGGCACTGCTACCACCTGTAATTCTGTAATTCTACCACACTGAGATGTACGCAGTGCCACGTGTAACTCATTTGCACTACATGGATCAGGCTGGGTGCTGGTGACACTGTTCTATAGCAGCACTATTACACAGAGAGCGGGGGTCACTGGCCTACAGCACTGTTACAGCGGAGCGGCACGAGCCACCACCCCCCCTCCCCCTCCCCGTCTCTCTCTCTCTCTCTCTCTCTCTCCTCCTCCTCGTGGCCCCCGAGCTCCGCTCGCGATCTCATCCAACAACAGGCTTTTCAGCCTCGGGCTGCCAGTTTCGTAATGCACCACTGCCTGGGTCAATTTGATCTGAAAATCTCATTTTTTCCTCTTCTTCGGCTCTAAAATAAGAGCGGCCCATCACAATGCAAATGCGGCGCTCATTTAAATAAAGCGAAGGAAACACTTTGTGTTTGAGAGCCAGTCTTCCTGATCAGCGCCTCTGGAATAAACCAATATCCCGGCGGCCCGCGTGTTCTGGCATTTCTCGGAGAGCCGCTTTAATACGAGCCTCTCTACAAAAGGCCCTATAAAATAAGAGTCACCAGTGAAGCAGCAAAACTGTGGCGGCAAAAAAGAGAGAAACTCATTAAAAAGCATTTTAGGAGAACAGTCTCACTCAGCCAATATTTATATTTAAATAGGAATCACTTCATTATATCTTTTATTGTAGGCTCTCTTTCGCATTTGCATGAGGCCTCTGTTCCTTTCTTCCATTTTGGGTTTCATTAGCTCCTCAAGCGCGGAAGTTAAGTGCCTTTTTGAAAAATGT
Organism: Bryconaethiops microstoma; assembly: GCA_037577275.1. NCBI lineage: Eukaryota > Metazoa > Chordata > Actinopteri > Characiformes > Alestidae > Bryconaethiops > Bryconaethiops microstoma. The sequence goes on along the minus strand of JBBJLS010000148.1, from coordinate 14,457,299 downwards.
TCTCCACCACTGGTTTGGGCTCATTACAATGGAATATCAATCTTGGGTGAGTGAGAGAGAGAGAGAGAGAGAGAGAGAGAGAGAGAGAGAGAGAGAATGAGAGAGAGAGAGAGAGAGAGAGAGAGAGAGAGAGAGAGAGAGAGAGAG
>JBBJLS010000148.1:14444014-14456768 GCA_037577275.1 Bryconaethiops microstoma | reverse complement strand
GGGCTCATGACAAGGGAGTATCGATCTTGGGGGAGTGAGAGAGAGAGAGAGAGAGAGAGAGAGAGAGAGAGAGAGAGAGAGACTGAGAGAGAGAGAGAGAGAAATTAAATACTTTGAACGTTTTAATTTAGCAGAGGCTCCTTCCAGGCTAACTGTTGCTGTTGCCCTCCTCTGCAATTTAGATACACAAAATTACTTTACTTTTTTTTTTCTTTTTCAAGTTTTAGGCACAGGAAGACCCAACACTCCAAACAATAAAACTAACACTTTCTGCACATGAAGGGATGAAGATGGTGATGCTTGGGACCTCTGTTTAATGTAGCCCTTATGCTATTTAGCCTGCTAGTGCTGTGGGGTGGTCCAAAGCTGTTTAATTAGACAGGTTCTCAGTTCACCACAGTAACACTGCTTCACTTCAGTCAGTTAGGTGTAAACGCTTCCTTCCGGTTGCCGTCTAAATGCCAAAGCCAAATGTATGAATTGAGGGGGGGGTGGGGGGTTTTAAAATGCACTGTGGCTCCTGCTAAGAAATGAAACCATATAGCCTATTGCGCTCTGCCTCATCAGCCTGGCCTCCACTGCTCTGCATCTGCCCCTGCTTTCTTCTTGCATGTTATGTGCATCCTATCCAGCCCTGCACACTGTCAGCTCTTCTGTGCTATGGGTGTGGGTGACAGTAAAGGGAGGGAAGAGTAGATGGCGGTTGTGCTTACCAGTGTGGCTTCGCTTGTGCACCATCAGCACATTGGGCCCAATGCACACTATTCCACAGATATCACACTTGAGCTTCCCGTTGGGGAGGCGGATGCCCCCGGCCGTGGGGTAGGCGCCCGCTGGTTTGCCGTCGGGGCCCGCGTGGGAGCCGTTCACTTTGGCCCCCGAGCCATCAAGCATGCGCAAGTCCTCGGCAACACACTCCTCTTCCTCTCCATTCATCTCAGCGGCCAGCCCGTTCTCCTCGTCACTCCGAGCCTCAACTTTTATATTGCAGGCTGGAAAAAGAGGGCAGTGGGCCTGTTTAGTGAAGTGGCAGGCTGGATGGTCACCCTGACTATTGCTGCAGCTGACACTTTCATCGATCACAGTTCTACCATAGCTGAGCATACTGTAGCATACTTGAGCATACTTTATTCTTTATGCCCTAAGGGCAGGAGCCTCAGGCTTATATTCAGTGTGAAGGCTTTGGTGGCATGTTTCTTTTTCTGACTGTGCTGAAAGAGTAAGGGTAAATGACCTGGTACCTGGTACTGCCATTCAACCTAAAACTAGGAATGTGCTGAAAATTTTCCCTTAATAGTTATAGTATGAGCTTAAATCTTACTCAGAAACACTAACACAGGAAGACACAACACTGAAAACACCAACCTATTTTTTTTTTCTCACACAGGTAACGTCTAAGGCCTTTACATAATGTGAAATGAATACTGTGGATACTATTACTATTGCTATTGAAGTTATTGTGGTTCATAGATGTTTTTTTTTTGTTTTTAGTTGTTTAACACAGATGATGTTCAAGCAGAATTTTTTAAAGAAGCGAATAGTGTAAATTCATACACGCGAGTAGCTTTTTGGAACATGAAACTGAAAAAAATGCACACACACACACACGCGCAAACACACACACATATAAGTGTTTGTTCTCTCAGCGCTACTGTTGCTCTGTTTTCAGTAGTCGAGCAGTAAACTCCTGTATGACTTTGCTCACTCAGGAATTGGGAAACTCAGACTCCATACACCATCTCTCTCACCATCACACTTCTCTGAAACAAATGACTGATAAACAGGAAACAGAGACACAGGAAGCTCTGTGAAACTGAGGAGTGCAGCGGTGTAAACCAGACCAACAAACCGTGGTAAATACATACACACACACACACACACACACACACACACACACACACACATGCACATACCAGCACTCACACAGACGAGGCTATAGAGATGCAAGGCTATGAAGTGAGCAGGCCAGTCAAGAAAGCAGTCTCTTTTTTTAAAAAACATTTAAAAAAACAAGGTAGTCGGTCCTAAGATGGCACTATGAGGTGCACCTTCTATGAAATGAGTGCTACCCTTTGGGCAGAGTGCGTGCACTATATTCATTTCCATTACACAATTACCCTGCAACAAGCATAGGTGGCATGACATTTTAGTATTCCTTTGCTCAAAACGGTTCTCATGGAGTTTGTGTTCTGTGGTTAACATGTCATGGTGCCGTGTTTGATTTCCCCATGCCTTCACCTCAGTTTGCACAGAGTGAAGAGGAAGAAGTGGAAATAATGAAATATAGGAATCTAGGAGGAAAGGGGAAGCTTCAGTAACAGAGCCAGCCCAACCGAAAAAAAGACCAAGAATTATGGAGAAGTGACATAAAGGGAAGCACAGACAGGGAATTGTGAGGCAGTACAACTGAAACAAGTGTTTTTGTGGGACACAAAGGGTTTTTTTAAAGTAAACTACAGGGATCAGCAACTGTATCACATGATATGAATGACATGTAAAAAAGGTTTTCCTTTTCTTTGTTTTTCAGTGTGGACAAATAACGTTTATTATTATTGTTTTAAATTTCAGTTCGAAACTTCATATTAGATGAAGAGAGTTAGTCTTCATATTAGATTAAGGCTATGTTAGTCCATAGCCACAAAAAGTGGCAAACCAATTTGGAAAGAGGCCCTGAAACAGAATAGCTCATCAGAAGACCAAAAGGAAGTTGAGTCAGTGTTAACCAAAAGCTGAAAATGTATAAGTTCACTAAACAGATAGCAAAACGCATTCACTCCACTAGAGATCAACACTCTCCTGTTCTGAAAGAAGTTCCTCTGTAGCATTGTAAAAATAATCTAAACCTTTATTTAAACTGCACTTTTCATAGCTGCAAAATCATTAAGTTCTTTTGAACTGGCTTATATAAATAACACTGGAAAGCTTATATAAATAAAACACTGGAAAGCTTAATTATGGTTTGTATGACAAAAAATAAAATAAATAGAAATTAGAGCATGGAAATTGTAAAACAGAGTTCTGGTTCTGGTCATTTATTAACCTCTTACGTGTTGTAACGTAAGTGTAACTTGCCTCGTTGTGTTTTCCATGTAAATACTGAATAATAATAGGATAAATAATGGGGCTGGGAATTTAAGGGGTAAAAAGCATTGCACTCATTGTGCTCCAGCACATTGTGCTCCAGTGCTGTGCCTAATGACATCCTTTTATCAGCAGTAAAATCACTAAGAGTGAAAAACGGGTAATATTGCTTTAGTAAAAGCTGCGCATGTTATCCTGAATAAATGTGCTTTTTAATTAGAATTTTAAAAGTTCAAATATCCCTTCTATTCTCACACTATTCCAGAGTTTATGGGTGTTCTTTAGGATCTCATTAAGAGATTCCAGTTTATCTATTCCCATCTAAGATGTGCAAAAAAAAAATTCTGATTTTATTTACTCATTGAATTAGCTGAAACCTTGGTTTCTTCTTCAAAGTTGGGCCAAATATGTGAGTGTCTTCTTACATCTTGTACACACTTTTTCAACTAATTACAGTCCCTCTGCATGTGCTGCCGTGTGATCTGTCCAGAGATGTGTGACCCAGGCTTGGCAGAGGGAACTAGCCCTGCTGGTGCGCTGAAGTCTCTCATGGATTTGGGGAAGTTGTGACTAAACTGAGGATGGGAAGAGGAGCTTTTACTTTATATAATGTTTGTCACACATCCTAATTTACCCTTTTTGGGAAGCAGGTTTCAAAAGCCTATGCAAGGACAAACAAAGAGCGTTATACTGCAGTAGAGTAGTGACATTAGAGCTCACCTCATCCCGCTTACACTATGACTACTGTTCCTGTCAGACACAGCCTTAACCTTGAAAACTACAAAGCAGCACAGAGTGGCCTTACACTCACTCTGAAACTCGGTATACATGCTGATGGTGGGATAGGTCTAACGCCTAACTTCAGTCAATGTGTTTGTGTTTGATTGGGTGTCAGCTATGTTCCTCTCTGAGCTCTGCTTAGGTTGTCTCAAACCGAAAATAGTGTTGCACTCATGGCTGTGGAGCCACACACTAACCACGGTGCTACGCAGTGTGAATGTGTGTGTGCATACATGTGAGCCTTGATAAGGAGGAAAAAAAAGGCCCTGCTTCTTTTGCACTTTTAGGAACTTCAAAGTGTTTGTCATTAAAATGACAATGGCATGAAAGCCGAATGATCGCCTGAGCGACTGCATTTATGCACGTGAGAAAAGAAATAACACTCAGGTTTGGATCCATTACACATTGCTGTTCAGTGCTGCAAAGACATCTTAGACATTTCACAAGAAGGACAAAATCTTTACTTAAAGCTTTGGCAATTAGCAGCACTATTCAAAATAAAGGTTCCAAAAGGGTTCACAATGCTATAGAACTCCTTCTGATTCCCTAAGAAACTTTTCATCACATGGTTCTTTAGAGACTAGCTTCTCCAAATGAAATGTGTGAATATGAAGCAACTTTTTACAGTTTATAGCAATATTAAAAGAACCGATTACATTATTATTACCATCGCTGTGTATTTCACTGCCCTCAACTAACCTGAATGTTCTGTTACTAGTAGTTATAAGGTTAAAATGTCTGTGTATGATTATTATATCACTACTGTTAGCTTGGCACTAGTATAACTATACACAAAGGCACTGTCAGAACTACATTGATGGAAATCAGGTAAGTACAAGCTTCTTATGAAGCAAATTAAAAAGTTTCTGTATTAAACACTCCCAAGTAAAGAAATTGCTCACAATTATTATTATTATTATTATTATTATTATTATTGTTAATAATAATAATAATAATAATAATAATAATAATAATAATAATAATAATAATAACAATTCTTGATTAATAACAATATGCATTTACCAGCAAGTTATATTACAATGGAAGGGGCTGGCAGTCATGGGCCAAAAGGAAAATAAATCAAGGGTAATTTCATTACATGTAATAAGTTACAACACATTAGACAGATCAGCAGGGTGGGCTATAGATAAATCAGCCCCATCTTAGCCAATTCTTATTTTTCCATGACCTGTAGTGCTGTTTTTTCAGTGGTAATAACAATCAGCTTCTAAAATTCTAGAAAGTAAAGTGATGTGGACACCAAAAATGAAGCCTTATGTCAGTGCCCCTCTATTTTGAGAGATAAGATTAATCCTAAAATTCCATTCATTTCAGTCATCCCTGTCTGCATCACTGTCTGAACACTTTTAGAATGAAAATTTTACTGCAACAAGATTCTAACCCATTCTGAATAACTTCTATTGGTCTAAATAGCAGGGCTGAATGTGTATGCATGTATACAATAACACATAAAGAATAATTTAGAGGGTTTGTTCAGTTTACTGGGTGTACCATTTGGTGTTCTGTGTTCTGAGTGAAGAAAGCTGTGGCTGTGCGTTTGTGTGATTCTGGTGCTCTTCCCCTTCCTGTCTCGATCACACACTCCTAATTGAGTGTGTGCAAAGCTGCACCCCAGTAGTATACCATCGACATAGATAGCTGCTGCTCCATTACCAAGTTTCTGCCTTTATCTGCGAGGCAGTGATGCACTGCAAAGATATAATAGTCACATCCTCTCACACACTGGCTGATTACATCTTCAAGGACAGTGCAATATATGCACGCACACACTTAAGCATGCAGGCATGCACACACTTGCGAATCAGATGTACGATTATCCGAAGTCTATATCAAATATCCTGTCTATCCTGCAAGATACACGCCATACAATGAGAAGCCTTAATCTGACAAAAGTTTAGTTCTGATGTAAACCACCAAAAAATTCCATAAGGTTCCATAAGATTGTTAAAAAAAAGAATGTTAAAACTGCAAACCCATGTCATTTGTGCCACATATGTAGTTTTGAACAAAAAAGCCTTTTAGTTGGCTTTGCAGTCAACATTTCTGATGCTGAGTTTAACATCAGTGGAAAAACAGCATGAAAAGTGTTCATTCATGCTGACTGTCGTTCTGATCATCAAAAGAGATGACTAATCAATAGGCATCTGTGTGGTATAGTCACACAGACATATGTAACCACGGGAGCCCACACCGCATTTTTGTCACATCTCTTCTAATGTACCTCTGCTACATGCTTCATGACCTCACTACCGAGCGCCTGGTTAAAGCCACCTACATAGACTAGCTGGTGCATCTGCAGTGTGCTGGTAACTAACTGGCATTCTGTGGCATGGCCGTCTGGCCAGTATCATTGCTGTCGTGCAAGCTGTTCCTGAACTCTGAGGGGCTGTATGCGATGTCCTATATGGGGGCCCCTCATCAGTCCTCTATCAGTGTTTTATTCTGTAAACACAATAACACATTATTAACTATAGAACCTTAATACTACTTAATTAGCTATATAAACAAAATAAACACATAATAAAATGTGTTCATAAATACATTTATGAAAAAAACAAACAAAAACAAACCCAGAAAAAACACTATGATTTCACAGGATGGTTTTCTGCCAGTATCAACAAAAAACTTAACATGCGCAGACGCAGAGCGCCTTGTGGCTTGGGGGCCCTAAACAACAGTATATAGCAAGAAACGGCTCTGTTGTAGTTACGTACACAACACTAAGAGCAAAGCCAGATCTGTGGTGACCAACTGTTTGTAAATAATGTGTTGTCTCATTTCTCAACATAATGAAAGAAATAATGTTGAAATATTCAATTTAAAATAGAGTGAGATGAAGCCTAGCGATTGTGTGTTTGAGTGTGTTTGTGTGTGTGCATGTGTGAATAGCTCGGCAGTTGAAGTGAAAGCATGGCAAAAAGTGCAGGTGCAGAGCCGTGTGTGCATGTGTGCATGTGTGCATGTGTGCTGATGCCTTGCTGGCCTGGTGTAGCTCCTGAACATTTTATGTCCCTGCATGAGTGTTGAAACTGAGTTCTGGCAAGTTCTTCTTAGGAAACTCTTGCACATCCTATTTCAGTTTCCTCTGACATCTCTCCTTTTTTTTCACTCTCTTAAAATTACCGCAGCTTCAAAGTGTTTTTGTGGCATGCATTAAGTCCAAGCTAATCTGGAGCTACTGGAGGGGAAAATTCCAAACTAAAATACATCAAGATTTTAAACAGGCCATCTGCTAAGTTCAGCTTAGCCAGCTCCATTCCTGCATACATCACAGCCTTTGCGTCTAGTTAACCTACTTCACGCTTGTATGCCATGCATGCCGTATCCATTGTGTGGAGAGATTCTTATCAAGCTTACACTGTGAAATCTATATCTCTGTAAACAAAGCGTTTCTTCCAGTTTCACCTATAAGCCGCTAGTCTTGACCCAGTGCTGGAAAAATACATACAAACTGACTGAATCATAAATCAGCCCGGTAATCTGTGGCTAATGAATATCCCCTTAAGTGTGGAAGAAATCTTCAGATCATATGTTTTAATCATATCTTTTCATTGTTAGACTTAAAGAAAAGTAACTGACCAGTACCATACACCAACTCCATCACTCTCCACTGTATGTTTCCTTAACGTCTGTGAAATTTGGTTAAAATAACAACGAGGTACAATGTAATTGACGGGTATAGACAAGCTTTGTGGAAATGGTTTTGCTGGGTTTTATGTTTTACTTGACTTACTATACTTCCATAATCAAGAATAAAAATCAAATATTAAAGAAACACGACCATATATTGGAGGAAGGTGCTTTAGAGTATATTCAGCTAGATGCATTTTTGATTCTCTTGATTGCCATTTCCTTTTTTGTCTGATTATAGAAAAACAAGAACACAAGTACTCTAGCCATAATTGGTGATGTGTTAGGTTAGGACTCAAATCGGATCTAAAACCACACGCACATATTTTAACACGACCATGACCAGTCCTATTCTGAATGTTACATTCCATACTTCTTAGGAATAATATAACACGTCTGCTTTGATTAAATGTGGACAAGTTTCACAGAACAAGTGCACAAACCCATTTCTCGAATAAATAAGGGAGCTCTTTGCATGTCTTGCCACTTGGTTAAACCACACTTATATTACATTTCAAAAAGCTTGTACTGGTCTGACGAAGATTTATGTTGTTAAAAACACTTTTCATACCAAAATATATCTGTTTTTTCTTTTGCTCTGGGGTCTAAGTTTACATTTTAAAAGAGAATTTGTAGCAATAGCTTTTTAGCAAAGTTTTTACCAACTCTTTCCAACTTTTTAAAGCCTGTTTTTTTCTGTATGTTATTTGGTGTACTTTGCAATGGGGTCTACTCTATATGAGGTTTTTACCATTGAATGCATTCTGGTCTTGAAAAATGTAAAACTCTTGGTAAAGCTGCTCTAAGGGGTCATTTGTCAGCGCTGTAGCTGAGCGGTGTTTGCTCTGTGGTGGTGGCCACACACCGGTCTGACTCACCCGCTGGTTTGTCAGTGCGGTTGTTGTGCTGGAGACCCGTGCTGGCCGACAGGTCCTCTGGAACAGGCATGGGCTCGTCCTGCTCTTCACCCCCCTCGTTTGTGGCAGGACTGTCCCTTCCTGATGCGAAAAAGAGCCTCAGTAAAAAGCACTTCTCCATGCTCACAATACTCAGTCTCACTGTTTCGGTTCATTTCTAATGAGTCCCTTTAAACTCACTCTCATGAGTTCATAAGTTCCATATTGTTTTCACAGTAGATCCTGAATCAGCTAGAGCAGTTACTTCATGCTAACCCTTAAGATTAATAACAGAATAATAAGCCTGTGGCTGATTGCATAAGTGAAACACTTAATTAGCAAGAGAAGTTTAGTGCAAGTAAAAGGTTTAGTAAAAGGTTTAGCGCAATATACTTAAGTTCACCCCTAAGCTTAAGTATATTTATTTTACTAGTGTTTAAGAGAAAGATTTGAGATGTGACAGATAGTGCTGGAAAAGTTTATATAGTCAATGAAAATATTACAAATAATCCTCTATTGTTATGACATATTTATTTATATTTAAAAAAGTTAGTTTAATAACTTGTTACAGTCACACTGATTTAGAACTGATGTTCTGATATTTTATCCTCTTCAGAAAGTTTGTTTTTTATGCCAGGTTTAAATTTGGTCCTATATCCAGTATGAAATCCCATACTGGTTAGGCTAGACCTTTTCACAGTTGATTCAAGATTCCAGATTCAAAGCGTTTATTGTCATATGTACAGAAAAAAAAAGTGGCATTTTCTCTGCAATGAAATTCTTTCTGTGCTGTCCACACACAAATGCCAAGTTAGGTAAAGTGTTGTTGTTGCTATACTTTAAATTCCATCAGCCTCTTTAACTGCTCTGTGACATGTTTAACCTGATGCTGTATACTTTATCTTGGTCTCATACTGACTGTATTTTTTACTATATTTTTATCTTTCTGAATATTGTACATATATTATTTTCTATATTATCTGTCTATGCTTTTATTCAATTGTATTGTCCATTCTACTTACTTTACTATGCAAAGTTGAGCTGGCTTTGAGTCCAAGAATCTCATTACTGTTAATGACATCTGCACTGTTTTCTAGTATACAGCATCTCGAAACTGAAACATACAGACTCTAACACTCCTTATAATGTTAGCATGGATGGGTCTGAACTGCTGTAGGTTGAATAAAAGGAGATTCACTGGTTTTGGTGACGTAACAAAAAAAACGAGAATCAAAACCAAATTACTTATACAGCTTATTTGGACTGGAGGTTGAATGGTACAACTTATTTATTACAAATGACCACATTAAACCCTTTTATTTCAAAAATGTAAAAATAAATGGGTCCCTTAAACATTTTACTTATAACAACAGCTCTTAACATGACATAACACTTAATAAGGTATCTCTGTCATAAATGTCACCTTCCCGGAGGCTACAGACCTGCTCCATTTAAAGATCATGTTCCCTTTTCCATTTCTGTTTTTCTTGGGAACATACCACGGTAACTTTTGTCTCTTTTGTCACATTACCTTTCTGGTTGTCACTGAGCTCACATGAGAACTACCTTGAGAACTCATCAGAATTTGGGTTTGCTGAGGCCTACCACACTACCACAGCCTCTGATACTGAGGTCATGAGAGGGTGCTATACCTGCTATTTGGGACATTTCCTGTGCCTCTTCAGTCTCCATCCTGTGCAGGTACTCTGACAACAGTGAGTGAAAGAGAAAGAGAGATAGGGAGTGGGGAGTCGAGGGGGGGGTGGGGTGTAAAAGAAAGAACCAGATAGACACGAAGACAGAGAAAAAGTGTTTCAGTTTCATCACCACCTACTGTTGCAAATACAACTCTCTAAGAGGGGGCGGCGAATGATTAAAGGGGGAATGCCCTTTCTTTGTATGTCTCCATCACCCCTTTGCGAGCACTCCCATTCCAGCAGCAGACACCACTGTCCTCTACATTACATTACAAAAAAGTACAGACATTTTCATTACCCTGGCTGACAGCCCGGCCAAGACTGAGCCGGGTACGTCTTGCAGTTGGATGGTGGGCTTTCAGGGGTGGGGTGTCGGGAAACTCGAGAGGAGCCTTTCAGACCACATTTGTTATTTATTGTTAATTTCCCACCACATAATCATCCAAAAATGCAAACTGACTGCCGCAAAATTAAGCAGAAAATTAGATGGCCCTGGGTCACAGGGGATGCGGGCGTTTGGCATAGCCTGCTGATTGGCGCTCATGTTCACTCTAATTTACTGAGCATGCATGGGTGAGCCCAGCAGCCCATCTCTTTCTCACTCTCCCTCTCATTCTCTATATCTTTCTTTTTCTCTTTCTCACTCGCTCACGCACGCACACATAGACAAGCCATAGGCAGAAACAATAGGTGAAGTGGACACTGAGAAAACGAGAGAAAGATAGAAACAGACGGGAAGAGAGAGAAGTTTGACCGGGGTGAGTAAAGAGGAAGAAACTTAGAGAGTAAATGAAAAAGAGAGAGGAAGTATGAAGGAGAATGGAAGTTACAAAGGAGAAAGAAGTTAGGATGAGTAAGACGGGACTGGAGAAAGTAAGGGCAAGAAGGAGACAAAGGCGAAGAGAGATGGAAAAAGGGCACAGTAAAAGTGTTTCAAGGATGCAGTAGGCCACGAAGGACAGCAGAGGTTTTTTTTCTTGCAGGAGGAGGCAGTTTAGTGCGGAGCGCTTCCTCAGGCCAGGCCTGCATATCTGAGGAGTCACCAGTGCGCGTGGCCCCATTAATAATGCAGTGGCCCCTCAGGCCCGCGGCAGATGGGCACAACAGCCTCGGCCTCCTCGCCGCCACTTCAAGACGCTCCCGCTGGAGGCCCGTGCCGGGGCCCAGCCAGCCGCCACACAGGGAGAAGTGAAGCTCCCGAAAATAGCCAAGCAAGCTGAAGCGCACCCGCTGGGAGGAGAGGAACCTAGGCCTTCCTGTTTTCACTGACAGATGGCTCCACACATTTGGAACAAATAGCGGGAAGCAAGCGGCTGTCCGTCTGTCGCAATGCCTCTGACAACGACTGCACCAACTCACACACGTAGGGCCCTAGCGACAGCCAGGTGTATGGCTGTGTGGTATGTATGTGTGTTGAGAGTGAGGGTTAAAGGTCACTGGTGAAAATGATTTGCAGAGAGCATTGTGCGTCTATGCGCCTGCTTGATGCAGAGAGCTGGGAGGTTGTGTGTGTATTTGAGTGTGTGTGTGTGTGTGTGTGTGTGTCTGTGTGTCTGTGTGTTTGTGTGTTTGCTCAGAGTGTGGTGTTCCCCCTGTGCCCCCCTATTCTTGGTATGGGAAGGGAAATAGTGATGGCTTGGATAAAGTAGGGGGTGGCGGTTGATCAACCTTTCACATGACACCTTTAGCCTTCAGTTATGGAGTACACTTGGAAAGTCTGTGTCAGTTCATCTACATATATGAGTGTTCAAAATATACAAAAGAATCACATTTTAATTTTCACAGCGCACCAAAACACGATGTGATTGTTGCATTTTGTTTAATGATTTTACATTTTATTTGAATTTCGTATTATTTAGATGCACTAAAAACATTTATACACAGTGTAACTGTGGGCAGAAGGGGAATCTAAAAAAAGTGGTGTAGTCTAAATGGGGGCATGAACTCAGAGAGCTTCCTCATAGAGCTCATAGTTTCCCAAAAGTATAGAAGCTCTTCAAATTACATGGCATTCAAATTTTTAAGAAATGCGTATTTAAAAAGTTTCAAAACTTTTGGGAAACTCAGCCTTCAAAACTAGGGGCGAGTTTCCCAAAAGTACTGAAGTGTTTCTCTAGCGCTGATATTAGTGTTAGCAAGCTTCTGGGAAACCCACATCTACTAGGATTAAGATCTGACTACACTCATTTACACTATTGCACAAACAGTAGTAGGAAAGACAAGCTAACACTGATATAAAAAAAAAAGAGTTCTTTGGAGCAGGCCATTGAAGACCTGCTTTTGGTTCCCTAAAGAATGTTTCAGTTTTTGCAAATGAGATGCGTGAGTGTTCTTTAATTCTTACACAGAAAAAGGACAGAAAGCTCAGAATAACTTGGCCATGCTTCAGTGGGGGCAGAGCAGGAAGAAAGAGCGTGTGTGTTAGTTAGTCAAGTCTCTGTCATGAAATGATGTTTGCTACCTCCATCACTGAATACAACTGACAGTTTAGTTCTTATATAACTGTCTTAAGCTTAAATTAAGGTTGTACTGTTTTGATTTTCTGTTATTTTGGCAACTTTCTTTGCAAGTCTTTGTGTGTGTGTGTGTGTGTGTGTGTGTGTGTGTGTGTGTGTGTGTGTGTGTGTGTGTGTGTATGTGTGTGTGTGT
>JBBJLS010000148.1:14430724-14441253 GCA_037577275.1 Bryconaethiops microstoma | reverse complement strand
GTGTGTGTGTGTGTGTGTGTGTGTGTGTGTGTGTGTGTGTATGTGTGTGTGTGTGTGTGTGTGTGTGTGTGTGATCAGGCTGCTGTTGTGACGCATGTGGATTGCAGGTTGATGATCATTAGAGGAGTGGAGCTCCTGAAGCCAATGGAGGTGTGTGAAGTTCCCCAAACTTTCTCCCCATCTTCACTGTTGCATCAGCGGGGATTTCAACAGAGCACAGGCTGTTTGTGCTGATCTCTATCTGTCTGTCTGTCTTTCTGCCTGCCTGCCTGCCTGTCTGTCTGTCTTTGTGTCTCTCTGTCTGTCTGTCTGCCTGTCAGAGATGATGATGTGTGGAGCCCAAATTGAAGCTTTTTGAATCTACACCTCTTCTCTCCACTGCCATTCAGCACAGGACCTCCACCACCTCATCACCCCTTAATTCACTCTTTCTTATTTACTTACTTACTACTTTTTGCTTGTTTGTTTTTTGTCTCCAGTGCTTTAAGTTCTGACGGGAATGTACATTTAGGTTGAGCTTCATTTAAATGCGGGTTAATTTAAACGCTTACATTTTCATTCATTTTTTACGCTGTTTGACGGAATTTCATCATTCCATAGTTTAATATAAACTGTAATCTTCGTCATCATCATAAAAAAATTAAAAACCTTAAAGATATATTTTCTAATTAATCATTTTATCATTTCTCTCGCTTTTTTTCCTTGCCGGAAATGAAACGGAACCCACGTTTGAAGGCATGTGTCTCTTTCTAACCTTGGATTTAACGTTTCGCTCGTTTTAAAATCGTACCTTTTTGTAGATCTGTTGTTATTTATTTCCAGTTTCGTCTTATTTATAGCTGAAAGTTTGGTGAATAAAAAGGAGCGCGCTAGGAACGCACGATGATTCACGTGCTTCTCTCCTTTTTTATACCAAGTACAACTTTTAATTCACCTAAAATCATAAAAACAATGTTTAGTGCAGAACCTGTTCTCATAAAAAAGCTGGTTCTAAAGAAAGAACGCGCGAGAAGGTCCTCTCCTCTCCGCGCGCGCAGCAGAGCAACAGGTGCGCGAGAATGAGGAGCTTCCGCGAGGAGCGAAACAGCGACATTCCCTAAACATCTCCCCCCAAAAAAGAGCCCTCGCACCCGCACCGTGGACTCCTCAGCCTCAGAACTTTAGAGAAGAACCAGAATGAAGATGGGTGAGGTGTTTTTTTTTGGAGTTTCTGGAATAAGAGACCATTCCTGGGTGGAAAACTAGAGGAAAAAATAAGTTTCCAAAAGTTTCTTTCCCCCCGACATACACACACCTGTCCACTGTGGGCTCGGAATACACACATTAGACGAACGGTGGACACACTTTCCACCTGCTTCTCTTGTTTTCTTGTTAGGAGTTTTCTTTTTCCCGCTCTGCCAGCCTTTCTGTTCTCCCCTCCAGCAAAGTTTTACGCATGAGTGTGTTTGTGTATAAACACCAGTGAGTGAGCGAGTGTGTGTGAGTGTTTTAAAGTGTGTGTACCGCTCTTTTGGCCCCTACCTGCTAGTCCCGGGCTCTGCAGTAAGAAGCTGTTCCAGCTGTGGCCCGCTCCTCCATGTGAGCAGCTCCTCAGCGCTCCGTGGATGATGGCTGCCCCCGCTCCCTCCTCCCCTCTCCACGGCACTTCCTGCCTCCAGCCCAACATCACAGCCCGGCTCTGTGCGCGCGGCGCCCTGCCTCTCGCGCGCAGCCCTTTATTTTCCCGAGGCCAGAGGCGCGCGGATCACCCCTCCTTTTACACGCATGCACACACACACACTCTCTCTCAAACACACACACACCACCAACCCTAACACCCCAACACTGCGTGCCGTGCCAACACAGTCTGACTGGCAGCGCAGCATCACTGGCAGCCATGCATGAGATGGGATGAGGCGGGCAGGACGAGCTGGACCCCCTCATTTCTTATTTATTCCTTTCTCTCTCTCAGTGGGACGGGGGGTGGGGGCGACGGGGGCTATTCTCTGGTTACCTGATCTCACTCACAAGACTGTGGTTCTTCAAGCATTTCTAGCAAATTTCTTCTTCTTCTTCTTCATCTTCTTCTTCTTCTTCTTCTTCTTCTTCTTCTTCTTCTTCTTCTTCCTCCTCCTCTTCTTCTTCTTTATTATAATAATAACAAGAATAACAATACTACTACTAATACTACTAAATATATAATAATAATAATCATAATAATAATAAGTATTACTATTATTATGACAATAATAATAACTATTTTTATTATCCTTATTATTATTGTTGTTGTGTGTTGTTGTTGTTTTTTTATTATTGTTATTGTTGTTATTATTATTATCATTATTGTTATAGTAAGAATGGACCACTGTGTAAATGAACTTCATTATGACATTATTCCAATAATTATTCCAATACTGTGTACTCCCAAAAGTATTTGTGCTATGGAAGAACCACTTTTAGTCCCCTAAACAACCTTTCAAGAATCTTGAGAGAACAGTTTTTTGTAAATAAAATAAATGTAAAGTGTTTAAGGGCGTCTTATCTTTTCCTAGAACTGTACATTTAAGCCAAGAACCATTAAGAAACCTTTATATTTCAATGTGTCTGTGCAGACCCTGGTTATACATATACAAAAATGCAGTTTATTTAAAATCACTGTATTTTCAGCCAAACAACACCCTTGATTCATGTTTGAGTGTATTACATTCTGAGACCATTATTATTATTATTATTATTATTATTATTATTTCATTAAAAGAAGTAACATACATCATTATTATTATTACTATTTATGTATTAATTAATTAATTAATTCATTCATTAATTCATTCATTTGTTCTTATTTGTTCTTTATATCTACTCTCCTGTTTGTCAACCTGTATGTCACCCCTTTTCACATGGAGCTCACATGGAGCTCACTCTGTGTGGCGGTCTCGTCTGTAAGCCTGGTTTTCGTCCGTGTACCTCAGCTCATGAGCGGTTTGTCATGCGCGGGGGCTTCACTGCTTGTTTTTATTCTGCCGCCTTGACAAATCCATTTTTGTTCTTTTGTTTTCTGGTTATTTCCACTCCTGTGGAAATCAAGCATTCATCAAGCATTCATCAAGCATTCATCTGATAATACACTTACTGTTTGGTGGAAAAGTTTATGATTCTGAGTGGTAACAGCATGGTAACCCTGCAGACCACTGTTAGTGATGTCATATAGCAGGGTATTAAAACCACTAGCAGGCTGCATCTAACTACAGGGCCTCCCATACCAAATCTATTCATTCCATCCTACACACTACAGATATCACATTATTGTTTATTTAGCCGGTATGACCTCAATTCAAGGTTGAAACCTTCCAAATCTTCATACTATTACAGTGATTTTTAAACCAAATCTAAAGAACCTGCACAGTGTTTTTTTCAAGCTTTTACTGTTGCAGCAAAACACTATAACACTGCAAGACCGCATTATGAACCTTTAAGAGTTTATTTAGCCATTTATAAATACAGACATGTTCAGGTACTCAGTCTTAAAAAGCACATCTAACTTTTCATTTTGGTCTGACCTGCTCAGTATTTCTTCTCTTGTTATTAAAAAACTAATCATTTGACTCAGGATGGATGCACAGATGATACTGCCACCAATCATCCAAAGAGACATAATTTTTTGCATTAATATTTATAGAAATTGTCAATAAATAATGAGATAGACAGTAAGTTTGGTTAAAATAAATAGACTTATTTCATTCCTGCATTTTGTCATTATATTCTAAACAATGTTTCCGGTACACTGCTTCATGGCTGCTCTGTTAAGGTAATAAGAGATTAAGAGAATTTTGCCTTTCCTCTTCCAGTGATCCTAGCATTTGACCCGAGTGCCATATCTCAGGAGCAGCTGGTGCAGGCTTTTAGCTGCTGAGTCACATACGTAGAAGGAGTTTGCTCTTATCTCCAGTCAGCCAGGAGGACTTTCTTAGGCAGTTGGTCTTGGTGTGAGAAAAGGAACATGGATAATGTTGGTCTTTTGGACTACCTGTGCATTATGTCCAGTGAGAACTTACTAGATAGTCTCTGGGTCTCCCAAAGCACTTGTGAAAAATCACATTTATACAATTTCCCCCTTCAGTAGATGATCCACCAATGACATGGTAGATGTCCAAACTTTGTCTCATCGGTTTTGCACTGGAGGTATGAGGCTAATGTAGCTAACAAGTAATGGAAGCTTACATCCCACCAATCAGCATTATAATCACAATTCTAACGAAGTTGCTAAGTCAAGTATCAATGTGGTTTCTGAGACAGTATGACATACTGTTATAAATGGACAAAAAGATACTATTCCTGTTTTTAGAAGTGTGGTGTACCATTATTTATAATAACAACGTTTTGCCCAATGTCTAATTTGGTGGTTTGAAGCTGCCATTACTTTACTTTAAATTAGACTCATAGCTTCAATGCAAAACTAAAGAAGCAAACTTCAGACACCAAATATGTCTTGCCTGACTACAAATTACACATGTTTTCAACTATCATTTACGAACCAAGATTTCTATGAATGAAATTTTTAGTGGTGACCCTGCAGTCCGAGGTGTAGTGTAGTCCTGCTCCAGAGGCCAAGCGGAGACAGAATTAACGTGGAGCATGACTCAGCAAACTGTGTGCCGTCACCAATCAAGACTTGCAGAGCTAAACATGGGCTTCCTAACCATAGAGATACCGGCAAATCCCAGTGAGTCAGCATAAATTCTCACCTCTCAGAGCACAGGAGCGCGGGAGTATATCAGGACATGTGAAACCTCACAAACAGTAAGTATTCTGCTCAGGTATTTGACACACTGACACAACCGTAGCAGGGGCTTTTCATGTTTATAAGGCACTGTTAATCCAGTGCAGTTCCTGCAGAATAAATGTTTTGCAATGTCGAAGGCAGAGAGAGGCAACCCTTGAGAAAATCCTATCCAAGCAGGGATTGGACAATTACTCCTGAACAGGCCAAAGACCAAATCACACAATTTACAGGTTAAAGGCTAAGAAGATACAGCAATTATTTTCTTCTTTTTTTTTTTTTTTTGCTATCATCAATTTTGTTTTTCAAATATATTTAATGAATCAGTAATAACCTAACAGGGAATAACAATGAATTTATTCTATTGTTTATCTTTATAATCTACATATTGTTGTTATGATTTCTTCTTCTTGTGTACTGTTGTAACAACAGCCATGGGACACTCTAGGGAAGGCCCTTTGTTAGCCACAGTTTCACTACGTATTATAAATACATAATGTCTGTAAAGGTCAAAAAAGCACTATATCCACCACTGTACTATATTAATTTTAGGGAAAAAGCTACGTATATATATATATATATATATTAGTTAATATAACATGAAAAATCTGACTCACAAAAATTAAATCTGTCTTATCAAACTCACCACAGAACAAGGTAGTAATTCATACTAATTAGCTGAATTAAATTAATATCAATCAGGATGAACTGATCAACAAGAGCAGCTCTTTATTATTTCATGGCTGTTTAAACATCCCTCATTTTACGAACTTAAATAACATGTAATTCATAATTGATTCAAATCCGTAAATAAGTTTGACTAGTTCGTGATTGATAATCATGTTAATAGTCAAATTTATTTAAATTCTCTATCCTGGGCTGAGAAATCTCACTTTCTTCAGGAATGCATTATGCAGCAAGATGTCAGGCTAAATTAAATTGCCCTGTGCACACTAAAGTGTCAATTTCCTTATGGTAATCATCTGCTGGAATGGATGTGTCACTAGAAGGAATCAGGCATGCTTGACATTTACCCTCTTTATGGAGAAATGAGGAGAAAAAAAATCAAGAGGAGGAAGAGAAATTAATCTTTCGCCCGAGCGAGTATGGAAAAGAGCCTAAAGGACTGCTGGTGAATCAGCCATTGTGTTTGTGACCCCAACATGAAAATTGAGCCCATAATAAGACATAAACCAAGCAGGACAAGAAGGAAACACCTTGGGATTATGGAGGGGAGACACACATACATTTTAGGGAAGTATTGTTTTGATATACGTTATGCTATGGAACTGCATTAAGGTGGCAAGTGGAAAAAGACAAATACTTGACAAGGAATTAATAATTGATCTGCTTCAGCAGTAGCTCCTTTACATTCTCAGATCAGTTATTGTTAGTCATCCCTAAAACAAAGAGAAAACTTATAGGGGACCATGCTTTTTCAGTCATCGTCCCAAAACTGTGGAATGGATTACCTTTGCACATCAGGCAGGCCGACTCACTAAATGTTTTCAAGTCCTCTCTTAAAACTCATTTTTTCTCATTGGCTTTTAATTCAGTCTGAGACGTTGACTTTTACTTTGACTTTTACTTTGTACTTTTACTTTCACTTTGACTTTTATTGTTTGTTTTGTTTTAATTTGCTTATTTTATGTTATGGTCTTATGTTCATTTTATGGTTTTTACTTTGTGTTTTATATATGTGTACAGCACTTTGGCCAACTGTGTTGTTTTTAAAGTGCTATATAAACAAAGTTGAATTGGACTGGAATTTAAAAAAAACAGACCATAATAAAATTAGTTACATCTCTTGAGTTGAAACTGAGCGTGCAATAATGACACAACAATGTTCTTTGGTGGTATTATTCAATGCCAGTTCACCAGGTCATTATCAGAGACGAACGTGACATGACACACAGTACAGATTAAAAGCTCGAATTTGATCCATTTATTTCCAATTTCTTTTTTTGCAACTTAACTTGCCTTTACATTAGTTGCTAAATATACAAAACCTGCAGTCTCCCTGAATATATCTTCATGTTCTTTCACCTAGCACATCTGTCGCATCTTATCTTTGCAGTTTGATCTTTTTAGAGCCTTTAAAGCTTGGGGAAAAAGAGCTGAGAACTTGTGATAGGAGAGGCAGGCCTGGGGCCCCTCCCAAAGTCAGGGCAGTAAAAGTGTCCAAGGCCCCAGGGTGGACGTTACATTATCTGTAACCACATCTCCATCTCTGGACATGCTGTGGACAGGGCCATTCCCACCATGGCTATGATGCACAATTTAACAGACAGGAACAAAAAGCCAAGCATGCTACTAGACTGTGCTGGCCTCATTAATAGCACCTGACACATAGTACAATGAATAAATCTGGAGTGTTTTAAAAAAAAACCATACTTAAAATTCTTATAATACATTCTCAAAAGAAAAAAACAAAACAAACAAACAAAACTGTGTCTAAACTCTTGTAAACAGAGTGTTACCCTCAAGGTTACGTCTTTAGCACCTTTAAGAACATAACTGTACCATATCCACTATTGCACTGATGTAGATGAGTGCATGAGTTGACTAATTTGTCCCACATAAAAAAGTGGCCGTTGATATGCAAAATAATTATTAAGTAATACAATATTAGTGAAATGAACTGTGCTAAAAGTGAATCATCCCTAAGACTCGACCATGAAGTTAAGTTATGCTAGCTGAACGGAATCCTGGGGTGCTTCTTAAACACAGACACAAAGGTTACGGGGGGAAACAGGAAACCAGCACGTTCCTATTTCCTGTCAACAGGTGAAGCAACATTGCCATTCTCTCTTTTATTCTCCAAACCACAGTGCTTGGGGTGTAGAACTAGAGCATTTCAGAACTACACTTTTCGAGAAACAGCAGGCTTTTCTTTTTAGGTTTCCTACTGCTACATGAATTCCTCAGACATAATATCACTCTGCAGGCTTGCCATAAGAACATAAGACATAGTGTCAGGTTTCAAGAGCAACTCTTTCGTATTGACGTGCAGATCAGAACCTGAGTGGAAATAATGTACACCATTACATTTTGCACACACAAACACACACTCACTCCACACATACGCAAAGCGTAATACAAAGACGTATCTTCTATATTCACAGAGCGTCTCATCTGAATCAAAGGAAATTATGCTAATAAAGCATTTCATTATCCTGAACTCACAGAGAATCAGTCACTGACATCACATCATTACGGATCTATTCACAAATACAGATTGGATTTCTTGAAAAGGGATTATCTTTTTCCACGCCTTTTCACCACTTTATTTCTCTGTTTATCATTTCTAAACTTTTATGTCCCATGGCCTTAAATGGGAGCCGTTAGACGGGACGTGCAGAAGCTTTAGGGAAAATATAAGGATTCCTTGGCGGGACGGTGGTGACCATTCTGGATAGTGGGGCTCTGCGACCGTATGCTGAGGGGGACAAACTGCTCCTACAAAAAGGACACAAATCAGTCATAGTTAAAAAATACTAGAAATGCTGGAAACAATGGGACTCGATAATTGACCAAATTATCAGCTGTATGATTGATGATGTGAAGCCCACTGGGGTTTCCAAGCATTAAACGTGTGTAGAATAAATCAATGAGAGAATTAGTGGTATGTTAGCAAGTTTTGAAAAACACTGCAAGAGGAACAATAACCGAAATTCTTGTGTGAGCAGAGAGGGGGAGGACAGAGTTAGAGGAAGTTTTTGAGGTGCTTGCTGGTCCTCTTTTCTGTTGTAAGGAAAAGCAGGGAGGCCTGCTTTATCAGCAGAGGAAACAGATTTGAGAGGGCCAATGGCTCCAGGAAAATGGATCTGGGTCGAGCGAAAAACCACGATTACCACCGGCAGCTCAAGCAGCTCAACTCTGGATAGGACCATCTGGAGAAGGCTGCTCCAAAAGCCGGTAAACCAGCTCTTCTGAGACCCGGCTAGGAAACACGTTTTCAAAAAAAACCACCCAGTCCCTGGGTGAGGAGTTTGGTTTTCCTCCAGTGCCTCTTTCAGACACCTCCTCCTCCCCCTTCCTCTCTGCTTGAGCTGCAGATGCCCCATTCCTACTCATTCTGAAAGCTGAGGACGTTTTACCGTTGCCTCTGAATGTGAGGGCGGTAGACTGTTTCTGAGCTCATCTGCTGCCTGTCTGAGACACTTCTATCCTTAGCTCCTATAGAAAGTATTTTCATCCTTAACTCATATAGAAAGACTTTAACACCCACAACAGTCCATACTCACAATAATACGTAATACAAAAACACCCAAAGTAAACTTTCCTTTACACCTCCTGACTTCTGTCATTTACAAGCTTCCTTGAACTTTTTCCCAACTCGTTTCAGCCTGCTTTTTGGATTAATTACCTTGTCGACACTTCTGCTTAAATAAGCCTGGGTGCTTTAAGTCTACAGAGTGACATCTTTGACTTTAGGGAGAAGCTGGCCACAGGCTGCAGAGCTAGGCCAGACACAGGAGTTATGTTTTTGACAGAACAGGGAACATGAGGGAGTTACACATAAAAAGAGCTTTTGATGAAGACAGTGGCAGTTCTGTCATTGTTTATCATCCTATATGGGTAGAAAAAGAAAACAAACATTTTGATGTAGGTTAGATAGGCAGCATAGAGTGAGAGGCAGCAAGAATGTGTGTTTTACATATGTGTGTTTATGACAGATGGGAGAGAGAGAGAGAGAGAGAAAGAGAAAGCGAGAGGGAGAGAAAGAAAAAGAGGGGGGGGAGGAATAGAGGATCTCTGAGTTTTATATGTTTGCTATTCAGTCTTAATATAAACAGAATTTCATGATAGGTACAGAAAATCTTTTTTTGCATTTATTTCGAAACTATAGCTAAGTGTTCCTCTTCTTCGCTTCCTTTGCTTTCTTTGCTTATCTGAGAGAGTGTTCACACAAATTCAAAAGAAAACTTCAGGAAACATTCTTAGAAATCTCTATTGTGATCTTCATGACTGGTTCAAAACTTCTGAATACACTACTTTACTGCCACCTGCTGATCTAAGTGGCTCCACACACATGGGCGTGCGCAGGCAGACACACACACACACACACACACACACCTACACACACACCCAACTTCTACCTTTAATTTTAGTTTAGCAAGTTGTTTAGTATGGACATCTTTTAAACATATAAACACAATATGATTGCGACTTGTATTACTTACACAGTATTTTGTAGTATTCTGGTGTAATTTCCCAAAGGAACACAATAAATTACAGACAATGAATAGTGGACGATATTGGTATTTAAAAATACTCAGATTTCTTGATAACACTAAATTCATGAATTTTATGTTAAAAAATGTTTTGAATGTTAAAACATATTATATACACCATAGCATATTTAACATAGCATGCACCAACCTGATTGGTGGTTCTGATACTGACCTCATTAAAAATGTGGGTATCAGCATAATGTAAACGATCCATTTTCAACCTTGTTTCTTATTCACATTCATTATAAAATTGTTGCAACATGTTATCTTTGTTATACGCATACAGCCACAATTTACAACCCCAAATCAGAAAAAGTTAAAGCAGTAATTCACAAATGTCCCTTAACTTTTATTTCATTGCAGACAGTACAAGATCATGTTTTTTTTGGTCAACATCATTTGATTTGTAAATAAACATCCATTCTTGGCATTCAGGCTTGCAACACATTCCAAAAAAATGTTGGGATGGGGGCAATTCAGGGGTAGTAATGAGGCATAATAACTAAATAATGATGTGATTTGAAACTGGTGATGTC
>JBBJLS010000148.1:14404797-14422249 GCA_037577275.1 Bryconaethiops microstoma | reverse complement strand
TCCTGCCTTAAGGGAAGGTTATCATTGGGCCATTGGCTCACTTCAATGACTCGTCTTTATATTTGTTCATTTCAAACAGTTTTTAGGCTGAGATGATTTAGGAATCTGAAAGATACATATAGGAAAAAAGAAGTGTTGCCTGTCAAGCCATGTAGCTTGTTTGTTTAAGATGTGATTTCAGAAACATGAGGTCATGGGAAGAAGTCTTGCATGTCACACTTCATCTGAAAGTCAAATATCCAAAAAATAACCTGCACCTCTGGCCTAGCACTGTAGCTCACAGTTTAAGCTATGGTCTCAAAAACAGAAGGTTGTGGGACCAAACAGGAGTCTTAAACTTATTTAAGATATAGGACTTTCAGATGAAATGTGATGAGCAAGACAAAGTTAGACAGCTTGTCAAGTCCAGTAGCTCACTAGGATCTTACAACCTTTCAATCTTGATCCAATCAGGGTCTTACTTTTAATGTCTTGTATGTCACACTTCATCTGAAAGTCAAATGTCCAAAATGCCCTGGTTCTATAGTCCACTGGTTTAAACTGTGGGCTCAAGTCTTGAAGGTCATGGGATCATATCTGAGTTTTCTTCTTTAGCTCTTGCACGTCACATTCATCTGAAAGGAAAATATAAAAAAGTTGGTAAGGTTGCAGTGGTCTTAAGAACTGAAGGTTGTGGGATCTAATCTGGCTTTTATGTCTTGTATGTCACATTTCATCTGAAAGTGAAACGTCCAAAAAAAAAGGCATCCTAGCTGTGAGATCCTGTGGCTCAGTGGTAAGAGCACTGCCAAAACCCAGAGATTGCAGGTTCTAATCAGAGTTTAATCGTCTGGGGGTTTCACTGTGCAAAACAGAGTGTCGAACTTTTAAGATCCGAGGAACTAACAAACTAGCTGGTTAGGTTTAACTGTCTTAAAAGTTTGTTTCTTACAGCATCCTTATGCATGTTAGGCGAGATTTGAACTAACAACCTCCTGCATTAGAGGCAAGGCCTTTTCCACTACTCCACTCCAAAAACATGCTTTGTTATGAGATCTTTCTTATGTGATCCTGGTTTAAACCAGTCTAAGAGCAACAATATCAAGAGTAAGTGACTCAGAATCATAACAAAAATTTGTAATCATCAGAAACCACAACACACTTTTCCAAACCAGTTTTTCATGCTGAATTCAGATCTGCTTTCAGTTTTTTTCAGTCACATCAACTTTTTGAATTATGAGTAATAATAGATTTGCAATAGACCTGCATACATTTTTTATTAAACCGCAGGCACCGATCAAGTAACGGTTTCTCAAAAACGCATAGTATATGATTATTATATGCTAATTATACCACTATCATGCAATATACAACTAGCTTCATCACAAAAAACTGTACGTGTGGGAAAAACTAAAAACAGATTTGAAATCAGCATGAAAAACACTACAAAACCCACATAAACTTATCTCTGATGATTTTGACCTGTTGACCTGTGTAATCTGTATTTTGCACTGTTAACTTATTAAAGCTAATTTATCTAAAACTTTAAGACAAGTAGGCTACCTACTTTTAAAAACATTGATTATTGAATTAAGACTGGTCTGTTACTAATTCTTTACCTACTATGGCAAAGACATTTATTTTACCAGACAAAAATAGAACAACATCTAATCTAACACAGTGGCTAAAGGTTTTTGTATCCACAGAATTCCCCTCAATCTGAGAGGGAGGTTCGCCTACCCTCCCAGAAGATTTGGCAGACCAAGGAGTTTTGGTGATGGTTGGTTCAGTTCCATCCACATCTGTCTGGCCTTGTTAAAGCCACAAGACACACACATGAGAAAAAAAGCCTATGAGTTGGTTTCTGTAAAAAATCTACTATCCCAGAATCTTTTTAAAAACAATTAGGAAAAAATCAAGGACATTGTTTAAATTCAACATGAACAAAACAATATGCAAGGTTTCATGAAAAAACATGTTAAACAAAGTAAATGGCCCCTTATAGTCACATGTGAACACACCACACAGTGTGAAATTCTTTCTCTGCATTTAACCCAATTACCAAGTGAAGCAGTAGGCAGCCAACAACAAGGGGCACATGGGAAGCAGTAGCGGGGGATGGTACCTTGCTCGAGGGTAGCTCAGTGGTGCCACCAGCAGTCCTGGGATTCAAACCCCGACCTTCTGATCGGAGGGACAACTCCCTAACCACTAGGCCACCAGCTGCCCCAAAACGCATTAAGACAATAGCAGAGTAGAAACGGACATCATCTACCATACAGCAGGTTTGTAATCTGCCAGCAGCAGTACGTTTTACTGTAACAAATGCAGTGTGCAACTGAAGAACCTTAATATTAGTTACCTTGGAGACTTGCTTGCTTTGCTGACTCTGACTTTATTCTTGAATTCCAGCGCCTGTGCTCTGACAGGTCGTCTGAAGGTCTGCCTGTGGGAGTCTGAGGCCTATTTCTGGCAGCAGCAGGAGTCCACAGATCAGACCGAGCATAGACTCTGTCTATAAACCTGTATTTGTCTGGCAGGCTCAGGTCAGTCGGGGCTCCTGCACTCAGGAGGCCCGAGGTGGGCTCTGTTAGTTGAACGGGGTCTCGTAGAGGTGCCATGGGGGCAGTGTCGGCTGGAGGGTGGGCCTGAGGGTTAAACTTGATGAAGCCAGGTTGGTTGGCCTCAGTCATGCTCTTAAAATCATACTGACCCCTTTCGTAGGGCAGGTTCAAGTGTCTGCACAGCCATCTGCTCGTCTCCTTGCCAGTCTGGCACGGCCGCGTTAGGAGAGTCACTCTGGGAGGACTGGCAGCGTTCAGCTTCATTAGAGCCAGCTCAAAATAACAACTCACGGATGGAGGAGAGAGCTATTTAACGCAGAACGTATTGTTTTTCTTCTGCAGTCTCCACAGACCTCTCTACAGCTGTGACATTCTGCCTCTCTCTGTACCTGTTCTCAGCGTCACTCGTTGCCTAGCAACCAGCAGCCGCCAGGGCTCGAATGACTGACAGGTTCTTTTTTATTTCCCCACTTGTACTCAGAGAAACCCCACCCTCCGGACGCTATGATTGGTCAAGGTTTTGGAGGGGGTGGGGTTCTCGCAAATAACTACACGGACAAAAGTATTGTCAGAGTTTGGGCTCGGCGTGAAGGGCAATCTCAATGCTTCAGCATACATTTTGGACAACGCCATGCTTCCAACTGTGTGGACACAGTTTGGTGAAGGCCATTTTCTATTCCAGCAGTGCACAAAGCAAGGTGCATAAAGACATGGTTGGATGAGTTCGATGTGGAAAAACTTGACTGCCGCGCACAGAGCCCAGAACTCAACCCCAACCAGCACATTTGGAATTAACTGGAACGGAGATTGCGACCCGGGCCTTCTCATCCAACAGTGCCTGGCCTTATAAATGCTCTACAGAACGAATGGCCGCAAATTCCCCTCAGAAACTCCAAAATCTCGTGGAAAGCCTTCCAATAAGAGTGGAGCTGTTATAGCTGCAAAAGTGTACCAACTCCGTATTAAAGTCTATATATTTAAATACAATGTCTGTAAAGTCCCTGTTGATGTAATGGTCGGATGTCCCAATACTTTTGTCCATATAGCGTATCAACTACAAGCTGATCACATGTCAGGACGGTGGGAAAATACAGCACTGACCGACATGCGACATTGTAAGCTCCAGATAAATGAAGGTGCCAGATGAACTATTTAATTCCGTCCCGTCCTCAAGACTGGCTGATAACAGGCGGCACAGTCTGAATTCGAAAGTAGAGATAAAACATAAATAACCTAAAACTTTGTAGGTAGGCAATTGCCAATTGCAGACTATACTCACTAGGTGGCGGTCGTGTGCTAAGAATAGGCAAAAGGGCCACACTGAAGATGGATTTAAATAGACAAGGCACGTAAACACGTTTATTCATAATCACAGCTCGTCGTCAGTGCTTTGTATAAGGACACAATTACAGAAAACTTCAAAAATCAGGCGGATCCTAGGAGCTGCTCCAAGATTTTTGTTATGAAACCAAGATGCACCATCTACGCCGCAGAAATTAACAGATTTAATCAGTGTGCGATGAAGAGATTTGCTCGACTTTTACAGAACAGTTCAGATCACTGAGATATTTGATGGCTATTTGCCCAGGAGGAATGATTTCAAAAGCCTGCTGCATTTTCAGAAGACGAGCTGTGAGCAAGTTCCTCTGCGTTATATTCATTAGAGAATAATCTTGATTTTATGAAATTCCTCCTCTGACTGCAAAAGGTTTGTTTCTTTGTGTTCAGTGATGCAGAGAGCATCTCATCCATTCTGCCTCGGTGGCTAGAGATTGTGGTTGCTCGATTTAATAACATTATAAAAGTCGCTGGAAATGTTTAAACTTGTTCAGGGGAAAAACGTGGTGTGTGTGTGTTATTAAAGTGTGAATATTAGCTGCCTTGGAGAAATTGCTCCTTGTACATCTGGGCAAAGCAGAGTGACGCTGATGATGATGAGTGTTGATGGCTGATGGTAAACCAGGGCTGTCTTTAACGTAACTACTCAGCAAACATGCACGGAGTTGTCTGCTCTCTGAATGCTGGTTTAAAAATAACCCAATTAGTGTTATTTGACAAGATAGTGGGGGTTGTACAACAACCCCTCAAGTTAATTATGTTGAAAATCTGCAGTTCTATTTCAACAGAGTGGAGAAAAAACAATAGCCCAGACTCACTCTCTTTCTCTGTCTCTCTGTGGGTGCCCACATTTGGGCTTTTACTTGAATAATTTACACCCTTCCACAGGCCTCTTTCTGCTTCTGCACTGTGCTTAACGCTGGAGATAGTGGCTCAGATTGACCTCTGTGTTTGTTACTGCACAAAACAAACCCTGAGCCTTGCTTGACTCATCTTAAAGGAACATTCATTGTTTTTCCTCCAAAAGAAACACCACCAACATATTATTTTCTATTTTTTGAGTCTTTAGTAAAAATCACTTTAGTAGCGAGACGTGGCACAAAGTATTACCCCTCATGACTTCATTTCTGCGTTTGAAATTGTCTTGAATAACTTCAAGCATTTAAAACTGTTCGGTACCATTACAAATATCCTTATTTGATTTTTTCCTTGATTTTCTGTGTACCCTTTGTCTTTCACCAGACCACTTTATGAGTGTATATACACAGATGCAAATAAATTGCCATAATGTTATTAAGATCTGCAGAGCGACAGGCCCATAATACAGTTGGGCACCAAACTATACATGTACTTATGTGTATTTTTAGAAGGTTGTCGAGTAGGGTGGCACATGCACACTATGTCACTATTCAATTTTTTTTACGCTTTTTAATTTATGGAAGTTACGGGGAACAATTCCGTCTCACAGTGAGTGCCATGTTTGAGCTTAGAAGAGGTGCTCAGAACTGCCCAATAACTATCATCAACCCCTCAGTCCATTAACTGAGCCTCTAATTCTATCCAGGACTGTGGTGTATGCCAGAGAAACACACAGGACAGGTCACCAGTCAGTCAAGGGGCAGGCAAACAGACTAAAAGACTAATCCACACCTAGGGGCTGTATAACATCATCTGATTCTTTATTCATAAGGTTCCACTGGGCTGCCCTTCAGACAATTTAAGCATTTAAACTGCAACAAACATTTTAGATATTGAATTGCTCTTCGCATTCTAAAGACCCCTGCGAATGTATATTGATTAGCCACTTTATCCGCTTCACTGACCACATAGGTGCACTTTGTAGTACACAATTACAGACTGTGGTCCATGAGTTTCTCTGCATCATTTGTTAGCCCCCTTCTCCATTCATCAATGATTGGGACCCTCACAGGACCAACAGTGAGCAGGTATTATTAGGGTGGTGGATCATGCTCAACTCAGCAGTGACATGGACATGGCAGTGGCATGTTTGTGTGTGTGTGTGTGTGTGTGTGTGTTTTGCATGGACTGTTGAATAGCAGTGTCACGACTGGGCTGAAAATAATAATGTGCAACACACGCACACAAACACACACACACACACACACACACACACACACACACACACACACACACACACACACACCAATTAGCATCAGGGTTGTTGCTGTGCTGATAAGGATCCACCAGCCAAATGATACCTGCTCATTAGCGGTCCCAACCATTGATGGATGGATTAAAGGGGGCTAACAGATAAACGGATGAACTACAGCCTACAATCTTAACTACAAATTGCACCTATATGGTAAGTAGAGCTGATAAAATGAGAGCAAGTAAAACACAAAGTAGGCATAACTAATGAAGTGCTTCGTCAGTGTGTAACAATTGTAGATCAATATAAATCAATGGGGGAGAAGGGCTTGGGTGTACAATCAATATTGTCAAGATTTCTTTATAGCATAGTAAACAATGTAAGAAACCTGCATGACCTAAAATACCTCCAAGAGAAAACGGCATGTCTACAAAGCTGATGGAAATGTGTAGATGATCCCACTCTTTGGATTAAAAATGCCTCATTCTGCTCAATAAGGATTTGATCATTAGACTTTGGTCTGCCTCAGTTGCTTATTCAGTCTCATACGGCAATCAATATATGGAAAATATATGACAATAAATTTGGTTTATTTAGGAATATGACAGCACATTTCATTATCACGTGTGTATTGTATGGTGCAGCAGGACTGTGGGAGTCGAAATGGGAATAGGGTTTAGAGAGTCATGTAACATCAGGTAGAAACTAGTTCTTCTTTACAAAGGAACCCTTATGAAATGACTCAACCTTTATGAAATGACTTCTTTTAACAGTTCAGTATTGTTCATATCCTACCCAATATTCACATTAAAGTACATGCACAGACAACTTGGTATTCATCGCAATTAATTGAATCGTCCCTGACCAAAAATGGTGTTGACATTTTTGCAACACCATGAAAATACACACTCTCTTGGCTTCTGAGTGAAATGTTGTACCACAATCCACATGAAGATGCCCTCGGCAAAGCTGGAATGCAGCAGCAAGATGTACAGCATAGCTGTTTGCTCTGTTGTCTGAAATACGCATAGAATTTGCTCATGCATGCACTCTGCATTGTGGTAATTTCTGCTGTGCTATTTCTCATTCCAATTAATGCTCAATCCAGAATTCATTTGCTTTCTCTCTCTACTCTCTCTCTCTCTCTCTTTGTGCTTCAGGTTCATTCAGAGGGAGAACTCTTAATGAATTAGAATGTCTAATTTTTTGGCCAGGAGTTGGGGTATTTTTAGAGTAAGAAATAATTTTCTCCAAAGAGAGAGACAGAGAGGGTGTCATGTTGCTAAAAGCTTTGGTTATTATTAGTCATTTCGTCCCCTCCTCCTTTTCTCTGCAGCATCTGAAATTATTTAAATAGCACTAAATCCATCCCATGGTGCCCAGTCATACAGCACAGTAGCACAGCAGCTAATTTGAGCAGGCCTCATTCATCTGGAAAAAGGAATGCAGCTGGATAGTTAAGAAAGAGTTAGAGCAAGAGAGAGAGAGAGAGAGAGAGAGATTACATTTATGTCATGGCTTTTTATTCCTGTGGTCAAGGGAGATTGGTGTTGCTTTTCTTCTCTGCAAAGGATTATTTTGGTTCTGGCTTTAATTAGCTGAAGTGACACTTAAGATCATGGAAATGGTGGAAGCGAGAGGGTGTAGGGCTACTTTCAGCAGTGTTCGATTCCATTTGAGCTTTCTCTTCATTTTTTTGTACATCTATTATTAAATTTCTTGTTCATCTTTACACCACCAACTTTTCACCACGGTTTCAAATTCTGCACAGTTAGTCTATTTGTGCAAGGCCAGAAAAATGATATTAAAGAGTTCATATGCTAAAGTTTTCTTGTATTTTATTTTTAACCCTAAGGCCCATTTTGAATGGGTTTGTGTACCAAAAACAACTGATTAACTGATTGTTATAACTGATTTCACCTTACCTCCTTCCAACCTCTCTTTATCCTGTAGAATTAAAGTACCTATTTTTATTTTGCTACTGTGCCTTTATGACATGTGAATAAACATGTTCTGATTGGCTGCCTTGTACTGCTATTCATTCAAAAGCACTCTGAACTGAAATATTTTTTATAACTTCAGTGTGATTGAGCGGGACTGAACTGCTATAAGCTGATGGGATGGCTACAAGTAAATGTGTTGGTTTTTGTGACATCACAAGATCTATTTAGAATTCAAATCGAGCTTTTTTTTGTAGCTTCATTTCCAAATATGCAATGGAACGGAGTGAATGATACACACATATTCCAAGATATGATTCCTTAAAAATCCAAACCCACCCCAATCTGATGTTCATGGTGGATCCTACACTGGATGTCCATTGCTGCGTGTTAATCCTGCTAAAGTTGCTCAAGATTCATCCATGTGTTTACATAATGAACAAAAATGTTTAAGGATTATTTATAACTCAATGCCAGGGGTTCTAGCCCTTGGACATGGCCTCGCTAATGATCGTGCTTCATGCAGGCCATGCGTTAACACATTGCTGTTTTCACTTCTTCTCTCCCTCTGCTCTCCCACTTCAGGGTTTGCACACTTTCAGGCAGAAGTCCTCCCATGAAATTCCCATGGGCACCTGGGGCAGGCTTGTCCTGCCAGTCTGGCCTTGGGCAGCGTTTGGGTACAGCTCTCTTTGCCCTCCCTCCTTGCTTCCCGTTCTGCGCCTGTCACACTCAATTAGCTGAATGAAGTAATGAATCTGCCGCTCTATATTTTTCATTAGGGACCGGGGAAGGAGAGAGATATCTGTGAGCTGTCAGCTCCACCGAATATAGAGATGTTTGCAAGCAGTGGGGTCTACTGCTGCAAACCATACTCATGACTCTGCTCTCTCCAAGGGAAAGAATGCAATTCGGAGAATAGACAGCTCGAATGAAGAACAGTCAGAGCCAGTGCGGCTTTCTGTAAGAGTCTGCCCAGCGCTGCCACGCAGCATCTGAAGTACCGATTCATGAGGAGCTCCAGCTCGATACTTGTGAGCTGCCAGCACATGAAAAATACAAAACAAAAGCTTTTAGAAAACCTGGAGCAGCAACTAAACCATGCACATTTAAAACCCCATTACAGTGCTGCACTGTGGTGTGCAGAACAGAAGACCCTCTTCTGAGTGACCCCTGCCTTTGACAGACTTGAACCTGAAAGAGCTCACACCACTGCAATGAACCATCATCCTTCTCAAATTAAAAAAAAAACAAAAACCCAAGGCTATCATTTATAAACCACCGGTAGGCAATCACCAGCCTTATTTATAAAGCATTTAATTCTGTCTGCACAAATTATATCTGTAGACTCTACTCATCCTCGTAATGACTGCCCTGATTATACACTCCTTTCAGACTGATGTATAGTGGCTTGCAATGGCTTTGACAATCATTTGATGTGGCAGTGCTTTTCTATACGTAATTGAGCTGTCTGAAGTGTTTTTATATAAAGCTGTAAGCAAATAAAGTCCAGAGGCAGTAAAGGGACACCTCAGGCTCAGTAAATCTCTGCCCTGTTTTTGTCACAAACAAATCCTTCACTTTCCTCTCTGCAATTTGTAGAAAAAAGTTCAAGGGCCAATTTCTCCCATGCTTGATGATGCTTATTGTAGTTATTGGTTTCCTTACATCCACTTATGAAATTTGTGTGGATGTATGTATGAAAATAAGACCTAATTAACTTTACAGGACTATTTTGCAAGCTCTCTTTAGTCCTTAAAACAGCTTGCCTTTCAGTCTGATATATGTAAAGTGTCTCTGATTGGCTGCCCTCTTTGTGACTCATTCTGAAAGCAGTTTAAACTGAAATATCTCTTTAGCATGAGTGTGGTCTAAACCATCATAAGCTGAAAAGAGGACATGTAAAAGTGCTGTTTTTGTGACATGTTTTTTTCCTTTTTTTTACATGGATTGTATTGACAGTGAAGAACTTTTCAATTCTATGGGCCCTCTTAATGTGCACTGCTTATTTAAAATAATTCAAATTCTTATGGATGTCTACCCAAACACACTAAGACTGGTCACACTAATGCCTTTCTTTTAAATAATACATTTCACATTATTACACATTATTATTATAAGTCCTAGAATCGCATTTAAAAGTCTTTGGTTATTAATTATTCTAGGCTCCTGAGTGTGTGAGTTGAGTGGCTTTTAGTGTAGTGTGTCCTCGCTGGAAAGATCATTTTCATTGCTGCTCGCGGATACATATTTTTAGAGCTGTCATTGCCAGAGGTGGCGAAGAAAAGCGAGCTTCTGAATTTGGCGGCACACGTGCTCCCACTTCCTCTCTCCCATGTCTTTTGTCTCAGCATTTTTAAAATCTGTGTTATAATACAGCCAACAATTTCAATTAAAGAGTAAGAGGCAATATTAAGTAGGCAACACAGAGGGTAATGGACTTTTTCTGTTGCTTGGAGGAATGGGCTTGTCCCTCAAGACCCTTACGTTTCCATTATTAAACTGCCACACAATTGCACAGCCAAGCTGTTTTCATTCCCTTGTATGGCGGGCCCAAAATTACCTGAGCCAGAAGACCTTAAATGCAACTGAAGGAGCCGCTCGAGCGAATGCCATTCTCTTAGCCCCTTAATTGCTGTCAGCTATTGGGGCGTTTTAGCGGTGCCTCATTTAAAGCGTGTCAGATGTGGCTCTCCTTTCCTCCTGACATACATACACTCCTCTGGGCCTCTGGTGTGCACTCGAGTAAGAGGACCAACAGTTGTCAGTTTCAGAATGCGCTCCTTAACCGTTGTCTATA
The DNA here is from genome assembly GCA_037577275.1 of Bryconaethiops microstoma. Lineage (NCBI taxonomy): Eukaryota > Metazoa > Chordata > Actinopteri > Characiformes > Alestidae > Bryconaethiops > Bryconaethiops microstoma. Next base: position 14,411,518 of record JBBJLS010000148.1, on the reverse strand, counting down.
CGAGCATTAAGGTCATGCAAAGTTCATAAGGAGGGGAGTTCAGTGAGGCCTTTTTATCGCCTGCTTCCAAGAAATAAGGAACCGCATGGGACACCCTTTAGGAAGAAAGCAAGGGTGGGAAAAGCCTCTGTTGTGAGCACAGCGAGGTAAATACCTAGATTGTAATGTTCCTCAGAGCAAAGAGAGAAGAGCAGGTTTCTTTATGTTAACATGACCTCACGCTCAGACAGCTTGACATGTAGTTATGCAGGCATCCGTATCAAAACAATGCTCTCTCTCCCAGGCTGAACCTCGCCGAAGCGCATTCTGTATTCAGGTCACAGCGGTGCAGAGAGGAAAAAGGAGGCTTCTCCCCAAGCACACACAAACACACACACTAACTCTGGAGAAGAGGAGGATGTGCAGGATTAGCCTTCCTGCCCAATCACTCCCCGACAGAGCCACACACCAATCAATAACGCACACACAGGGAGCCGCAACAGGTCACCCCAAGTTGCAAAAGTGAATCGTCAATAGCTACCAGCTCCCCTGCTTCTGCTTAAAGCGACTCCGTGCCATGTTTTCTCCCTTTTAATCACTCTATTCATTAGCTGTGAGGTGCAGAGGAAGGAAGTGTTGGAGGGAGGAGGGGGTGGGAGGCAGAGAGCGAGACGGTCTCATCTCAGATGAGATCACACCTTCTGAATGCAGCGGTTCCATCTGCCGAGCATGCTGCCGGGGTGGTGTCAATAACAGCCGGCAAGCAGAGACACGCAGCTGGATTTGCTGAACCAGACAAAATGCGATATTGAGAAGAATAAACCATGACTGCTTCAGTCAAACACATTATATCACAGCACTCTTAAAGGAATAGTTTGATAAAAATGTTCACAATTTCCCACTTACAGCAAGATATTTTTGGTGTGCACATTTTGTCTAAATGCTTCCATTAACACATCCCTAAAACTTGGCTTAATTTGCTAAAACCTCATACAGCCCTTCATTCAGATTTGTAAATGTGGTTTAGGACACATTATGACCTACTGTGGGCTTTAACAATGTCAACAAAATGTCACCATGTAGTCAGACAATACAATCAGACTTTACAGACAACAGAGTCTGATTTCACGAACCACCTCAGGAGTGCTGATTTGAGCCAGGGATTGTGAAATCACCATAAATATTGACCTTTATGGATCATTAATCTATTGTGAGATCAGTCCTTCTTATGACTACTTTCTGAATACAAGCTATGGTGATTATTTTATTCATTTTCATAGCTTACAGTTAATCATTCTCCACAGTGACCGGAACCATACTGACAAGTCTGTGCCACCTTAAGTGATATCTTTGTTATTTATTTAATGAATATTGACTGGCCCCATAGCTCCCGTGCTAAATAAAAAAGCAAATTACGATTCCAAACATGTCTACATCGACTATGACTACATTGGAACAGTCCTTTAATGCGGTGTAAAAACCCCTAAAGCTGTTGTGGCTGTGCTATAATGTTTATTGTATTAATACATTGAAGCTAAGCAACTGTATTCTTTCACCGTAGGCAATACAGTGTCCTCCGGAATTACTCCCACCCTTGCTAAAGATGATTGAAAGGGTTTAGAAAAAAAAATCACGTAGTCGGTTATTACTGAAAATAGAACAATCGTTCCTTCATTTGAGAGAATAAAGCAACCACAAAATGGTCATAATTATTGGCACCTCAAAAAATCTGTACTATGGAAATGCAAACAAAATATAATCCCACACATCTTTAAATAATTTTAAGGTGGCCTAAATATTTAGGATCTTTTCAGCAATCACCAATCATTTCCTGCTTCACTGGGGTATAAAAATGCAACCATACAGGGACCCAATCACTTATCATCCATCACCATATGAAAGATTTCATCGTAATAAGGCAAAACTGTTGACTTGTACAAATCAGGGAATGCATGCAAGAAAACAGCCATTTGATATATCCATATGCCCATGTCAATATCCATTAGGGCAGTCACGAAGAAGTTTATGAAATTCAAAACTATCGTGAACTAGCCTGTTTGAGGATGCAAGGCATTTTGTCAGTAGCACAGTAAAGAGGATGGTCCAAGAAGTAAAAAAAATCTCCAAAAACCACAGCTTTAGAATTAGTTTGCTAGTGACATAGAGTGTCTACGTCTCCAAATTACCTTCATGCCAACAAACAGTTTGTAAGGCACACCAGAAAGAAACTTTTCCTATCTTTTCGCCACAAGCAAAAGCACTTGGAGTTTGCCAGACGCCACTGGGAGTTTAACTGGGACAAGGTGCTGCGGTCAAATGAAACAAAAAAACGAGCTCTTTGTCCAAGGTGGCTTTGGCATAGAAATAAAGATAGCTAGAGAAAAGCTCCTAATATCAAGTCTTAAACTTGATGCAGAATCTGTGATCATGTGGGGCTGTTTTCTTCCAAAGTCCCTGGCAGTGTTGTTTGCATATGTGGCATTATGGGTTCCAAGAAGTACCAGGAGATTTGAAATCAAAATCTGGCTGCTTCTGAAGCTAAAACTTGGTCATCTTCTAACAAGACAATGATCCAAAGCACTCATCTAAAATCCACTCAAATAAGGTTAAATAAACAAAATCAAGCTTTTGGTATGGTCGTCATAGTCCCCTGACCTAAACCCAAATCTGCAAAAGCGGGATAGACTCTGCATTGAGGAATGGTGGGAAGTCATAAAACATTACAAGGAAAGACTCTGTTGTGTCAGCAAAAGGGGGCTTGCACAAAATATTAAAGGGGGTTCCAATAATTGTGACAATAATTTTTCACAATAAAATTTATTTTGTGATGACCTATGATTCTTTGTGGTAATGGGCTCATATGGAATATGTAACTTTCCTTTATTTGCTGAGTAAAGATAATGTTTAATAAACACGAAGGGGAATTCTTCAGGCTTTTTCACTCATATTAAGTAAGGGTGCCTCCATATAAGACAGTTTCACTGCAGAAAAACAAAGTAAGACCCTGGTTAGATGAGTTACAGTGAGTGCACTCAAGAGCTCTTTGATTTTGACTCAAAAATTCAATAGTGCATTGTTAAAAGCAAAGACTACGCAGATATCTTTTCATCTTAAAGCATTATGTCTTAAGACAAAAAGAACTGTACTAGAAATTATATTCATTCTACTATTATCTGCCTCAGCATTTCTCTCCATAATGAGTAAAGTCTTTGATAAATCGAGCCTGTGCTTTGTTTCGGGTTCTTGCTAATTTTCAGGCCCTGCTATCATTTAATTGTGTCATTTGCAGGAGTATGTAGGGAACAAGGCACGGTCAGTAATGATTTTTTTTTTTTGTCCGTTTGAGGGCATTACTTCCTCCTGGCAAGTTATAAGCAATGAGCTATAAATGAAATACAAGCAGCAGTACTTTGTCCGTTCCTTCTTCTATGCTTTCAGTAGCACCATGGCTATTAAGGAAATCGCTCATGGAGCCATCTGAGGAAGTTAACTTTACTGTCAAAATCTATAAAAGTCTTCTCTGGACCGTTAAAACCAGCGGGATTGCAGGCGGGTGTTTGAATAAAGCCTGGTTGTGAAGAAAAACTTGCGGAGAAATTGACGGACATATGCAAGAGCACATCAGTCTTGTAGGAACTAATGTGGCTACAAGCCAGAAATGAATGTCATTGCTTGTTAAGTGCAAAGCCTCTGATATCATTTGAATGATTGGGGGTAGGAGTGGAGGGGGGGTTCTTCTTGAAGCAGGACAGGGTAATAGTTTTGGGCTTCTGCAAAAGATTTTCTTCATTAAAAGCTCCTTTTGAAGGAGGCTGAGGCTAGCTGGGTATTAAGACACGTTGGGGAATTCCATTTCAAAGAGGAAGACTAATTTAGGGTATCTTCTAGTATATGTAGTCATTAGAGTAAGTTTTCATAATTGGGCTCTAGCTGCAATGGAAACCAAGCATACACGAACACTAGAACTGTCAAGTTAAAGCTAAGACCATTTATACATTTTTTTAAGTGATAATGCATATTTTATGGCAAAACAGATCAGAGGACAAAGTCTTTAAACAGATGCTTGTTTATTTAAAGAATTTGTTGAATTTGCATAATACATGGAGTTGCCAGTTTTTGTACACTTACCTTGTAGCTTCACTCACTGGCCAGTTCATAACTTACGAATACCATATAGATGGTCTGGGCAATGCAATGATAGTCACTGTTGTCACTGTTGTCACGTTTTGCAACAGTATGTCACAATATGCTTTTCTGAGCATATTGTGGATAACACCAATATTTACATAAACCTGACCAACTGGATCATCAATTACCAAAAAGAGCATGATTGTCAAATGACAGTATCACACTGAGTATTGTGAAAATTCTTGATGTATAATAACAGTAGATTTTTGCCATATTGCCCACACCTTTACATACGCTCATGCAGGTTAACAAATATTGACTGTAACTCAAATATTGACTATAACTCATGTCTGTGACAGGTTAGTGTATGCTTTGTGTGAGCTGTGCATTAGCGTATTGGGCACAGTGATGTTGCAGGAGTTTTTAAACACTGTACCTTATTGACACAGCTGCCTTATTGGTACAGCTAGAGTCTAATCTTCTCTTTTTCCAAAAACACTTTATATTCTCCAGCTCGTCTTCAGTGGTCACTTTGTGAACAGAAGACTATTGCTGGCTGGATATCCCCATCAATTGACAAGTCAGTGTATGCCGCTAACCTTATCGGCCAAGGCTGATCTTGCTTTTCTCCTTTTTATACTGTCCACTGAACATTGTTCATTATAGTGTGGGAAAAAGAAAAGAGGGTGGGGGTTAGTGGGTGGGGTAAGAAATAAAGATACGGAGAGAATGAAGGAGAATGAAAACACATTAATGGTTATTATGTACACCCACTAGGGGGTCAGAGCCTACAAGATGAGGCATCAGGGAACGCATGTGGATAATCCATATTTATTCTTATGACACTTACTGCTCGTCAGAGAGAGAGAGAGAGAAAGCTTGATGTGGGAGATTGATGGATGACAGTGCTTTCTAGCAGGGTAGCACTTTAGGCTGTCATGTATGTGCATGAATCTAACTTTATTTCTCGCAATCCCTAAGCCTGGCCCGAAGGCACGTCTCCTTGATGGAGGAATATATGCTGGTCGTCTGGCAACCCTGGATCAAAGAAAGAAACGATACAGCATTCTGGATGCATAACAGAGGACGCATAATGTTACTTATACAAAAATAAATACATTCTATTGATACATTTTGTAGTGATAACATGCAGCCTTAATTAATTGTAAGATTTTTACACGTCGTCAAAGATGATTCAATTATATATTATGATTGAATAATTCAAGTCACTTGGTCTGTCTGAGTTTGTTACTCTCAGAAGGAGGAGACATGACATCTGTGCTGTGGATAACACCACTGAGAAGGAATAATACAGCACTTTTAAATAGTGTAGGAGAGTAGCAATTAAAGTGTGCATTCTGATTTGCGCAACTAAATCATCATTATGCTTTTTGTAACAGTGAATTAGACACTTTTCATCAGACACAGTTGCCGCTAAGAGATGACATATGATGTTAATTACTTTGATGCTGCATGCAGTTTATAATCCTTTAATATCACAACACCTGTCGTTGAGACATATAATCTTACCACCCCTGTTTTCCATGGCAGGAGCTCAACAATAAACACTTCTGAATCCTCCTGTCAACTGAGCTGTCAATATTATGACAGTTATCTTCTGGGTTACTGTCCATCAGAGTATATTGACAGCGCGTCAAGAAGGGGGCAGCAGCCAAGTTACTTTGCCCTATGAGTGGAGTGGGACTCCGAAAGTTGATACAGTCAGTGGTGACTCATAGTAATATTAGTACTATAATAATGGGTGGTGGTGGCCTAGTGGTAGGATACTTGCCTCTGGACCAAGAGGTCGTGGGTTTGAATCCTACCTCCAGCACACCATTACTGGGTTCCTAACCCCAAGTCTCTCCAGGGAGACTGGAAGTCGCTTTGGTTAACAGCGTCTGCTAAATGCCGTAAATGTAAACATAACCAACATTTGCTCTGGACACAGTCTTTCAGTCACTGGGAAACAAATTGAAGTTGAGATGATTATAATGAGCTTCTCCTGCATGAGGCTGGGTGACATCCATTGTTGTTATGGGGAGCAAAACTTCTGTCAGTGTGATGGTATTTCCAAGCCAAATGGGGGTGCCATGTACTTTGCATTTAGGCCCAAATTTACATACAGGCTAAAGAGTAAAGTAAACGTAATGCAGCAAAAGAGCTATTATTTGTCGTGGAATCCAGTGTAGAAGTGACATGATCCTGAACTCTTCAGAGGTCTGAATTTGACAGGTACACAGCACAAATTGGAGTGTTAAAATTTGCTGGGGTAAATGTCCCCAGCAAATTTTAACTCTCAAAGTGTGATTTTAACATTTTCTGATTTAAATGGTACTCAATTTTGGAGTTATTTGACAAAATGTATTCAATCAGTGTTGATTTAATTCTTAAAAGAGGAAATCCTAAATACTTTAACTCTGTAAAGAGGTTGGTTAAAAATTTGAACACTGTCACGACTCTGTACAGAGTTAATTTTGAACTCAAGTTAAGCCCCGCCCTCCCAGACACTAGCGCGGACAGTTCACTTTTTCGGCTGAAGCCACATGGAAGAACGGTACTGATTTTGCACCTGCATACAGTTCTACAGGGTAAGTGGAATTAAGTCAAACTT
>JBBJLS010000148.1:14388975-14404697 GCA_037577275.1 Bryconaethiops microstoma | reverse complement strand
GACTTTGTAAAGCTGCTTTGTGACAACCTGGTTGTAAAAAGCGCTATATAAATAAAATTGAATTGAATTGAATATCATTTAAGTTTATGGTTGTTTAAATGCATACTTGCTGAATTTTCAGGCTTTGCCTAATCAGTTCTATGCAATTATTTCTTAGTACACCCCTGTTCAAATGAAGTTCCAAGATAAGATAACCTCTCATACAGGGAGCAAATATAAATATGCAGTTTTTGTATTTAAAATTCTTGGAAAAAATAGAACATAAACCACGAAATATGCTATCTGTTTTGTGCAGGCTGCACGTATACTTTGAGGTTTACAGCAGACAAAAAAGACCAAAGCTTACAAGTAATGACATCACAAGGCTGTCTGCCCTGCACAGGAATAATATGTATATTTATATTTTTTTTATTTTGGGTGTTTTTAATCATATTACTTTTGCATTATTGCCTGTTGCATTAATGCATAGGTAAAAGAAAGTTAGTTTGGTTCTCCATGTTGGGATTACCCTGAAAAAGAACATCTTCATATAAAGATTCCAGACAGAATTGTCAGTAAAGGGCTCCCTCACACTTTCAGACAAATAAAAAAGGTTCCTTTAATTAACAAAAGGAGCTGAGTAAAACGTTTTAAATGAACTTTTTACTCCCCAGTCCACATGTCTCATATAGGAATTGCAAAATCTGTTTAAACAAATGAATACATTTACATATATCCACCTATTCAGTCAATATTCACCTATTCAGTTTAGCACCAGCCATTTATGTAGGTTATAAAGAGTATTTCCAACCCAAACAGGAAAGTAAATCATTTACATATATATTCATTTATATACATGCATATATATGTATATATACCATAAAGAGTACCTTTTAAGTGTTCAAATGCTGTCAATATTTACCAACTTTGTTCTACCTTTATGCAGAGAATAATGTCCCGCTCTGCTCAGAAGAGAGATGGTGAAGAAGCACACAGAGAGTGCAGGTCAGAGGCTTCTTCCTGTGAGGTACGCAGTAGAAGCTTGGGGGGCATTCCTCAGTTAAAGACAAACTACAGTCCTCTCAAAAGCTAACTTTTTTATATGTCAAAAGCATGTCATACTTCCCAGACAGGAAGGCAGCCCTCAGAGGACCCGTCCCACCGTGCCATCCTCTATACAGGCTGGGTCCTATCCTGTGCACTTGCAAAATACCCTCAATCCATGACTGACTACAATCCATAGCTTCCCAAGGGCTGATCAAAGATGTATGTGTCCTGATTTGGAAGAGCAAAGTTTACATTTATATTTCAATAAATAATTCCAGAGAATTGGTTTATCTCATCTGCTTTCATCTCGACTCTTACAGGTCTCTCTCCTGCTTTCCTCTCTGTTGTTTGTACTTGATGTCGTTCCAGGGAGTGAACGGTCAGTGAACATTTAGCACAGCTGCGTTCAGTTACAGGAGTGAACTTTTTACCAAATAAAAAAGCAATTTAAAAGCAATTCCATCCAGTTTGCATTTCCCAGGGATCAACTGCCATGGTTGCTGATTTTATTTATGTCAAAAGCACTGCGCAGGGCCTGTATCCTGGACTTGCCTAGTCTTGAACTAAATTGCAGTGCCTATTGTGAAGGTTTACTCAAGACTTAGGCTTAATTTGGGTCTGGAAAACTGGTCCGATGTGATTAACCCAAAAAATAGTGCCTTTTTGTTATTTGTGGTTCATATTAGCACAGGCAATACTGTTTTCCAACTAAATAAAATATGATTATTTTTTTTATTGTGTAAAAAAAATACCGCAAGACAGGTTTTCTCATTTAGTAGGTTTTGTAGTTCTTTTTTACTGGTCTGCCACCATGGTCACTTTAATTAGTGCTTATTTAAACCTACTTTGAAAAATCAAGCTGTTCAGAAAAAAGGGGTCGAGACAGATGTGTTTACTTCATGTTAATCTCTCCGTTGTGCTTTTGGCAGAAGATCAGCAGCACTGCGTCTGGTGGGACTGTGGGCTAATTGACGCTGTTTCCCCCTCAGAGGACTTTGTTAATGTAATGTAAAGGCAAAAAGCCCTGTTTCTAGTCTCAGACCAGGCTCAGGTCAGCTTCCACCGCCTACAGGTTATCAGCAGTTATCTGTGCACACATCCTTCCTTGTCTGAGCAGATACCACACAAATACGCTTTGGGGGGCTTTTGCTCTGAGGCCTATTCCCTCCCTGAGTCTGTACTTTGTTGCACCCATAAAAACAGCAGAAGAAGCAATAAAATTTCAAAATGGAAACAAAAAGACTTGCAAAAGGTGTAATTACAAGCACGGCAAAATAATATGAGCATGGAAAGAGATCGTCGAGTTTTGTTTGTGAAAATTGTCAAACCGTTAGGCACTGTTTATGTCTCCAGGGGTGGATTTGCCTGGATTATTGCTGCTTAGAGGTGGAGAAAGGACTCTTTTGCAACTTTTTCCATGGAGCTTTAATTAAATGCAGCGTTTGTCCCTATATCAGCAGCAGATGGCCCCCGGTGTCATGTGCCCCACAAGGCCTTCCCAACATGTTGCTTGTGCTCTTTGAGTCAATGGACTGAACTGATTCCCCTTCACAAAATATTTTTTTCTGTTCAGGAAACATGAGTGACATTTCCACTGCAAGAACCCCCACAGACCAGAGCACACAGACCTGACGTTCTGCAACAAACACCAACATTGTCATGTTTGCAGTTGTCTTCAGAATGAAAAAGAAAAAGAACTGATCCACAGTTACAAGAACAAAGATGTTAGCAGCAGCATGCAGTGTAGAGGGCTTTTTTTTTGCAGTATACTGCATTATACTCTATATCTGTATGCCGTATTACCATTATGTACAGTGTGCGTGCAACAGGGCGTCACTAGACCTGCTATCATTATGAGCTTAGCCAGTTGGGCCTATCCCAAGACTCACCTCATTTTCTTAGCCTTCCAATCTCTATGTAGTGTTTTACTGTGCAAAGAGAGCTCTTGCTACATACAGAAATATTTGAACATAACAGCTAATTCATGTTATTTGGCAGATGCTTTTATCTAAATCAAATGCAAATATAGCATTAGGACTCTTATGGGTGTAGCATGGTGTGTCACCCAGGGTAGGAGTCAAATCCCACTCTCCAGCATTGAGGAGAGTGGTGTTACCCACTACACTAACCACCCGATGCCTCAGCTTGGCATACTCAAGAAATTCATTTTGGTTGCATTCTGCATAATACTCACTACCTTTGGGCACAGTCAGTATGTAAGCTGTATGTAATAGGATATTTTGAAGTAAAGTAAGGATAACTTGAACTATTGGAGAAAAGTGAATGTTACTGAATATTCAAACACAAGTTTCACAGAACTATTTTCCATCATTTTTAAAGCAGCTGCATGCAGTAAACAAGAACATGTTTAGGAACTTCGAGCCTGTGGGACGTAAACAAGGCACCATTAGTTCTGTGTTTGAAAGTATGCATTTGGGACAGAATTAAGTGACGTGCATGTCATGCATTGCCATTTTTGCCCACTCTGATTAGACCAAACCAGTATCTCAACTCCAGAAGAAGAAATGGCACATTCTACAGCACTGGTCACAGCTCCAACCACAGTCCGCCACACTTAGTCCAGCTAACTAACTTCTTCAAATGGCCTTGACTGATTGTATCTTATGCATTAGTGTGGCAGATTGTTATCAGAACTACAGTCCAGAATGCAGATTGGAGCTAGTCTGTGTGGGACAGTAAATGATTGCATTCAAATGAAGATCAATGGACTACCAAAGTGCCCAATTGGAATAAGTCTTGTGTAGATCTTGTTCAGGATAGTTCTGCAAGCTTATAGGTCTCTAAAAGGTGAAAAAGTCCTTTTGCTAGTCAGTCACATGATAAATAATATTTTGTCCAGTCTATTAAACACTGTTCAAGTCGGTTCATACAGTGAGGATTTGGAGGAAGAGGAAGCCTGTCCTATCGTAGCCTACAAGAACTTAGCCTATGTGGTGCATCAGTTTGTTCAAGGATTCTAAACTCACAGCTCACATAAGCAGTAGTTACACAATATAGTGCAAATATTTTTGTGGCTCAAGGCACCTTTTGGCCTTCCGCTGGACTATTGAAATTAGTCATTTTAAGGAGTATAGCATGGCAACCACAACTATCTGAGGCACTGACATAGGAGGTAAATAATTCACTTACATACACTGTAAATAACAGCCCATTAGTTGTATTATACTATACCATTCGTCTTTATAAAGAATATTAGTGTCATGCTGGTTGTGATGTTACTGACTGCATCCTATCATCAATACATGCTTATTGAAGGAAGCACCAACTGTTTAGGCAAAAACATTTGGGCCATATTCCATGTAGAAAGTTTTGTGAACTGTTTTGATGCAATACATTAAAGGTTATAAAGTAGTTGATTAACACCATTGACATCAGCTGCAAATAAAAGTGTTCACTAACACTTACTGCATTTAGCAGACACTTTTATCCAAAGCGACTTCCATCCCCTAACTACAGGGGGAAGTCTCCCTGGAGCAACTTTTAAGGGTCTTGCTTAGGAACCCAGTGGTAGTGTGCTGAAGGTAGGATTTAAACCCATGACCTCTTGGTCCAGAGGCAGGTATCCTACCCACTAGGCCACCACCACCCTTCTGTATGATGTTAGCAGGCTAGCTTGTGGAAGCGTACTAATTGATAATTGGACAGCTGTACGACTGTAGGGCCCACAGTTCTCAAACTACCATGAATGGAAAAAAGGCAGAGTGATGGCTATGGTAAGAGCTTCATACACAACTTTGCCGGCGATAAGCACACACTCAACTCCCCCTCGGGGAGCTCTCACTCACAAGTCCCCTGTCAGTAGATGTAATTGTTTTGAGACTGATGGATCAAGCCCCCTCCAGATGTTTGCAGAGCGAGGCCTATGAAAACCCAGCTCCAGTTCTGTAATTATGGAGAGACACTGTCTCATACATAGCACTGTAACGACAGAGTAGAGGAGGGGGAGCACCAGCCATTACATTCTGAGTGCTTTGACCTCGCATAATAGGGAGATAAATGATATGTCTGCCAGCGGTGTGTAAATGTGAGGTATCCTTTCATCCTTCATTTTAGGGTTGGCATGAACGGTGCTTGCTTATGTCTGTGTGTGTGTGTGTGTGTGTGTGTGCGTGTGTATGTGCGTGTGTGTGAAACGGGGAGAGATGGTAGGTAGCGCCTTGTCAGGATAGGTCCAAACATGTTTGTTTATTTTTGTAATCTAAAATACCTTCTTTTCTCCTTTCCACAATGGGAATTTCCACAGAGCAAGAATTTGGGAGTCCGTCTGGCGACAGTGTAGGCATCTCCCGAGCAGCAGATGAGTTCAATTAGCACGCCAACCATTCAAGCGGCTTTCTCTCTTCAAACATACACTTTCAGAGTGGAACCCTGGCTTTGTTGGAACAGTCCCATCTGGAAGCTGCTTGCCAAAGTAAGTGGGCAAACAAGAGGCAGTGACAGAGCTAGAAAACTAATTTGAACCTTAGTGCAGGAGAGTCGAGTCATTCCTGATTCCTCTCGAGACCTTTTGCCCCTTTCACAGACCATGAGAATAATAGGTGTTGCATTTTTCTGCCCCATTCTGAAGGCATGCGAGGTCTAATGCAGTTGTTACGGCTAGATGCTGTGGGGAATGTGATGTATTGTACATGTGCGGCGCAGATGCTCTCCCAACAGGGTTAAAGGACTGGGGCGACATTAGATATCTGTGACTCCTTATGCCTTGTTTTGCATTCACACATCAAAGATAATCATAGCATTCAACCAGGAATTCAATCTTCTTTAAGAAGCTTTTGAGACAAGCCCATTTATCAAACCTCTCAGAGATGGAATCCTGATCTGGGATCTGCTTATGTCTTTTCTCCCCTACAGTAGAACTACATGAACAGATGAGACCTGATCCTAGATCAGTGTTTCTGCTTTGAGATGGAACTGAAGCCCTTTGGGACAGATGCATGGATGGTCTTTCTAATGTTCCTCTGTTTAGTCTAGCACTAACTCCTGTCCTCCATTTGTGCCTGTGCTCCCAGGGCTGAAGCACTGCGAAAGAAACACATATGTAAGAGGATATTCCTCCCTCCACACCGGAGCAGCCTCTCAGCACTGGAGCTCCGGATATTTCCACTCCTTGGAAGCAGCAGAACTTTAGATCCAAGCCGACTTTCTATATAAACATCACAGTCTTGCTCTCACATCTCTCTTTTTCCCCTCTGGAAGAGTGATTAAAGCTCTCACCCACAGAGCACACAGTTTGGAGGAAGAAGACTCATAAAGTTTAATCTACGTCACCCTTCCCCAGCACCATGTAGAGGAACAATCGTGCAATTTCAAGCAGTTCTTCAGAAAGATCTTTATGACTCAACTGTTCTGCTCAACTGAGTCAAAGGAAAATTGCACAAGACACTTAATTTTCTAACATACTGTCATGTACACTACCAGTCAAAAAATTTGGAATCTTCTCATTCAATGTTTTTCTTTGTTTTTATTATTTTCTACATTGTAGATTAACATTGTAGATCAAACAAAATGATGAAGGAACACACAAAAAAGAGTTAAACAAACCAGAATATGTTTTGTAATAAGGTAATGATGGACTGTTGCTTCTTTTTACTTAGTGGTTCTTGCCATAATGTGGAGTAGACCATAGTCGCATTGGATTACTAACTGTGTACCAACCCTGCCATCACAACTGATGGTCCCAAACACATTAGTTCCACTAATTAACTCTTGGTGAAGAACACCTGTTAATTAAATACCAATCAAAGTCGATTCCTCATGAATCTGATTGAAAAAATGCCAAGAGTGTGCAAAGCTGTCATCAGAGCAGTAGGTTATCTTTTCAATATTAACCGACAATGTAGCCAATAATAAAAACAAAGGAAATCGTAGAATGGGAAGGTGTGTCCAAACTTTTGACTGGTAATGTAGCTGATGTAGGATCCATGCATCCTTTTCTGAGAGATGGTGAGGTCCTAGTGTAGATACTACTGCTAGTTTAAACACTTCCTCTATAAATTTTGCTGGTTTTAGCTCCAACACAAACATACACCACTCTGCCAACAAAAATTAATATATAATGGAGAACCCACCAACTTAACACCAAAACCCAAGTAATAATGGTGATATTCCTATAATTAACCCATATCTCAAAAGACACATCTTCACTTTAAAGGATCGTCTACAATTTATACTCCATGACATTTTGGGAAATTTAAGCTTCTTTGAACCCTTAGCATTCTGCAGAGCACAGGCCAATCTTAAATCCCACTGAACTGGGACAAAAGGCCTTTGCACTATAAATCCTTTGTACAAGGGTGGCATTCTTACACATTCTTTTAAAGAGAGGAATGCTGTATTAGGACCAACAGAGTCCAGCGCCTGGGTAACTGAAAAGTCTCACCCAAGAAGCAGAACAATAGTGTTGAAAAAGAAAAGGTAGGCTTTCATAAACACACTGCTTAGCACCATATTGTGCCTTAAATGATACTGATTTTCCCCTCAGCCAAAATGTAATTGATCAACCAATAATGTTTGCCTCTTTAGTTTTGTACTGAAATCACAAGGTTAAGGAAGCAAGCAACGGACTTATATGAAGCTCAGATGAGGATTACAAATTCAAATCTAAAGTTATCTGCATCAGTCTAGTTCCTTTTCTTGGACTGAAAGGGCCCTTTGTGTTGTTTTATTTATGATTTTCTGTGATGACTGAGGTAATAGTTACAGGAATGATAGCTAGGTTGGGTTTTGAAGCCTAGATCAGTGACTGGAAGCTGAGATTGGGTGACACCACAGGGATTTCCAGCGGTTTTACGATTTTGAGTAATTTGAGTAAGGCATACTGGGTATTGTAGTGAGAGCATATTAATGAATGTAAACATGAAAACAATATAAAGTTTATAAATTCTGTCAAACTGCTGAGGATGTGCTATCAGCTGACAGCATATGGAATTGTGTAAAATTAGCTGTTTTTGCTAATTGTTGCTTTAAAATCCTAAAATGTTACCTGGACCTCAGAGGAATGATCTACAGGGTTTGTCCACTGAACCACCTGCATTAGTGTTTGCAGTGTCTTCTAAATTATGGTGCCAATTCCAAGGTGGCAAGGGAGAAAACACAAAGTCTTCATAAAGAGGTTGGACTGTTTGCCACCCTTTCATGGAGGTTGAGCCTCTATAAGCCCATGTTACATTCAAACTGTGCACAGCAGTGAGATGTTAATCTCTGAATGGAGAAAAAGACACATAGGCTGCTGCTGAATATAATGGAACAAAAGCAGTTATGGGACTCGTCAGTACAAGTTCCACTCAATGTATTTACCTCTTTAACAATAACAATACAGAATATTCACGAATCAGTTTGATAGAAGATTCAGACCTCACAATTCGACACACTCATGATGTGGTGGTGGTGGCCTAGTAATAGGATAATTGCCTCTGGACCAAGAGGTCGTGGGTTTGAATCCTACCTCCAGCACACCATCACTGGGTTCCTGAGCAAGACCCTTAACCCCCAGTAGCTCCAGGGAGACTGTCCCCTGTAGTTAGGAAATGGAAGTCGCTTTGGATAGAAGCGTCTAGTAAATGTAATATTGCTATAATATTAGTAATGTAATATTAACATTGTAATACAGTAAAAGTGTCTCAGCCAATCAGATTTTAGAACCAGACTTACCTGTCCTATCTACTGACTAAGGCAGAGTTGGACGTCACCAAATGGATCTTCGAGGCGTTTCACTGCATTTAATAAGTCACACGTTTGGCAGACAGTCTGTTTGAGTCTGCAACATTGGCTTGAGGTAAATCAGCTCCATCTCAGACAGTTCTTTATTTACAACACATTGGTGGTGATGTTGTTCTTGGCTCCACCGAATTTCAGCTTCTGGTCATCTGCTCATAGGACATAATGTGAATGCCAAACATTAAGCCTAGCAATGATGCCTTTTGCTTTGAGAGAGAAGGAGGTAGGCTTAGCCCTACTAGCCCATTTGTATCAGCCACCCCTGGATGCAATCACTGAAAGCTTGATTGATCAAGAGTTTCAGAAACTTGCAGGGTGGCAGTCATGTCCTATAAGTAACAGCTGGGTCTCATTCAGCCCTTGGACAAGCGATGCTCCAGATGAATGTCAGCATTTTTTCCCTCAGCTTCTCTGCTTGACATTTTGAGCATGTCTCTGTCTTTTTAAAAATGCCACCAGACTTGGATGATATCCCCAGTTAACCTGACATGAGAGTCCAAAGACATGTGCACAGTGTAACTTGATTTATTTGAAACATGTAAACACAAATACAGAATCACGTCTTATTAAAATGCACTTTTCGCAGTTTCAAACACAACGAAAGAAAACCTAAGGTACAAACATCTGCAAGCTGCTATTTTTTTCCTTTGATTTGCCTAAACGGTTCAACACATCCATTGAGCTGCGGAACGTACTGAGAAGTGTGTTCGACATTGTGAGTGATTGCTGACTACAGCTTGTCCTCTGACATCTGACAAGGTTTTTTTTTCCCTTCAACCACAGTGACAGCTGGTTTATGCTCCATACATTCTAATGAGTGGGACTAAAGTCCCGGTAACATACATGACGGCATATCAAAATACAGTGACTATAAAAAATAGCATTTTAACTGTAAACCAGATATTGTCCCCTTGGCTCCATAGGTTTGATCAATACATACATAAATAAATATCCTTTATTACAGGTTATAAATCTGAATACAAAGTTTGTATGTAGTAATATAGCTGAATCTATTCCCATGCCCCTTTGTACGTATCACGATCATAAACATGGCACTTTTTCGTGACACTTTATGTCAGCTCTGAGGCTGTGCCACAGCATGAGGAATGTAGCACTATGTGGCCTGGCCCTTGGCCTCTGTCCCAGGCTAGCTAACCCCCCTGTGCTACATGCTATTTGACAGTCTGAGGTCATATAGTCACGAGCTGTCACAAACAGTCATGACAGATGTAATCCCCCCATAATGCTGGAGTCCTGGCAGCCCGTACGAGCCCAGAGCCACTGTGCTGGGCAGCTACGAAGCTGTCTAGGTGAAGGCTGGAGGGGTGGTTGTGAGCACTGGATGGCCTTTGGCCACTCTAGCTGGGCTGACACTCGTTCCGGCTGCAGGTAGCCTGCCGCTCGATGCGCCAGGTGCCCTCCTCGTACGTGCAGTAGCAGATGGTGCACTCGTCAATCTTCACCTCGCGGCCAGCTGGAATCACTGCAGTGTCCGCGTAACAGTTCGGCCCTAAACATGCGATACAGAAAAAAAGGGAGAACTCAGGGCTCGGACAAAGCTGGGACAAGTTTATGGACATCAAAAAGTTTTTCTTATAAATAATCATGTTCTTTGTCAATCTGCAATGGCATGATATCACATTTTCTCTTCTAAGACCAAAACCTGATCTGATACTAAAGCCTTTTTCTCTGATAATTTTTTCCTCTAAAAACCGCTCAATTAAATGAGCAATTTAATTTAATAGAAACACTTCTCTCAAGATATCAGTCTCAGACACCTATAACTAACACCCAGCAGGATGAGCCAACAACATAACTGACAGCTTAAAAAAATCAATGTCATACTTTCACAATAGGGAAAAAAGAAACAAATATCTCTTACAGTGCAAATGTGTACAAAATGAGACTAGTTAATCAAGCTCATGCTTGGGTGCCAGTGTCTTTCAACTGCCATTGCATTTCTTTTTTCTTGTTAATTGAATTACACAAACTGTGTCCGTGCAATTGAATGCCTGTGTCAGCAATGAGCGCACCATAAAACATCAGAATTATCTCATTAAAAAGCTTCTACAGATACTTTTGACAATATCTAGGAACGACTTACTGGTCAGCACTTCCAAACTTCCCTTCCTCAGCAGCATACCTTATTTTAATAGATTAAAGCGTGAATAAAAAGCCAGCTGTTCTGTTCAGGGTGTTAAAGTAAAGGATCGATATCACTGAAAATGCAGTCTATCACCTTTTTTTAAAATAAACGTTTAATATAGTATGTAAATACTCATAAACGTTGAAAAAGGAAAGTTAACTCCATTGCCCATATATATATATATAGGAAATACACTGCAAGAGCAGCATATTTTGAATTCACTGTTTTCACGATGTCACAAAATCTAATGCATATACAGTGATCCTCCTGTTCAGCCTACAGCAGTATATCCCCATGCAGTCATACTAAAGTTGTTTCAGCCTGGACTGGTTTTTGAATGAAGCCCAGTGCAGGGCAGCCAGCCGGAACAGAGCCTATTTACATATATCAGTCTTATACATCCGTATAGTTTTACATTATATTACATTTACATGATCACGTATTACATATATCAGCACGGTAGCAAAACCAGCCGTTTTAAATCTAATGGGCATTTTAAAAACTAATTATAGCTTCATTACATGAAAAACTATCAAGCAAGAAAATATTTTGACAATCTTTGTGACATGTATCAACTCATTACTTAAGGCCAAATCCTGATCTTCATACCATAAAAGTCTCTTGCTGAGCATGAAGCTGACAGTTGTAAAATACATTCAAAGTATAAAGCTGTTTTCTGTTAACACAGCCCTTGGCAATATCTTTATTACTGACTTAAAGTAACTGTGAAAATCAAATAATGAAAAAATACATTTCAAACAAACACATGTCTCCAAACTTTTAATTGGCAGCAATCACTTTACTGAAAACTGCACCTGTTCCTAAACAGCACTGCTAACAATATAATGTCCCGTAAATGCAGCAGCTGTTTATGAACCTCCCAGAATATTTGGTCTCTATTCTTATTCTCAGAACCATGGCCAATGCAAGATTCAAATGGTCATAAATAATAAAATGGTTTATAGTCGAGTGTACATTCTTCTCTGTGCCTTATTAGCAGGGGTACACATGTAAATGGAGCCTGAACTCATTTACCTCCAGTCTCTTTGTGCTCCACTTCAGTGAAACCCCATGCAGGCCTGGAAACAGCTAGAAGCTGCTCCTCTGCCGTGTCTCAAATATGAACTACTACAAGACAAAAGCTTCTGCTCACACACTGGAGATTTCATCCTTGGGCTTTACATAAAACATGAGCACATTACAATGTCAGGACAAAGATAATTGTTGGGCAGAGGGATTATCTCCAAGGTGTAAAGAATTAATGAATGTAAAATGTAACGACCACCATCCAGCTAATGACAAAAAAGGCTCAATCAAGAAATATAGAATTATGTGCTAAACACTAATCAGTGTCGGTATGTGACAGAGCACGAATCATACCATTAACAGGCTGCAGCACATTCCCTGAACCCAGAAGGACATGTTATTACTTCTAAATTATTTCAGCCTCCCTTTAAGAAATAGTAGGAGCATTAATCAAACCCCTTTCATTATATACCAGTCTCTTCCACTGCATTTTGAAACAAACCTTATGTAGGTTTTTTTAATCATTGATAAATTAACCTCAAGGTAAAGTCAGAGAATAATCATTTAAAATATAGATGTATGTGTTAGCACTGTAATTAGTGCTGCTGCTAGTTATAAATGATATGATAAATTATATTTTGATAAAACCAATTAAAACCAGACATAATGTGGTTAATAAGAGGTTCATTTCAAAATGCTGTTTATCTATTTGTAACAAATCTGAATGAACATATTTTCTATAATATAACAAAAGCATAGATCTTCTATATTAGAAATACTAGATGTATAGATTTAGGATAGTTTGATTTGCAAAGATATCATATTTTTGAGGTAAGCAATCTTACGTAATCCCATAGAACTGCAACAAACATGGCAAGTCTAATGTATCATCAAACAGAATAAACATGGTTTGCATTCTACACAATGTTTTGAAATGCCATGATTATAAGTAAACACAAACCTTTTGTTGATGGACCCAGGACACTGATGTCCCGCATTCAAATCTGCCATATTTAACTGAAGCACTTCACTTAAGATTGGCCATAAGAGCTTGCACAGAACTCCTCTCAACCTACTAGAACTACTTTCAGGTCAACAGGGTTTGTGTAAAATGGGCAACTGCAGAATTCAGCAACACTGTAAAGTTCTGATCAGTTTTATAAATCACAGTAAGAGAGTTCATGAAAAAGATTTGGGTGATTATTGATTTGTAGGGTTTGTTAGTACAATTCAACTTGTACAGTATGTTCAACATAAGAAGCTATATTTGGACACTAAAACCTCCTGGCTGATTGAGAAAATCCTAGGCTACTTGTGGCGACTAGTGTTATCACATGGCCTATTTTACTTTGCTGTATGTTGAGGTGCACTACGAGTAATTCTATATCATATTTCAAACTAGATTTGCTGCAGAATGGAATTAGATTTGCTCTTTTCCTTCAATACCTGGTCCAGCCTTTTCTGCTGGTATTAGCAGAGTACTGGGCAGTGCTTTAAATTTTAAACAAGCCCGTCGGTTCAGATTTTCATGCCCCAGTCTCATACCATAATAGTCTCATACCTTACTAATTTCATTCGTACCTTCACTAGTGAGTGGTTACTTAATCACTCGTGGTTAACTATTGAATAATGAGCCATATCAAGATTAATACTTAGACTAAAGGTTTTACATATTACGGGGTTAACATGTTAAAGATTTGTGACAGGACTACCTCGGGAATGACGCCACATGCATTTGATTTATTTCTTTCTTTTTAATACCCACTCTGAAATATTTAATGCTGCTTGAAACGTATTGTATCCACAATCCACATGATAATTGGAAATGTCAAATATGATCATAAAGAAATGTGCAAACATCTTTCCTCAATGCACACCGATGTCCAGAGATATTGTAAAAATGCAGTCAGCTAGCAGTGAAACAGAAAAGGGCAATTTTGAAGGCAGGTTGCCTTCCCTGCTCAGCTCTCAGCGCAAGATAGATTGGCTCTGATACCCCCTCCGTTTTTTCAGCAGAGCTTGATCGAGAGGTTGGAATGAGTGTACGAGATGTTCTGAAGTATGCTTCTACGACCTTTTCAGTTGGGGGGAAAGAAATCCTCCAAATAGAGGCATTTTTTTTTCGTACTGCAAATGATGACACATTATTCACAAAATGGCAAAAGGCATTTTAATTGCTTCTGACACTGGGTCTGAGCAACATGGATTTTTTTTTTTTTTTTTGCTGGCAGGCTGCGCCAAACATTAAGAGTTTTTTTTTTTAAATTCAGCCTCTACAAAGGCATTATCATAGGCAGAAGTGCTGAAGTGCTCCACTCAGGCAGGTAGAGGTGCATCAATCTGCATGAATATTCGGTTGATGCTGTCAAAACGTCAGTGTGGTTGTATTTATAATGATTTCAGCCCGAGTGTTCCAGTCTCCCTCCTGAATACCAAGGCTGTGTATGGAAATGCCACTGTCACGGCTGATTCATCAAGAACATTTAAATCCCAAATTGCCCTCTGGCTTTGCATATTAGTTAATATGACTGCTACGTGTGTTTGACTGTTATACAACTAAAAGACTTTTTTTCTTTTTGCATTTTAACACCAAACTTGGTGATGAACAGCTGGAGAGGGAAGCAGAAGATGGAGAGAAAAACAGCCTCCAAAACAAGCTGAGGAGTGCTACTTGTGCCATCTTTTACAGCCCGCCGAAAGCGAGGCATAATCACCTTTTCAACATCCGGAAAGCAAGCCTTTCCCTCGCCAAGTATCAAAGCAGGGGTGTAGAGGCTAACTCAAAGGAGAGCACCATTAAAGAGTCTTTGGTCCATTCAGGGATGAGTTTCATTCCCTATGCTGCAACAGTAATTGAGATAAAGAGTAAAGAAGGAGCAAGGCTCGAGTCCTGAAAATGGCATGATCTTTTATACCTCATTAGGACTGATGCTCGTAAAGAGCCCAAAGCAGCGCAAATGGACAATGCGCTAAGACTCAAAGAAAGGATCTCTCTCTCTAATGCAGTTCTTCAGCACATTTGTATTATAAATGTGGCTAAATGTCCTCACGCTGTATAAGTGCTCGAGAAGAGAGAGCACTCTATTTCCAGTTCTGTTTTGTGTGAAGAGATGGGAAAAGAGCATTGGCTGTGCTAAAGCATTAATTATTACTTATACCATTATCTTTATAAGTCGCAATAGTTGATCTTGAGAAGTTTAACCAGTTAGCATACTAAACTAATAATATACAATACAAAGCTATTTTGCTACATTATGTGTAGACACC
The DNA here is from genome assembly GCA_037577275.1 of Bryconaethiops microstoma. NCBI lineage: Eukaryota > Metazoa > Chordata > Actinopteri > Characiformes > Alestidae > Bryconaethiops > Bryconaethiops microstoma. The sequence continues at coordinate 14,389,495 of JBBJLS010000148.1, read as the reverse complement.
TACTCATGTTCTTCTGTTCTTCTGAAATGATGGGAATGAATAGGGAGCTTGTTCCCATTTGCTGCAGCAACAGGCTCTTTTCTGTTTGGAGGGCTTTAGATGAAAGCCCACTCAAACAGCTGAGGAAACTCAAATGTGTACCTGTATATATACCCTCAGTGTTCATACATATATAAACAGGGGGTCCTCGGGTTACAACAGTCTCGACATACGACGTTTCGTGTTTATGACGCCCACTCCCACTCAGCTTACACAATTAGCATCGTACTTACGGACGACGTGGGTGAACTAGTTTGGTTGCGCGCGGTGGAAGAATACACAATAACGAGGCGTATGAGTGAGGGAGTTTTCCTTATATTTTCTGTGGCTTATTTAGTTGTTTTTATGATTTTACAACTGTGTTAGGATCGGTAAGTGACTTAGACTAGGATGTGTTTCGACTAACCAAAATTCGGGTTACATCACTGACAGATCTATGTTGTAACTCGAGGACCCCATGTATATATATTTCCACTATGTA
>JBBJLS010000148.1:14376485-14388875 GCA_037577275.1 Bryconaethiops microstoma | reverse complement strand
ACAAATGTCTATATTTATATTTTTTGTATTAGTTGTAAAGTGTACTTCTTATTTTTATCTTGTTGTGGTTATCTATTGTTTTGCTGCTCTTACCTTTGTACTGTCCACTTTCTGCCATAGCAATGCAAATTTCCCACTTGTGGGAGTAATAAAGGTTTGTCTTCAAGGTTCGAATTACTAATAATATACAATACAAAGCTGTACCCCCCGATCAAAACCCAGACCCCCCCAAAGAGACAAAAAGGGCAGGTGGGGGGGGGGGGTCTTGTCATTTTCTTTTGTTGTAAAAAAAAAAAAAAAAAAAAGATAACCTAAACTTGTAGGAAAATTTTATGTGAAACGATTTCAGGCACCCCTAATGTGGACCATACCATTTTAACAAACTCGGGGCTAGAAGCATCTTAGCCAGTCATTGTCACTAATTTTGGGCCGGCGCGGAATCAACTACCCAGTACACAGTGCAATGAAGCAACATTCCGCCAGGATCATGGCGCAACATAAAGCAACACAAGAATACACAAGTGTCGACAGGACAGGACTACACAGGGTGTGCATGAATAATATCGTAACTGTCTCCCTGGGTTCAGTATGCCGCTAAGTATGAAGTATTCAAAGGAATATTGAGTAGAGAGTCTCATCTACTAAATGACTGAGAGGCTGGAGGTGCTGTGTGTGCGAAACTGACAACCATTATTTCTCTCCTCTTCAAAATCAGAGAGAATGGCATTAAGAATGCTGAAACTACAAATGCATGTACATATTCCTCCTCAAGTGTTGTGAGAAACAGCATTTAAAATTGAGCCTTTAATGTAAACTATGAACAGTTCCCCTCCAGCTGCCATGAATATTCCCCCCAATCATTTTCCCCATTTGGAAACATTAAGATAGCCATTCCCCGCAGTATCGTACACTCTCTGATCATCATTCTGCAGCTTGAAGTGCTCTCGGCTCTCGTTCAGACTGTTTACTACAACCTCCCAAGATAAGTGGCGACCCTGGTGTCTAAGCCCTTCAAGAAGAGCGCCTGTTTTTTTTCCTGTGTGTTGCCAAGGCGATGGCCTGCACGAGGCAGGGTCACCAAGACAGAGAGCACAGTGGGGAAATAAGCAGCGGATCTTTGCTCTTAAAAAGCTCCTGAAGCACCACGCTGCGAGCCCCAGTTACGCTGCCGGATAAAGGCATGTTCTGCCTGTATGCCCGCTGGGGTGAGAAGTGTGGCAGCAGCCGATTTGAAATAATCCTATTTGTGTCTGTGTCACAATTGTAAACTTGTGGTGTGCCTGCCATGATGGTACACCTTTGAATGATTTTTTGCAGTACTTTTTTAAAGACTGAATGACATTTCTAGCACTGAGGCATAAATAAGCAAAACACAGGGAAAAAAAATGTGTTGACACTTCTTATTTATTGGCAGCCCATGACTGACTGAAAGCGTGGCCTGTATGTTGGAAATGACTGTGAGTGTGTTTTTCTCCCCTCGCTTCGATTCCCAACGACACTGCCACTCGCAGATGTTCTTTGATATTCATGAACAACTGCCTGTGGTGGATGTTAGCAATAGCACTCACTTTCATCTCCCCCCCATGGCACTTCCTCAAGTGTCTCCCGGCATACCGCTCCAACAACAGATCCCAGGCAGCGCACGGAGCAGGAACATAATGCTCCATTCAGCAGCCCTGAAAAAGGCCTGAACCTCACCTCTTCATGGGCAACAAACGGAGACATCAGTCCTCCAGACGGCTTTGAGAAATCTTTGAGATTTTCATGTCCTAACACCCCCTTAAAATGAAAAGCATTTTGGCTTATACAATGAAATGTGCACGCCACGATGTTTTCAGCAGGCTTCAGTTGTGTTTAAGACAGCCCAGTTCTCCATTTTTTTCCAGATTTGTTGGGAGTGAATCTAAGGAAATGATCAAATGGCCTAATGACTTTGGACAAATTATAGATATGTAGGTCCTTTGAGTCACGGGCTTTCTGTGAGACCTGAGATAAGCTGGGGAGACTGCAGCCCCCACTGGGCACAGTGTGCTCAGCACTGACTGAGTGTTTGATTATGATTATGAGAGAACCGCTAGCATCCTATTTATACATCGATTCTCCACAGTGCCTTCCCATTTTTGCGTCAAGTCTACAATCCAAAATGGAGATGACACCTCCAATTTCTTCTTTTCTTCAACAGCTATTATCATTTCACTTCACTGAAAGAGACACCACAGTCTTCTAAAGGCGCCGGGCTGAGGGCTCTCTCTTTCATGTAACTGAAGGACAAACGACCCAGTCAATCAACTGATAATGGACTCGTAATGGCCCCAATTAAACAATCATTCACACTCTGCCTATGTCTGAGAACTGTATCAAGCAAAAAAGAAAAAGTTGCAAATCATCAGTAAAGTTTTGGCGATTACTCTTTGAGTACATCGAAGTTGGGGTGGCAAGCAGTTCGAGCCCAGGTGATCGTTATCAGGCGCAGGCTAAGTTAGAGCAGGCTTAGCCGACACCCATCCCGTGGTGTCATCGTACGAAGGCTTTGAAGTCTTACTTTTGATGTGTGCAAATCTCAGGGGGTCCGAGCATCTGCCTGCCTCTCCCACCGCATCTGTGCCGGAGCCTTTGTACCTCAGACACCTGCAGCAAAAGCCACAGAGGTGCCACTGCACTTAACTTGCTCAGCCTCACTATTCATAACCCGCCTCACAACACACTCCACGCACAAGGATACACAAATAAGTCACTGAAATCGAGTCACAGAAAAAAAGAAATATAGTGAAAATTACAGGAAGCTAAATGCATACAGACAAACAGCAATTTACGACCACAATCAGACTTGAGCACCACCTGGCAATGCACATCAACCACTTGAGCTCCGCATAGAAGCAAAATTGTGGAATATTGTAAAACACGAGTGATTGTAATCTCTTGAGTCCAAATGCTTCCAATCCATCTTAAAAAGCAAAAAGCCCGACTGCTCGAGTGCACACATGCATTTGTTACGCATCCCGAAATCCGTGCGCCGCTTCCGACGCTTTAGTCTTAATGCCCCCCTGCTCTTGTTGGCACCGACTCCATCCATTTCTGTGGTTTCTGTGTCAGGTTTCGCCCACTGAGATATTCGGTCTGATCATCATGACTGCCCCTGACAAAATGCCTTTATAATTCATTTCGAAACGTTATTCTTTAGAAAATAATTGCCTTTCTTCCCTTAGTCAACACAGTGAGGAGCTATAGCTGCCAAGTCTCAGATCCATATCCCGAGTCATCGTTCCTTTTTGCTGAAGGAGGCAACGTAGCTGACGGTGCCATGTTAGATTAAGATCAGTGAAGAAGCACAAGGAGCCATAGTCTAGGACGTGCTGTCTGAAATGATCTCAGACGGTTCCTTATAATCCACCCTGATCCAGCAAACTTCTCCCAAGACGCTGTAATGTGTTCCAATCATGCTATCTATACACACACAGGCTTACTCTAGGTCTAGGCCTTTTTTATGCTTTACAGCACATTGCATTAGTGGGCCCAGCAAGAATAAAAATGAAAGCGTGGAGGAGAATTTTTCATTTGCACTCATCAGACACCATCCCTTGATTCAGAGCAGTTAGCTGAACGAGAGCTTTTCAACAGCCCACTCTACTGTTGTCTCAGGCAAATGAAGTGAGAACATTGTTTTTTTGTTTAATCATCAGCGTCTTTGGGCTCGGTGAAAGCAGGCACTGCAACACCTGCTTGTGTTAATCACCTCATCTCACCTCCACAAACCAGGCAGAGAAACTTTGCCGGTTCATTAATACAAGTGGTGGCTGAATAATGTCTCCACATTGTCAACATTGTTAATGGAAAACTGCATCAGGCGAATACGAAGCTTAATGTATCTGCTGATATTGGTGCTATTTGAGATATTCATTGCCATGAAAAGAAATGATAGTTTACAAGAAATCCTTTACCACATTTTCAATCACTGTCAAGTGACAAAAAAGCCAGAGGCAAAAGTGACTCATTATGAATGAGGTGCTTTCAATGGGCACTTTCGATAGTGATTTTTAGATTTGTTACTGCACATTTCCTTCCCTTCAAACCTTGACCCAGACCTTCAAATGAATGGAAGATTAAATACGAACATGCTGAACTAAATCTCGGAGGTCAAATCAATTTTTATCCTCGAACAGGGCAACAGATTTTGAAAAATAAATTGGCCTACAAGAAGTCACCAAGCAGAAAATTGATGATTTCACATAATCAGTGTTCTTCTCATTTATCCATGTGGAAATATCACACAATAAGCTACATGGACTAGTAGCTTATTATGTATGTTAAATCCTTGTATATACATGTGTGTGTGTGTGTGTATGGATATGGGTTAACCTTTACATTTTCTTTAAGGATAATGTATTAAGCTGAGTTTAAAATTAAATTAAAGTGTTTTGGGAGCATATTTGGTGTGTGTGTGTGTGTGTGCGTGTGTGTGTGTGTGTGTGTGTGTGTGTGTGCATGTGTTTGTACTTTAATTTCATTTTAAACTCAGCTTAATACATTATCCTTAAAGAAAATGTAAAGGTAAACCCATATCCGTACTGTTCATTTTTCTTTGGTATAAAGCAGTAATAATTTAATTTAATTTACAGTAATAAAAATACTGTAAAATGTATGGGTACAAACCAATAATGAATGTTGCTGTATACGGTTGCTTTGTGTCTCTCGACAGTATAAAAAAATGTATACAGATATATTTCATATGTTAATATTTATGTTACAAACTTTGTAAATTATATTTTTCTTAATAACTAAAATGCACAAAAAATTATATATTGCCACACAAAAAAATAAATAAATAATTGTGGTTTCCGCAAATTATTACGTTCAAAGAGCACCCGTGTATAGTGAAAAATCGCAATGCTGTGATGCGGTAAAAAACAAAAATGCCTAAAAATGCTAAATATGCCCCCAAAACACCTAATTTCATTTAAAACTCAGCTTAATACATTATCCTTAAAGAAAATGTGAAGGTAAACCCATATTCATACTGTACAATGTACACCAAACTCCCGCAGTGCTAGAATGTAAAATTCCGATGTTACCCCTTTATAGACTGTACTGTAATTCATGCACGCATGTTTTCTTTGGTATGTGCTGTTGTTTTCTTTGGTATAAGCAGGGTAAATACTGTAATAAATTCATTTAATTTACAGTAATAAAAATACAGGGCTTTAAGAACAACAAAACAAAAAACACGAGGACACTCGAGATGCTCCACGGGGAAATTCCGGACTGCAGTGTCACAGGGCAGCAGCCAATCAGCAGCAAGGAGAAATAAATAAAGTTCTCAGATTGGCTACTTTCAAACCTCCCGCCTCTGAGTACAGGTGACTGTGACGTCCGGGCCTTGTCCGCCACACCTCTCGTCCTCGTGCTGGTTGTTTATGTTTGGGGGCGGCGCTGAGCAGCAGAGGCTCATTCAGGTGCATCTGATTGCCTTGCTAACATTTCATTGCTGTAGAACTGTAATGAGTACCTACATGAATCAATTGGTATGCACCAAAATTAAAAATGTTCTCTGTGTCTTGGTCGTGGCGTGGTTCGTGTGGGGGTGGTGGTTGGGGGGTGCTAATATTAGCTGCTAACTGCCTTGTAAAGCATTGTGAAGTCCTGCGCGCAGAGGTCTGTCTCGGCCGTGTCTCAGGCTGTGAAGTCAAGGGACGGGGCGGGACACGCAGTATGAAGTTACTCAAATTAGGTACGTATTTGCGCTGTGAATACTGAAAACTGCTGCGCACTTGCGTACCACATACACCAATTTGTACTTGCGTACCACTTACGTCAATCCCTGTATATACATATATATATGTATATATATATATATATATATACATACATATATATATATATATACACACACACACACACACACACACACATACACACAGAGAGACTTACAAAATATAAATATAAAGAAATATGAATAATTCAACAAAGAATCTGACCCTTCCTTTTAAGGCACAGGTGGATTCATATACTTACCAGTTATGTATCTCAGATGTATGTCAGAGGATGGAATGCCCTCAAACTCTGCTTCAGGCGGTTTGCACAGCGGTGCACGTATGTAAGTTGATTTCAACATTTCCATTTTCACTTGAATATGCATTATAGTGAATTAAATATCTAGAGGGTGATAATCACTATAGTCCCAATGCTGGTAAAAGAAGGGCTGACCTTTGAATCGACTGACATGCTGACAGCTGCCTGCCTGCTTCACTAATCCCCACTGGAAAATGACCTAGCAGACTAATTGAGCGCAGACTTAGCAATTCTATGATAACATAATGATAGTTCACTAAAAATATTTTATTGATGTAAAGTCATTACCTCTTATGGCATACAAATTTAATTTGACATTTCAGACGTCAGCAGGCCAATAGCACAGAAACACATGCAAAGCTCACACATGGTGCTCAGAAATGCTTTTATCATGCTGAGTTTCTGGAGAACAGGGAGGGAACTGTAATTGAACATACTGCAGGCAGGTCACTGCAGTCATTTCTGAGAACTGACATCCAGTTTGCTTATAGGAGACGGGGTGGCTCGGAGGGGTTTGTGAAAGAAAAAGAGGGAAATACAGGTAGAGACAGAGATGGGGTTCTATAGACTCCAAGAAGCACACAGTCTTAAAAATAAAGATATCAGGATTTAGGGATGAACTGATATGGGAATTGTGGGTCGATCTCCGATATTGTACATGGACATGTCTACAGATGTCAGTGTTGATCCCTTAACATTAATAAAATGTAGAAACTGTTACAAAATCCATTGCATTGGACAGAATGCATAAGTATGCATAGGTTTTAGCAAAGTAGCCCAGTGTGGTTCCGCTTTTCCAGAGCACAGTAAATTCATCATCAAATATCAGTTTGTAATTTGGTCAAATTTGATCTAAAGCAGCTATTTTTTTTAAAGCAGCTTCAGTATAATTCTGAGAACACTGTGCATCCTTACAGGAAACTATATTTGGGGAAACATGTTTGTTTCCTTAAAGAACCTTTCGATAGATGGTTCTTTTAAACAACATTTTCAGAACATCTATATGACATAACGTTTAAGCACCACTTAGGTGCCCTTTTAAAAGTGGACCCAGAGATGAGCAGGAGGGAGATAAAAAGAGAAAGAGAGATACAGAAAGAGAGAGACAGAAGGAGAGATGTGACTCACCGCTCTTGCACACCGGGCAGCATTGGTCAGGCTCGTACTCCGGATCCACACACTCTGTCTGTGGGCAGGCCGAGACAGAACACAAAACCTCCCCACTGGGTTCACACCGACACTTCTCACATGGAGACACCTGGACAGACAGCCAGACAGACACACAGACACACAGGCACACACACGGAGATACATACATGCACACAGCAAAAATGGTTACCCCATCTAAACACAAAGACAATGTAAAATAATCCAATTAACATGATTAGATGCACATTCTTAGTTTCCTAAATGGTTATAAAAAAGGTAAAGAATCTTTGCATTGTATAGAGGTTCTCTTTAAATGGAGGTACTCTAAAGGTTCTTTCCATTCACACATCTCAGTTAGAAAACTGGTTTATTGAAAGCATCTTTGAGAAATTAGACCTGGTTCTTTTCCACAGAAACCCTTTTGGCACTATTATTTTAAGAGTGTACACACACCTTTGCAGCTGGCCTGCCACGCCAGTGGTCCTCCATGACAAAGAACCTAATTCTGCCTGCATGGCAAATCCAGAGGCTCCCTATCATGCAGAGGTTTGCTGACGCGTTCGTGTGGCACGATGCCACGACTAAATGCCCCAGAAAGCAGCAAGCATGCATACTGTAAGGTTATGCTCACTGCCTCCTCTTGGTCTCCAGGCGCAACACACAAAAAAAACAAAACAAAAAGATGAATTCTCACAGTATCCTGCCGTGAGAGCTCTCAGGAGAGTATCTTTCAGAACAGAGCACAGAATGGCACTCCATTTCTGACTAAATAAACAGCATTCAGTCTCAATGAACTCTTTGGAAAAGTCTGGGCTCTTCTCTATCATGAAAATGTAGGCATAGAGGTGTGAAGATCTATCATCACAACCTCTTCAGCCCATAAAACACACTCACCCTGCCTCCCCTGCTTCCCTCAGAAGCCAGCCCTGCAGGTTCTCTACAGATATTATGCTGGACTTAGTACCCTCTGCCAAGACTCTAATTGTTCAGGTTGCCTTCTGCATATGCATTAGGTTCAGCTGAGCAGGAGCACTAAATCCAGCCTCTAGCCACTACCACTCTCAGTAAATAGCGTTAATGCTGACTTTGGCGATAATAAATGTCTTCGCTTGCTGCAGAGCTGTGGTGGTGTATTGGTCTCCAATGACAAAGGGAAAGCAGAGACGTGCATGCAAAACTGAGGCATGAACATAAGCAGCGGAATCGGTAAATAGGTAAAAACAATAAATGGCTCTGCAGTACGGTGAGAGCCATAGTTCAAAAAAGAATTATTTGTAAACCTGCTGCTGCTTCTCAGCAGATGACACAAGTTGTGCACCGGAAGGAGGCTTGTGACTAATCAACGAGCGCTGTTGTAATGATCAACGGCAGAAAAATGTGTGTTATTTGCATAATAGCAGCAGCTCAGGATCACAGAACAGGCACCTTAAGATCACAGAACACCAAGCAGAACAATGTGGATGTCTGTCATGGGGCTACTCCCAGTGGAAGGGACCTCAGAGACCATCATGGACCTTGTGATTGAGGACAAAAAAGTTATGAACGGAGGGGGGGTGGGGGGGCCTGTGCAACCCATTTTTGCTTGCTCTACTGCAATCAATAGAGAATCAAGATATGATGTGCACATATTAGATTACTTCGACTTGACAGAAGAGTCCACTAGAGCACAAAAATTCAATTCAACTATGTGATGAACAGAAGGCTCAGGGAACAAAGGTCCAAACTGAATGGCAACTCCAGCTGTCACAAAATGAAACCCCAGGCTACTGGTAGAACCACAAAATTGTACATAACAATGCACAATTTCAGTACATAATACACAGAACTGCTAACAATGACTGCAGGTCTTGCACATTCATCCAGCCCTACACTCTTAGAAGTAAAGGTTCATTAATAGTTTATGTATGCTTGGCATTTAGTTTTAGGGAAAATCTTTAAGTAATGTAGAACCTTCCAATTGTTAATTATGTGAAGGTGCTCTAAACTTTGAAAAGTTTCCTCACACTCACACATCTCATTTACAGAAGTGACTCCTTAAAGACTGAGCTGTTTTTTAATGAATATTCTATGGAATATTTTTTAAAGTGTAGCTCATGGAATACACAGATAAAAGTCAGTGGTAATAAAAACGAGGTGTGAAAATCATAAAAAAAAAAAACATACATTATACATAATAACAATATTAATCATTTTTATAGCATTTATTAGAGCCTAACCTTAAACTCCTCCAGCGAGGCGTAGGTCTTTCCTCGGAATTCACAGTAGTTCTTCTTCTCCTTACACTGAGGGCAGCACTGGCTGGTGTCCACGCGGAGGCAGCGTGGGTGGACTTTCGGACACTCGGGCTGGTCGCACATGGGTCCTTCGTCTGTGCACAGACAGGGGCATGTGGAGGGTCCTGGGGTGAACTTCTCCCCGATCGCAAACACAAACCCTGTCTCGTCCATGCAGCCCTTACCCCTGTAATCAGGGTATGCATACTCATCAATGGCATCCAGCGAGGCGTTGGCCTCTCCTGTGGGTCCTTCATCAGTCTGCTTCACTGAGTCCTGCTCACCCCAGACCTCCTGTGTCTTTCCCTGAGGTTTGGTTCCTCGCCGCAGGGGGCTCCAGCTGGGTCTCGTTTTGCTGCCACTGGTCCTGTTGCCTCCTCTCACCCCGTCTTGTCCCAGATTATTGATCTCCTCAAGGCGCTGCTGGGTGCTGGGGTTCAGTATGCCCTCCTTGGCATGGGTCAGGACCCGCTCCAGACGCTCCCTCTCCCCAGCCTCGGGCACGGGAAGGATGGGACTGCCCCATGCACTCGTCAGCAGGAGCCAGGTTATGAAGATAAGTCCTGTTGTCATGGCAATGGAGCACAGCATCTCTCCTCCCCACCACCTGCACGGTGGGATGACACCTGGGCTCACATAACACCCCTCACATGACAAGCAACGTCCAGGCCCATCTGCATCGAGATAAAGACTTCAGATAGTGTCCATTTTAAAGCAATCACTCAGAATGAAACATGTGGAGATCCAGCACCATGGACAGTACCCACGCTAATGGAATTTCAACAGGTCTGCTACAGCACTATTCAGCAAGCACAGCAAAAACATTGGGCCAGAATCAATAACAGCAAATGCATGAAGACTAAAGCATTAACCAACTTCAAAGAGCACTCCAGAACTAATTTAGTGTCCTTATTCAAAAACACCTTTCATTGATTTTGCCGTCCACTTCAGGGTGATTGTGTCTCGGCTGTCTGGGATTTTGTTCGGCCCATTTCTTTCTCTGTAGGCAAACACAACTTGGGAGCAGCTGGAAATGTGTGAAACCCCACGGCATTGAGTGCAGCCGCACATGGCGAAAGCAACACAGACAGCAATCTTCCAGTTGCACCTATGCACATCAGTGATGGACACAGAAGCAAATTGCTTCAAGGATTGAGGGTCGAATCATCAGTGCCTGAAAACCTCACACCAATTACCTCCCCTCTTCCCTGGTCAGTCATGCGCAGTCAATCCATTAAATTAAAATCGCTTAAACGATGAGAAGAGAGGTTAATCTGGAAATGGATCTGATTCAAGCTCAGCCAAAGGCGTCAAAAAAAGAGAAGGTAGGAAATTAGGATTTCTTGCAGGTGGAAGAGATGGGACATAATTTCATAAATTGTGATTGGATATGTCTCTAATCAGAGACCGTACAATCAGATCTTAATAAAAGTTTCTAGATAAATTAAAGAACGAGGACACTTATGCAGAGCCTGTTGATGCAGCACACAGGTGCAAAGAGGCTCCAGAGCGTTGCCTAAGCACTCCCACCACATCGGAGCAGCATTAAACACAGGTCTTCAGCAGAGAACATCACAAACATCTCACACAAATACCACATTTAGTGAACAGAGGCTGTGAAAAGACCTATAAATCGACAATTGCAGAGACTATAAATAACCCTATGAATAAGCCCATAATTCTGCTATCCTGCTGTTTTACTTTGGGCGGCTTACCAGTAGACTTTAAATGCAAACAGTATCAATGTTCCTGATGCAGTAGTGTCTCTAATAGGCTCCAAAAGCTGTATTTTTTTATTCCTGGGAACACACAGAGCTGTTGCTCCTGCATCTGTATTCAGCCCTCACTCAGTGGGCGTGCTGAAATAGTATGCCAAAATAATCCTAACTAAAGCCTAGATGTCGATGTGATCTTGGCTTTTTCGGAGTCCCCTGTGTTTTCTGATCGATCTGTTTCTGTTACTTATGCAGCTCGCCGCGTCAGGCGGCCATATCATTATGAACTTTATGTCTTTAAGAAACGCGTTAAAATTCCCCACCACATCAGGATCTTTCCACAGGCGTACCTGAGAGGCTCCACCGCGGTCTCAAAGTTCTCCTGATTCTCCAAAAAGCGCACGGCTGAAATCCGCAAGGAGAGGTTTAGTCGCTCACTCTGGAGACCAGGTGTCCCTGACAGATCTCCATAACCTCCCCAGCCGCGACAGCTGCCCGCTCCTGCCCCGCTCCGCTCCGCCGAGCTGCGAGGAGTGGCCGAGTGGCCAAAAGCGCTCACTTTTGCTTCGGTGCCAGAAAAAAAAACAACAAAAAAAAAACTCAGCACGCTGACGTCACATAGCGAGGACTTGGGGAACAGAACCAGGAGAACGAAAAACGACCGACCACCAGGGGGCGCAGCCCTTCACACCAGCCACCAATGGTTAACCTATACACTATACGGACAAAACTCACACAACCATGTCTTTATGACCCTTGCTTTGTGTACTGGGGCACAGTCATGCTGGAATTGAAAAGTTTCTCCCCAAACTGTGTTCACAATGTTGGAAGCCTGGTTTCGTCCAAAATGTCTTGGTATTTTTGATTTTAGGCAATAGGTATAATTTAATCACAAAATTTCATTAATTTAGAGGTCTGTCCCAATACTTTTGTCCTTATAGTGTAGTTTACTTCCCCTTGTTGCTTTCAGTCTGTAGATAAAAATCATCGCCAGCACACTACGTTCTGATCCAGGTCTTACGAGGGAATTCCACCGATTGTGAGTGCTTTGAGGTACACTGTAGATAAACTGACCTATTTTGTTTGTTTTCTACAGTGGGTGCATACGTGGTGCATTATTATGTATATACATACACACACACACACACACACACACACACACATATATATATATATATATATATATA
>JBBJLS010000148.1:14362224-14375825 GCA_037577275.1 Bryconaethiops microstoma | reverse complement strand
GCCGGAACCATTATAACAGGGGGGGGGGGGTCCCCACTTTTCAAAGCCGAGACTCTGCACGCGTACAACCCCCCCTGAAAAATTTCATTTATGAACTACTGCCCAAACTTCGCAATCCTTGTAGTCAGTTTTTAGTTTTGCACTGGAGCTACAAGGCTAACATAGCTAACAAGTAATGGAAACTTTGGACACCAAACATGTCTGTGCTGATCAGCTACATTTAGAGTGAGGGGAACTGTGTACATCTGTGTACTTTTTACTTTTTAGTAAACTGGAGCTTTAAGGAACAAAGTAAAGAAACTTCTGTCCCCTTTTTGAAAGTGATGATGAACGCAGAACACCCACTGATTTGATATGAACACTGACACCTCCCACCAGACAGGATCGGCATCTCACTGCCACCTGCTAGAATGAAAGACTACAGCACGCATTCTTGCATGATGCCATTAGGCTTCACAGTGCTGGAGGAACTTGGATGAGTAATGGCATGAAAGATATTCTGATGTTTTTTGAATGAAATGTATGTTAGAACAGAACCATGTTTTTAACATCAAAAAGGTTGTTGTGTTTATCATGACTTTAATTAGGAATGATATATTTCAGACTATGAATCTGTCCTGAGATTAAAAAAAAGGCAAATGCATGTGTAGACTTTCTTTCTGGAAGTGATAATGAACACACACCGATGTAAAAATAGGTATATTTATAGGGAATACCTCGATCTCACTGCCACCTGTTAGAATGAATGATTTTGTAGTTATTACTGAATATTACCATTCGGCTCTATAATACCAAAGGATCTTGAAGAGAATAATCTCTTTGAAGTTTTCTTCTGACTGTGCTGTTTTAGCTACGAATTTTATTGAGCATTGTGTGTTCAGACTTGCATCTTTGAAACTCTTCTGAGATTAAACAAAATGCAAATGTAAAAATATCTGGCATTCGCTAAAGGAAAGAATGGATGTTTTCCAGCACCAGTGACATGAAGAAGCACACCGAGCCAAAAATCTGGTATCAGATGCACAAGATCCCCCGTGAATACATTTGCTGGAAATAAAAGTGCCTTGACAATCCGCTGATTGTGGGGCTATAGATAGCATCTGCTGACTTTTAACACTACAGCGAGGTTACGTGTCCAAAGTACTGTATGCATGTGAACAGTGTGCTGGAGTGAAGCTGGATGTCACACACTCTTTCACACACTAAGACCACCATGCCTGGGGCGAGGTGATTACATCCTTTAAAGAAATGCACTTCATATCTAGCGCAGGCCTGCATTAATATAATTGATTATTCAGATTCGAGCCATTTCCATCAGGGCCTCTTTGACGGGGTGAGAGGGGAAAATCATTAATTCAGCGTTAACCAAAAAAAAAAAAAAGGTACACAGAGATGCCCGCAACGTTCTAACGAAACCCAGGCTGTTGGCTCTGGCTTCAACCGCCCAAAAAAATGGGAACAGCTTCTCTTCTTCTAACACAGGCATATTAGAAGTATTGATCCAGTTCGACAATGTTCAGGCTTTGCAGTTAGCATGCAGACAGGATTCTGAAATAGCAGCACTCCGGGTTAGGGTTGTGTCCTGGCCACTTGGCTGCGAATTGCTGATGTGTGTGTGTGTGTGTGTGTGTGTGTGTGTGTGTGTGTATCACTCAAAGGCGAAGTTGTTTCATCAATGTTGAATGGGGTCGCTGCTTGTTGAGTAGAGGACAAGGGGCCTAAAGTCAGTGAGTGACAGCGTGATAATGTTCAACTTGGAGCAAATGCCCGAATGAGCAGCCGTCTAGGAAATTTGTTCATGCAGTTCCTGTGAAAAGGCTGCTGCTTCATGTCCAGGTGGAGGAGGAGGTGAAGTAAAGTTCATCTCTGATAAGGCAAAGGAATTTGTCAAAAGGCCTTTAAAGAAAGGCCATCCATGAAACACGTTGCACTGCATTTGAATGACCCAGAGGCGCTACAACCATTTCTATGTGCCATAACCGGATTGGAAATTACAGAAAAACATGCTACTGCTTTTAATGCTGTTTAAACTGTTAACGTTTCTTTCTAGCAGTATTGCAGCTGTTAACATGATGTATTCTGTTTTGTGCGAGGATAAGTACTCTGACCCAACAGATAAATGAATACAGAGGACAAGTGGATGAATGGGTCCCACGAGTGAATTGCCTCATAGAACTGAATTAGACGGATTTTCTGCAGCATATCAAAATGACAGCGTTCCACACAGCTAATTCCAAACCTGGGAATCAACAGAGACCCCTTTTTTATATAAATGAAATTGTATTTGAATCACAGTTGCTGTGCATTGAAACTAATTCTCCCACAGGAGTGCACTGGCCTACTCCATAAGCTTTGATTCCTGAAAGCACAAGCTTCCTTCAACCAAAATAACCCATACTTTAGCGCACTATGTATTATTGAAAAGGACTACCGTAATGCAGAAACGCAACTGCAGCATCAGCAGAAGCCATTGCCCATATTGTAGAACTCCCAGAATATATGAAACATAAGGTGTGCAATATTGCTTAGCTATGCGATTACTGATTTTTTTCATGAAGAATTGTCCTTTGTTAAAGAGATGTTAAAAAAGTGTTTTTTTTTCAATGTCAACCAAAAGACACATCATTCTAATAAAAAGCTGCCAAAATTTATTTCAAGAATATGCGTTAAGTTCTACAGAGCAAAAGAACATTCACTTATCATACATGAAACAGACAACATGAACAGTGACTTAAAAAACAACCTAGAAGTACAAATACAAGCACATTTCTTATACTGAATAGACATTACAGTGGATTACAAAAAAAAAAAAAATCTCCAAACGAGTCAACACTACAGTCTGTTGGTAAAAAGTTTAGTGAAACACTATGTGAATTTGCATATCATGTACCCTGGCGCTCCTGAATAACACTGTGTTCTTAAGAATCCCATATGGCTTTGGGGTAATCCAGTCAGAGTTTTAATGAGAGCCTGCATGGCTAAAGAGGCCCCAGGCCAGCTAGCACTGCATACAGCCTAGGAGAGAAGCACACCATCAGCTCCACAGGACAATAACACAGTCCACAGTTCATAACAGTCATGACACAAATAAAACTCCTCTTCTGCCAGTGAAGGATAGTGCATCTGATTCATTATACAGTTACAATGGTTCACACTTACAGTTAGAGGAACAAAGAAGAAAAAAAACAAAAAACAAACGTGGCCTCAAATACAATGTCATTTACCTATGTGTTAGCTTCCATAATGTATTTACTCATGTCAGTATGACTACGAACACATTTTGCAAGGAACTACGCTGCAGGATGATTAGTTAGTTTAACATTTATGCCAAGAGATGGAATTTGTCCCAAGCCTGAACTACATATTCAATTCCCCTGCTTTAATGCCATAAAGATGAAAGATGAAAACAAGCACAAGAGACATAATTAGCAAAATATGACTCAAAACTGACTGATTTAGAAAAACACAGCTAAATAAAAGAGACAAAATGAAGATTAGAGCTGGGCATTCTCTAACACCCTATTTACCACATGGATGCGTGTACCTGACAGAAGTCATAATAAGCAAATAAAGAGCTTGAGCAATATTTCAAGTGCAATACCCCATAGCCTCAGTGGCTGGGGGTAGTTTGAAAAGGGAAAAGAATGGAGTGTCAGATAAAATATATGACTTGAGATTGCTATCTTAAACATTTCCGAATGAAACGCCAAAGAAAATGGAGGATGATTTGAGGAGCAATTTGTCTTGTCACTCTGTCAGTATCCATTTGCATAATACTGCATGAAGATGTACCAAAAAAAGAGGGCGAGGAGGGAACAAACATTCAAAGTCTTCAGAGATGCAAAAACACAAACAGCACACAAAGCACAGATGGAAGTGAAAGAATAAAAGGTTGCCGAGTCTGGTGGTCAGTAGGGGGCGAACTTCTGACGCTCGGATTTCTTGATGCTGGCAGAGGTTGAGATCTTTGCAGTGTAGGGAGCGAGGCCCGAGGTGGCGGTGTGCACAGCCAGTAGCGGCAAGGTTTTCATACCAAGCAGACTGGAGACTGGGAGGGCGTAGTGGGCGCTGGGGATGGAGGGCATGGCCTGGGGGGAGTGGACGTTAATGGCGGAAGGGGGTGCGGCCAGCACGGCCATGGAAGAAGGGGTAGAGGCGGAGGCGGGAGAGGCAGACTGGGGAAAACTCAGGCTGAGGTCGACGGGGTTGCCGGAGGAGGAGGAGGCGGCCTGGATGCTGAGTTTAGCCATCTCTAAACTGCAAACACACTCACCAACACACATACACATACATACCAACACCACAGAAAAGGGAAGAGGGAGGGAGATAGGATGTGGTTAATAGAATAGTTAGGGGGACATGAGAGTTTAATGTGGATGGTGAGAGAAATAAAAAAAAGAAGAATCAATAAAGGGAAATGTTACGTGTTACAAGGTATAAACCATTAAAGAAAGGGTTTCACATGCCTCGATGAGTATTAATAAAGCTGAGGAGTGGGATTAAAAAAAAGGACAAAGCATGAAATTCTTCTGTTATGTTAAATCTGGCCCATTAAACCAGATACACGTGTAAAAGTCACTGGGTTGTGTTTAGCTTGTTTCTTACCTGGCACTGATGAGGTACTGGGCCACGCTGATGCTGGCCGGGGAGCCGTTGATGGTGACGTGGCGCACAGCCGAACCATCTGTGGCCCCAGCTATCTTGATCTGGGCTCCAGACATCTGGCGAATCTCATTGATCTTAGTGCCCTGTCTGCCAATAATGCAGCCTATGAGCTGAGAGGAGACGACAGGGTGAACATCAGACAGCATCTGTATGATTTAGCAGGCGAGTTGCAATTCTAAACAGGCTGAAATATGATCTTAATTAAAGGTAAACAGAATTTCCCTTCCAGCAACCTATAGAAATAGGCAGAGTAGGAGTAGGAGTTTTAGCACATAAAGTGTCAATCTTTATGTGCTAAAAGCAAGCAATGTTAATTAAAATCACTCTCCCTGCATTATGTTCCTACTACTGTCATTGCTGTGCCACAGTGTCAATTACACTGATTGCTAATTTCGTATGGGTAATGAAAGGTACACTGACAGCGATGACAGCAGCAGGAAAAATGGACAATGGAGGAAGCCTGAACATCAGCTGAAGCCCCGCTGGGTCCCAGCGGATCTTAGCACGTCACTGAGGACATTAATGTAATGAGAACTTCCATTATACTGACAATTAGTCACGATATGCTTCTGACAAGTTTAAAGGGTAATGCATGCATTTTATGTAACTGCGGCAAGAAGACTTACATCATTAGGTATGGTCAGCTCATGTGAACTTGTTGCAACAGAGGCATCCAGACCTATGCAGGGAAATAGGGAGGAAACAACTCAACATAACATTGATCAGGGCTACCAACTAACTGAATGAAAAACGTTGGATTTGGCAAGTAGTCTATGAGAAAGTAATCTCTACTCCGGTGAAACTCCAGTAAAAACAAGCTCAATCAATAACACCCAAATGGTTTTTATGCATAAAGGCAGCAGAGCTATGCTAGATGAGTCATAAATGAGTTTTGATTAAATTGTGACTGCGATAGAACACCTTCTGAGAAAAAGCATACCACCTCTCTACCGTCTTGGCCTGCTGCAGTGTATGTGGCTTCACTGCTGAGAATGTGTGCAGTGGTGTGCAAGGGTTGTGGGCTGGAGGGCATGCTGGTGGAACTGAACAGGTTAGGGATGGTGTGGAGGTACGCATGGAGTAACACGGGAGGAGATTAAAAAAAAAAGAAAAGAAATGAGTTGAACGAACAAAAGCTGGGTAAGGCAGATCCTCTTTATGCTGAGTTAACATACAAAGGTATGGTGGTACGTATCACAAAGCCTCCACAATGCTGTCATTCACCCGTTACAATGTGGACGAAACCCCTCCAGACAGATGACAATAAGCATAAAGTCACCTGAGCTGTCAGCCAGTGTCAGAGCAGCATAAGGTAGGCTTTCGGACACATACGGTATTATGTCTTCGGTTGCCTTACCATGACATTGATTTTCCTTCCCTTTCCTCAGAATGCTTAAGTAGAACTCAGTGATGGTGGACACATGAGGAGAGAGAGCGGATAGGAAAGAAAGGAAATTGGGAGAGAGAGAGAGAGAGAGAGAGAGAGCGAGATAGAGAGAGAGAGAGAGAGAGAGAGAGAGAGAGAGAGAGAGAGAGAGAGAGAGAGAGAGAGAGAGAGAGAGAGAGAGATTGATGGACAGAGAGAGAGAAAAAGAGACAGGCACAAAGATGTAGACAAAGACAGACAGAGTTGATGGAGGGTAGAGACAGACTTCCCTGGGGAGTTGTTGGGTACGTACCAGGGAAGGTAGGGTTGCTCTGCCCAAGGGAGGTAAAGGGAATATGCTGCATAGCCAACTGGTGAAGCTTGGTCAACTGCGGGGCAGGAAGGGAGGTTAGAACTATCCAATCAAATGGAATTATTTCAGAGGAAAATTGACATCTACAGACATTACACAGCCTGTCTTTAAGACTCACAATTAGATCTGTTATTGGGGATTGTTAGCACTCACCCCAGAATAAGCTCGCATAACGACAGTACTGTTATCTGATTCTATTAACACATTTGTTTGTGATACACTTGGGGGTGGGGGGCGGGGGAGTGAAGAAACAAAGGAGGAAAAGGTGTTAGTAAACACTAGGCATTAGTCATTCACATGCAATGAACTGTCCTGGATGACAAAAGAGTGTTTTATCACCGATGTGTGCGTTCACAGACAAAGCTGCTGTATTAGTATTGGTTCCAGTGCTTGTGTTTTAAGGAAAAGGGCACTGAGATGTGTGGTGGTATGCAGTGGGGGAGTTGTGGTGGTGGTAGTGGAGAGGGCAGGAGGTGACTGGAGGGAGTGAGGCAGTGACCGTATGGAACAGATGACCAAAGACTCTGATAAGGCAGCAGCGTTGGCACTCACGTCTTGAGGTGGAATGGTGTACTGTCCTGGAATAGCAAAGGCCTGCATAAAAGAGAATGTCTTTAGGCTGGATGGAGTTGAATGAATACTCATTTACAAAGAATTATTATTCTCAACCACACTGCTTTCATAACCTAACATGACTGCTTCTCTGAGGACGTCAATGAAAAAACTGTGAGATGGTTGAGGTATTCACAGGAGCTGTCATTGCTTTTGCATATACAAGCATTAAGGCAATGGAGAGTGACCTGACCATTCACCATTTCAATAAGTAACCACAAGGGGTCACTGCATGAATATATGAAACAAACACTTGGTCCAGCCTCCTGTTCCTGGCCCGTGTTAAACATTGAACATTTTAGTATGTGTGGTTTATAAAGGTCGCAGCGTCTCAAATGAAAAATGTAAGAATCTACGGGGGACTCTCATTCTTGACCAGGGTGCCGTCTCAACCTTCCACACAGCTGAGTCCATCTAAAGGCCATGATTACTTCATCACACAGGCAGCTTCTCAAACAATTTTTACGACCAGAGAAGATGTTAAAAAGAAAAGTCAAAGCATCATGAATAAACACACATTTTATGGCTTGATTTGAAAATAGACTGACTATACTAGGGAAGAAAAAAAAAAATAGGATGCAATTTTAATTTTACCCCCTGAGCAGGCGGATTCTAGACAGGAGCTTATTCTCCTGTATAACACCTTTTCTCCCTTTTTATTGATATTTGTACATGGTCCCTAAGAAAATAAGCAGACTAAATGAATAGAATAGAATAGAATAGAATAGAATAGAACAGAACACTCTCCACTGGCTGAGAAGCACTGTCAACATTCTTAACTATTCTGATTAAAGTAATTCAGTAATTCAGCCAAGCCACACAGAGCAAGTCTTATCTGCATGTGTGAAAGCACTGAAGCACTCAGCTGGACTGTGTGGTGACTATATTACTGATGAGATCTGAAAGCAAGATTTATTCAGCCACACTGATCTCAATGCAATCATTAGCCTAAATATCCACACTCATAGCTCCCCAGTGGGAGTGCTGCTATGCAATCATTAATGTTTAAGTGGAGTCGCTGAATCCTCAACCACACTGCTTTCATAACCTAACATGACTGCTTCTCTGAGGACGTCAATGAAAAAATTGTGAGATGGTTGAGGTACTCACAGGAGCCGTATGTGGTTGGGATAAGATTGTGGGATTGCCACCAGGGGACGGTTTGGGCCGATAAGGAATCGTCGCTCCCTTAGGCGGTGACTGCACATAAAGGATGAAAAAGTTTATTCAGTGTGCCAAAGAGAGAACATTTTCTCAGTCCAGAGTGTGTGCTTTCACTTCTAAGTCATATTTTACAGTACAAAGCCTAGACAATGCCTTAAAACTCAAGACTGAAAAGTGACTAAGCTGCTGGGAGGCCCAGAGCACTGGTAGATGAATTAGGCAGGACAGAAACCTCAGAAATAAGCTGAACATAATGAAATGGAATTCCAATAGAGCATGTAGGTGAAAATTTACAATATATTACATACATCCCACACTGTGATAATGCTGTGAAGCACTGGGGAAATCATCCATATTCATTTCTAAGCTGTAGTAATTAAATCCCACCTCCGCTCTCGACACACACACACGCACACACAGATACACACCTCCAGCATTACAGTACAGATGTGTCTCACACACTGAGTGATGGCATGAGGAGTGCCGGAGATGGTCACTGCTCTCTCAGTTGACTCCGGCAGTAAGTCTCCAGCCACCTGCACCTGTGCGCCTGTGGTCTGACACACACAAACACACACAAACACACACACACACACACACACACACACACACACACACAGACACACAACTGCTAATGCAAAGGAGCTGGAGAAGTGGCCATGGATAGGAAATGACTAAGAAAATTAGCATTTTCAACAAACAAAACAAATAATGGCATATTTTGCTGTTCCTCTCAGCACAGTTATATAAGTAATATATTATTACACTAATATAGTAGCATAACAGGTCTATGCCTTTTTATTTTTCAGAGCACCACATTATGCCATTGAAAATAGCAGCTCGGTGCTGACATTGTTATGACATGAGCAGTTATTTAGGCCAACCTATTTGGATACTGTATATAAATATGAATCTATTTGGGCCTTGGAGGGTCATCCTGTCCTAGACATTCAAAGCAACCGGGAATTCAACCAACCAGTTCACCCACCACAGCTTTGAATAGAGAGGACAGCTAAATTTACTCCACAAGCAGTAGCAGAATTCTTTCAACAAAGTCCACCGTCCTCCTGTCAAATGTTAACAAAGTGAAGAAAGCGATGCAGCTTCCTGAGTTCTTCCTACTTCTGTAGTTGTTTTCCCTCTCAGATAAAAAAAATACAGTGGGCAGATAACTGTAGAAAGAAGATCTGTCTGGTGTTGTGGAATGGAAGCCAAAGGGGATGGTGTGTGTCTGTGCTGGAGACTAGACGGAGCAGCTCTTAGCTCATGAATACAAAAGTCCTGCGCTGATGAGAACAATTAATCACACTGAGCCAAAGCGTTTGTGCTGGGCATGCAAACAAAGAACACCAAGTGTTAAACAAATCACCATGCTATGAATCATTCGGGACTCCCACAGACCTTCATAACTCTCATTCTCTTTAATCTGTTTGGTACCAGATTAAAGCCTTTATCTACCTCTCTGATCTCTTTAATCTTGGAACCTCCTTTGCCGATAAGTGAGCCACACTGACTGGCAGGGAACACGAGGCGCAGCGTCACGGGGGGTCTACTCGTCACAGTGCTGTTCACCATGGACGCCAGGATATCCTGCAATAGGGCGGCAAGAGTGTCGCACAGCCTTCATTAAAAATCATTTGCTTCACTTTGCACAATGCAATAGTATCTAAAGTTAAAGCAGGCAACTAATTAAAACAGATATTCATTCTCAAACGACTGGGGAGCTGCATGAGGTGACAGAGAGAGAAAATTAAACTGTAGCTCTAAACCACAGAGACCAGCACGCCGAGTATTTCACAATATACCAAAAGTTTCCGAGCACGTCACATAGGAGACTCTCTTTTTTTTTTATTTCAATAAGTCTTAATAGTTTCCTCTTTCAAAAAGGTTTGAATCCTTGGTGTAATGATTATCAAAGTTTTACAGCAGAATGAAGTTAATTGCGTGTAATGATGTTTTTCCACATAACATGACAAACCTCCTCAAACTTCTCTGCAATCATGCCGAAAGCTTTGAAGATGACCTCAGAAGGGCCAGTGATGGTGACGATGCGCTCCGGGCTGGAGCCATCAGAAATATTAATGCGAGCTCCGCTCTGAAATTACACAGGAAAAAGAACATACATGAGTTATGGGCTTCATTCTAGCTCTGCTATTCATTCCTTTTTTCAGTGCATTGCAAGCCAGCCTTTTAAGCGCTTGTACTTGACATGTATACACTTCAGTCGGGCTGAAGTGGTGGGCCTCATTTCTGATTTTTTTTGTTTGTATGTAATGCACTTTTTATACTAAGCATATAACAATATTTCCAACCATTCAATAAACTGCAGCAAATAGCATATTTCTTATAAATATGCAATTTATACATACTACTTACTTCTTCTCTCATTTTCTTGACTGTTTCCCCTTTCTGAGAATGAAACAGTTGTAGTTACTGACAGGAAAACATGCTCAGAATACAAAGCATGACAAAGCAACACTGTGGTGTTACAGCGTAGAAGTAAAGTCAGTGTAAGCTACTAAAGCAAAGCTAACGTTGTTTCACAGCATACCTACCTTCCCAATGATGCTGCCCACTTCCTGCAAAATAATAAAATAACAAAAAATGAAGTACTTAATATATATACATATTACTTAATTCTCTTATCTGCTTCATAACGTAGTGAAGTAAACACAGGTTAAAGATACGGCAAACAACATGTAACAAATGCAGAAGACTATGTATACATATATATCAATATCAATGTATATCTATCTATCATCTATCTATCTATCTATCTATCTATCTATATATATATATATATACACGTGTATATATATATATGTATATATATATATATATATATATATATTTCTATTCGTTTGAAATATATAAAGTGTAAATATGTTCATTTTAAACACAAATGTGTTTAAAGGCAAGTATTCAGACACTAAAAATGAATAACATTATTTCTTTTTTGCAAAGCTGTTTTTGGCAACTACAGTATTGAGACATCTATGGTAGGATGTAATTAGCTTCTTGCAGCATTGTGGTTCAGTTTTGGCAGACTCTTCTTGTCAAACTGTCCTCAAACCCTTTGTGTTATATTGGACTCTCTGTCTCCTTTGGAGGATTAGCTAGGCCATGCCAGCACCTTCATCATCTAAAAAACATGGTCTTGTAACCATTTCTTAGCCTATGTGATTAAATTCTAATCAAATCTCTCTGGTACATTGCTTCATTCACGGTTCTTTCAATGGCATGTAATGTCCCACATCATTTACAGAGAATCAGTCTCACATCATGATGCTCCTACATTTATAGGGTACTGTGGGCATAGTGAGTGTCTTGGGATCATACGGAGAACACTTCTTTGTCCAAATATGATAAGCTGAATTTTTGACAAAAACATACATTGTTTGTTGCGATCTATCCAAATGCTCATGTGCAAATTGTAGATGCACTAAATTTCAACTGACTCTGTTCTAAGTTTTACATGGGATGTACAAACAAAAATGGTAGCATCAGAATTCATTGCTTATTATTTTCTTGTTGTACTGAAAAGGATGATTAAGTCTTTTCTAGAGTGCTGTAGCTTTTTAAGTCTGAGTCTTCTTTAATAATGTTTTCTCTGAGAGCTTTAGAAACCTTCCTTTTAAAACTACATCTGGTGGAATTTTCACAATAACAGAATTATTATCATTTTATTTTTGCTTTTTGTCTTTACATATTTTTCTCTACTGTATCTAATTTTTTTTATCTCATTTCTCTACCAATTGTGTTTATGCATGTAAATACATCCCTGAACACACTTGTTAATATTTATAAGGAGAAAGTCAAGATACATATATGTAAATCTGAAGTGGATATACACCACGAAAAAATATATAAAATAACAAAAAGTGTCTGAATATTTATTTGCCCCCACCGTATTTGTAAATTGGGATGTTGCTATTTCATTTGATATTGTCACAAGATTGACTAGCCTTGGGCACGTGGAATGCAATTAAGCATGAAGAATATGAAACCACAGTGAAACCACTTTTGGTCTGAAAATGAGAATTATAAGCATGAAGAGCCTGTTAAAGGTTTAAAGAACCTTCTCATAATGTAAAGGTAATTTACCAACTTCTAGATTCTTTCAAGAAAATGTACACTATATGAAGTTTCTTTAAAAGGGTTATTTGCACTCACAAATCTTAATTTATAAACATGGTTCTTTAAGGTCATTTAGAGAACCCAGAACGGTCCTTCTATGGAACCCTTTTGGCACCCTTATTTTTTAGAGTTTAAAGGCACGATACCAAATTAAGGGTTACTCCTACAACTTTGATTATATGTGAGTGTTTTTAAAGCGGTGGTCCTCCAGGAACCAAATTTGCTCCCTCTATGGCAGGTGTCCCACCTCAGTCCTCAGTCCTGTCCTGCACGGTTTTTCTACTCTTAAACATCTACTTCAACCCAAAAAAGACTTGTTAGTTAGTTGATTAGTCGGATGAGGTGTGTTGGAAGCATGGAAAACACGAAAAAAATACACAAAGAACCCTTTTAGGCACGTTTCTCCATCATATCTTAGTAGATGTTGTATGCATGTCTTAGTCCTATACTTCATACGATATTGTTCTTAGATATGAACTTGTACTACACTGATTTCCCATTACAATGCATTGACATATGTCTAAACTAGAATGTGTCTTGAATGTGTATAGATTGATGTATACTGTTGACTGAGTATTTATTATTGAAGGCCCAAAACAGAAACAGCTCATGAACATTTATAATGTAAGGGTTTACCAGTCTCACCTTTCCGTGCATTAGCAGGCGGATGGTGAGGGTGACATTTAGCCCTCCCTCAGACAAGCCGCCCTCCTTCTCATTCATATTCATACTTCTTGATGATCCGGACACTTCACGCTTTCAGACAGACTGGCTCTGCACGGACAAACAGATAAGGATGTTAGCAATTCAATGCAGAGTACAGAGTACCGAATGGGATTTAATAAGCAGTCGTGCAAGTCACGGCATTTCCAAGCTCTACATACTTTATTACTTCAATAACACCAACTACAAAGACTGTGTCTGCAAAAGTGTTCATTTAATTCTCATGAAGACATACATTTCCAATTTTGTCCTAGCTGTTATTTCATTTTCGTTCCTGTTGGAAGGCGGTAGGGATGGGTATCGTTTGAATTTTTTCGATTCCGGTTCCATTTCTGCTTAATCGATTCCGGTTCTTATCGATTCCCTATTTCGATTCCACAAAGGTAAAAAAAGAAAGAAAAAGAGGACAACTGTTTAACTAGAACGGCTGACAGCGTCAATCGATGTAATTTCATCAGAATCAAAATCGCGTCTATTGGCCTACTGGAGCAGCAAGCATGCTCTGTAAGAGACATATGGGTGTGGTGTAGGCACATGTACACACGTATCTTTACATATTGT
>JBBJLS010000148.1:14341746-14362124 GCA_037577275.1 Bryconaethiops microstoma | reverse complement strand
CGACCGGAATCAAATTCCTTGTGTGTGTCGCTCACATACTTGGCCAATAAACGCGATTCTGATTCTGATTCTGATTCGGCGACTGGCACTGTACGACAGGCTCTGGGTCCGAAGTCCACTGGACACTTGCTGTGTCTGCTGGCTGCAGCTTGCGTGTTTGTATGGCGGCAGCCTGAATGACTAAACACCCGAACATACTGCAGCAGTGTCATATCAAGAAGCGTCATGTGCGAAACTGTGCACTGCGTCAATTGACGCAGGCAGCCGTTATAGGTATAGCCCAGTTAGCCGCTGTTCTAATGTTAAGAACCGATTTACAGAACCGTAAAAACAACCAAAAAACGAGTGGGTACCCGGTATTTTTGAATCCGTTCATATTTGAAACCTAATTTCGGGTTCCCACCCCTAAGTAAGGATGTGAGAGTTCAGTGCCGCAACCAATAGGAGCCACATGCAGGTGCCTTCTATTGGTTCTACTTTAATAAAACTGTTGTGACAGGGTTTGATAAGACCCAACAGGAGCCACTTGTTCTCTGGTGGCTTTGAAAATCAAGTGATGTCTGTGTGACTGTATCTAACAGGATCTTGTTAATTTATCTGTATGTGTGCACAATGCCAGACTGTTCCTTCCATCCCTCTGTTGCTCCATGTAAATCCAGCCAAGATTTAGCATTTTCCAATTTCTGAGACCATGATAAGAATTGTGAGGTCATGGGATGTGTACAGGGTGAAAATAAAAAAGGACTCGTGTTAGCTCTCCAGACGCGTCTGATCCTTTGAAGGTCTTTTGTGAATATCTAATGCAGTTGTAGTTATTGTGCCGTTTTGCTCTGATAACGGGTACTGGGCCTGATCTTTGCCTAATGAGGCCCTGCAGCTCACACAATGAGTTTCATTAGGAATTCTAGGTGACACAGAATAACAATTTCACTCTTTTTGCCTTCGTGCTTTTCTTTCAGTAATACCTAACCTCTATTTCTCTGTTTTTTAGATACTTACATGAGCTTCCTTTGACGCCATTGCACTTCGGGAACAGCAGGGAGGCAGCTAATACACTGATGACAGTGAAAAAAAGGGCAGAAGGGTTGAATAAACATTCAATATAAAGTTGTGTTTCCGCATTTGCTTAAACAATTATGATCTTAACTCAATAGCAAAAGGGGGAAAAACAATTAAGTAATTCAGTTTCTAAATGTCACTAACTAGAGCCAAATGGTGAGTTAATAAAGCGTAGCTGATCAATTTTCGCAGGAACCAGATCAATATAAATAAGAAGGATAACAGTAGATCTAATCAATGATGAGACGTCTGCGATGGAGTCAAACGTCTGGTCTTTTATTGAACTTTTATTCTCTGTTGTTTCATCAGGTAAACGCATGAAACAAACAGCAACTGCTTTTGCCTAATCCTATAGGCCAGGATTTATTTGGCTAATGCTAAAACCCTTTTGACCCATTTCTGTCTCCTCAAGCTTGTCAGCAGGACCCCAGGTCTTTAGAACCACTCTGTCACGTTCCGACACAAGACTAACAAGCCCAGATATAGCATGTGCACTGTTTATATTTACTCACAGATGTTTCCAAATCGTGAAAACAAAGAAATACCCAGCAAAACAAATTCCATTAAAATAATATTTGTGTTCCTGTTTCTGCTTGACATGGACAGTCCAACCTGAACTGTCATTTTCATAAATTTCAGTGTTTACTTTAGGAAAAGTAATTACTCAACCAAAAGGAATCAGAATTAACAATGCAGTGTTTATTAAGATCAGTGATATTTAATGAATTTCAAAGCATCCTTAAATAAGTGAACATACGTTCTACTTTTTGAATGTTATTCACATATTCGCTGACAATTGTGACTATTTTGAAATGTCACTTATTTACTTAGTCATTACTAGACAGTTCAGTTATTATATATGCAGATGGTGAGTACATGTAACACTGGATACACGTAATCCTCACATGTCCAAAACCAAAAAACAAAGGACTGAGAGGGTCAGACATGTGTAAACAACTGCGTACGCATCTACTCTAAATTAGTACAGTCTACACAAAAAATAAATGTAACGACTGATTGACAGAAAGACTTCAATAAAACTTTAGACTTTATTTCCTGAGTAGCACATTCCCAATTAGAGTGTGGTCCAGACAGGTTACATTCGTAAATAAGTCCATTTGTCTCAAACTGAAATTGTGACAAGTAGCTTTCCTGCAAGTTAGAAGACTGACCTGCTGGGTTGATAGAGGTTGAGGCAGAAGGTTGGTGTCGGTCAGTTGTTTTTTCCCTCTTGTCCTCACTGTCTGTCCAACAATGGGAGTGAGTGAGTGAGTCTCCAGTGGCTGTATGGTCCTCTTAATGAAGAATTGCCCTCCTTTGTTGTCAGTTGTATTCAGAGAATGGACAGATGGCCTTGTGCCCGTAGCTCTGCCCGACTGAGACTAGCTTTACTGTTTTTTTCTCCCTCTGGCTTAGCCTCTGATAAGCCCATACAGCAGGGCAAGCTTGGAGTCCCTTGCTTTGCCTAATACTCACATAGTTAGTGCCACGACAGTGCAGGTTCTTCAGCATGAGAGAAGTGTGTAGCTCTCAGGCATACAAGAATGCATTCTCTCTAATGAAAGAAGACGCACAGGTTTGGTAGCTCAGATACATCAGCAATGTCCAAAGTTATGCTTGTCAGCACCAAAACACAGAAACAGCAACAGATGACTACATTGAAATAGGCCTTTCATTTGGACACACTAAATCATTGTTCTAGAAACAATGGCAGAATATTTGACAGTTTAGGATGGGAAGAGAGAGCAAAAAATACTGTTGAAGTTTGATTCTCCAATCTCCATGATCATCTCCAAACTGATTGTGTCACATCATTATGGATGGGAAGACACAGAGCTCTGGCAGTCTGTCACCCCCTCCCCCAAACCCCAGCATCTACTTCTGCTAATGAGGCCAAAGCTCTGTGAAAACAATGTGGGCCTTTAACAGAAAGAGATGCATTCAGTTCAGCAAACAGATTATGAAGTGAGTGAATCAGTGGAGCAGAAGTGGCATATTTAATTACTGCCTGCTGTTTGGGACGGCTATGAACGATGGTCACTCTCTATCTCCCTCCCTCTCACTTTAAACTCTTAAATCCATTGTATAAAACTGAGTGCTTAATGAAATGCTGATCTGAATATGGTTTAAGGGGCTCACCTTGTATTCGTTTTAAGCATAACCTCATCTTATCCTTGTTGTAATTACTTTAACAGTGTTATGACAATACAAGTGAACACAGTAAAAAAAGTCAGTGTCTGCTGTAATTGTGTGTTAGCTGTAAAAGACCCATATCATATCAAATTATTCCATTCAGTCTATTTTGAGTGCAAGTCTTTTGTCATGTCACAGCAGCTACACATTTACATACATCCACCTATTCAGTCTTCAATATTCACCACCACCCATTCACACTTAATTCTATGAATTCTTTTTTGGCCACTGGGTGATAACATGCCCATCATTGTTTCCATTTGATAATTTTTCTGTACTTGAATTTAAAGGCATTTTCACATTTGGAGTGTTTCAGTATCCCTGTTCACACCTTCCAGCTCTAAGTATGGGTGTGAACGCACTCAAGATGCACTGAGATCCAATTGCTCAGGCCACATTCGTGAACTAGGCCCCCTTTTGCCACACTCAGTGTGTATGCAAATGTGTCACAGGTCACAAAGAAGTACCACCTACTCATCTGACGTCCTCTGTGTAAGCATGAGTACGTACTCATTCACGCACCAACATATTGAAGTGTGGCAACAGGAAACAACAACAGACAAAAGGGAGCCTCAAAATTTGAATTTGTGATCAGATCACAGAGACGCAAGTTAAAGCCAGGTGTGAACAGGCCCAGTGTTTCTAGTGGTCTCAAGCTGCTGAGCATTGTTTTCTGTGAATTTATGAACATGCTAAATGAAGTCAGACTGCGCTAAATGGTCCCAAAAACAACCTCACACCATCTCTCAAGCCTTAACGAGGCCACTTTTCATTAAATAAATATTATTCATTATTACTAAGCTTAAATATAAATACAATATTATTTTAAGAACAATGGTGTTTCATGATTTTTAACAGTTTTTAACGTGGCTTAGCCTATCAGATTACATGCACTATAAGAGGAACTTGAACCACACTACTTGTACTTCAGCTTTAAGCAGGTGGGGTCTGAGAAATACAGTGTGCTATATCTCACTTTAGCACTGAATTCAAACACAAGCTCGTATTTGGCTCATGCAGCTACCACAACTCCCAAAAACTGAAAATCTGCTTAGAACAGTATACATATTTTTAATGTTAGCAGTGTTGCAAATAATCCGCCCAAACCATTAAGCCTCTTTTTTGTCTGTTTATTCACAGTATGGAGAAAGTGAGACACAGAGAACAGAATAAACTGTAAATTCATACTTTTACTCAGGTTCATTCTGATACCCTCGTCCAATTTGTTAAATTTGACTGTATTACACATTTACCATATATTGCACAATGCTGCTCACATACTCAGGACATCATTTAACATGTCTTTGTGTATTATTGTGGTTTTATTTATCTGACTTTTATTTACTTTTTATATTGCACTGTCTGGTATGTCTTAGCGCAGTCTTGTTTTATTGCACTATGTGTTATTTGTTTGATTACTTGCACTATGTGTATGTGTACACTGTGGACTCTGAGCTTCACCATCTCTCTGTATACTGGTAGACGGTTGAGATGACAAAGTTCACTTTGCCTTTCTGAGAATAGTCTGATCTTCTCAGTCACTTTGTGTCTCTTCTTTGTGACTGATAGCGTATTAGACCTGTATTATGCTGAGCACCCTATCTATGACTAAGATTCCTTTTACAAGTCAAAATGATGGTAATTAATATTAGGTATCTGCTTACAAACTTGTTTTCAGTGGGGTTTTCTGTTCATCAATTTTCACAATGGGTTTAATACCAATAGCTTGAACAGCGATATTTAAAGCTTCTGACATTCAAGCAGTTCAATCTTTATTTTGTATGCAGCAGTTTTATCAGTGAATCGTTATTTAATCCTTATGTAACTTAAAGCTTACTGGAGGAATCTGTTTTAGTCTGTCAAGCTGCTCACACCAATTCTTTTACGAAAACAGTTACACAGTTTTTGACTGCATGTATACATCTGTGCCCTTTTTGCTGATACCTACTAGTTTTGTCCATTTTTTACACATCTCATAACCTGGCTTTTACCACTGTCAATTAGAGCATAAACAGGAAGCAAAAAAAGACTAAAGATACATTATGTGCACAAAAATATTGGGACGCCTGGTCAGAAGCATGGTCTTGTTATGCTGAAGCATTAAGATCGCCCTTCACTACAAGCAAGGGGCCACCTGAATTCAGTCATTCAGAGATGTGTCCTAATACTTTTGTCCATGTAGTGTACCAGTCCTAGAAGCAATCTAAAGGGTTCAGACAGGCTGGAAAATGGTCATGTAAAATGATTTATGAATGTTTTGGTTCATTTGTGGAACAAAAAGCTAAAAATGTAGGCCCTTAATAACATCCTGTAGCATTGGTATGATGTTTCACAGATTACTAAACATTAAAAAATAACTTCTAATCCCTGCGTACTGTTCTTTGTTCCATGAATCATGTAGAGATCGTTTCAGAGTTGGGCCCGGTTTACGGTCGTGTATCTGTCACTGAACTTTATGTAAAATGTACTGTTGTGGGCATATTACTGTAAACAGTGTAAAAAGTGAATAGTGACGCATTATATAACTTGATTTGGCGTGTCAGGACATTTGTCCCTTGTGACTGCTTAACAGGCCACAGCACTGCTCTTCCATTTGAACAGCTTTGAACAGGCGTATTATAGCACAGTGCGGGCCTCTCGCCTGATTTACCTAATAAATCATTTTTAAGGGTACAAATCAGTTGGACATGCTACGAGAGACTATGCTCACAGCGAAAGTAAAGTGAGTCATCTCCTCTAGAGAGTTTCTTCTCACACACTTTCCAGAACACAACTCCTGTTCTCTCTACTGATGCATGGACTTGGGACCCGAGCTGTATCGAAGTCACCGAGGCAAAAAGCAAAGTTTAGCCAGGAAAATGTCAAGTGCGGAGCCAGCTTGACATTTGGAAAAAATGGAGTCGCATTTGAGTGAATTCGACGAACTGGTGGCGTTTGAGAGCTTTAAGAGAACCTGGCCGCATTATGGTTTCGGGACTGACCAGCAAGAGCTGATACAGTGTGAATTTAAAAGGATAAAAGGTGAGTCTGATCTGAAGGTAAACATGACCGTCTCCCTCTTGCTTTGTCAAATATTATGCTACAAAAAGTACCAGACATATTTTCTCCTTGACCTGAGGAAGTTTGTGGGTTACTGAACTACTAAAAGTATCTTTTTGAACCTAAAATAAAAGTGGAAATCACAAATTTCGCCCAGACTAACTAAGTAGCCTACAGGCTAACTTTCTACACGAGTTACCAGTCTGTGTTTACATGCTATCAACGGATCACTCTCAGACTTTTTGTGTGGTGTGAGGCGCACTCTGTTGGTCATAGCACGCAATTAAAATAAAATAGAGTAAAGTGGCCCCTTATAGTGATTAGTGAACGCACGAGACAGTGTGAACAACGTGAAGTTGTTTCATTGCATTGTGCAGCCACCAACGAACCGGGGCAGCGTGGGGTCTATTTATTATCACATCCATGCTGGTAGTTCTTAGTCATTTCTTTATTCTGCCTCCTTATACACTGGTGTGTTCTGGTACAGCGGATACATTCTGCACCTCATATGACATCATATTTCCTTAAATACTGGTCTCCACTTGATATCACTCTTTATTTGTTGTATTGTATTTTATACTTATAATTACAAGAGATAAGCATCTACAGAGCTGCAAATCTCATGGCACTGTACATTCCTGTGTATTGCGATGACAATAAACATATTCTATTCTGTCCGACCTCGCTCAAGGGTACCTCGGTGGTGCCACAAACAGTCATGGGATTTGAACACACAACCTTCTGATCACAGGGGCAACTCCCTAACCACTAGGCCACCAGCCGCCCCAGTTGGTGAAGCTGCCCCAGTTAGTGACGAATGCAGCTCTCATTTTCAACTAGAACAATAAAATTGATCTTTTTCTTCTCTCTTTCACAGATATCACGTACCTTGATCATGCGGGGACAACACTGTTTCCTGACTCCCAAATCAAGACATTTTATGAGGATATATCCAGGAATGTGTATGGTTAGTCACTGTCATTGCTAGAAGTTGCCTGTTCTGTCAATGTACCTGTGCATGATTAGTAATTTATTGTGGAATATTTAAATGGTCAAATACATATGATCAGGATATTTGTGTTTCTAACTTTATTTTAGGCAACCCTCACAGTCATAATCCCAGCAGCAGGCTGACACATGACACGGTGGAAAGTGTTCGATACAGGTACTCACTTCCACACATGCTTGTGGAAATATTCTCTACCATTATCTAGTTTGTGAATCTGCTGCAATTTTCTTCTGCTTCTGCTTCAAGGTACAGTATAGGTCCATTTAAGGAATTAAATATTATTCCTGTCAGTACATTAAGTATCACAGTATTGAGTCACAAGGCACTGAAATAGGAATTATAGAAGCTAGTTTTTAAAACATTAAGGGCTTGTTATTTGTACACTGTTGAAAATTACTAAAGATTTTGATTACAAATGTGGAAATAACCTGTCTTTTAATCTAATTTCAAATGCATGATTGCAGTGGCTTTTAGTAGGAGCTTGATGGGCAAGTGAATGCCTAAGTGGTGCCATCAGTTTCAACAAGGATTCTTTAATGAAACATATCAAGTACAAGAGACCTTCAAAAGAGCAAACTGTATAATAAATAAGACAAAGAATTTCTTTCTGAAAAACACATTGAAAAATAGCAATAATAAAGTATCCAGTGCTGACGTGCCATAGCAATGAAAGGTTTTGTTGGTTTTAATGCATGTGATAATAAGGACACCTCTTGAATTAGTTGTGTAGAGAAAGAAGCACTCTGTTTAGGTCCTTAAGGATTTGAGTTTGACTCTCCTGATGTGTGCTTTTAAAGACACTTTTTTTTTTCTGGGTTATTATGCCCTGTAGGATACTGGAACACTTTAACGCCACCCCCAAGGAGTACTCTGTAATCTTCACCGCTGGATGCACTGCTGCACTTAAACTAGTGGCTGACTCTTTCCCCTGGGTGTCTGCCTCTGGTGAAAGCTCAGGAAGTCACTTCTACTACCTCACTGACAACCACACTTCTGTAGTGGGCATCCGCGGGGTGACTGGCCCTAAAGGAGTTGTGACAGTGCCAGTCTTACCTCAGGAAGTAGAAGCAAGGGCCAAAATTCATCAAACGACTGTCAGTACGTTGCATGAATGCTCAGTACCCCATCTTTTCTGTTACCCTGCCCAGAGTAACTTCTCTGGGAGGAAGTATCCGCTGAGCTATGTGAGGGGGATTCAGTCTCAGCGGCTCTACCCGGCGTGTGAGCACAGTGGCCAGTGGTTCGTTCTGCTGGACGCTGCCTGTTTTGTTGGCTGCTCACCACTGGACCTCAAGCAGCACCCTGCCGATTTTGTGCCCATCTCTTTTTATAAAATGTTTGGGTTCCCCACGGGACTTGGAGCCTTGCTGGCAAGGAACGAGGCAGCAAAGCTGTTGAAAAAGTGCTATTTTGGTGGAGGAACAGCAGCAGCTTATCTAGTAGGAGAAGACTATTTTGTACCAAAGTCGAATGCAGTTAGCAGGTACAGTACTATACAGTGGAAAGATCATGTCTTTCTTTTTATAAAACATTAGAATGGAAGTTAGTTGAATACTTCTTTCCTGTCTTGTGCTGTCATGATTCATTAGATTTGAAGATGGCACCATTTCATTCCTTGATATTATTTCCCTCCATCATGGTTTCGATGCCCTTCAGAAACTCACTGGTATAAACATTTATATAATTTTGAAAATGCTATTCATCTTGCAAACATTCTCATGTGAATTGCTCTTTATTGTAACAAACCACATTAATAGTATTTTCTTTTTTTCCACAGGTCGCATGGTGAACATCCAGCTGCACACATTTGGTTTGGCTCGTTACACATACATGATGTTTTCTTGCCTATGCCATAGCAACGGGCAACCCGTGGCCCGCATTTACTGTGACAATGAATTTGAGAGTGCAGCTGTGCAGGGAGCCGTCCTCAACTTCAACCTGCTGGACCGCCATGGCCAAGTGGTGGGATATTCACAGGTAAGTCCTCCATGGAGATTAACATGTTGTCATCCTACAGTGAACATTTATTGCAAGGTTTCATAATAATTATCTGTTGTTAACTTCCGCCAGGCAGCATTGGAATTTTTAAGATGCTCACTTCTGTTTCCTCAGGTGGACAAAATGGCCAGTCTATTCAATATTCATATGCGAACAGGATGTTTCTGTAACACAGGGGCCTGTCAAGCCCAACTTGGCATCACCAACCAAGAAGTGAAGGAGAATCTACAGGTCAATGAAGTTATTTGATTATATAATACTATATTACTATTATTATTGTAAAATAGATGTTATCGTTTGCAAGATCAAAGTTCGTGTCAGAAAAGAAATTATTATGTATTGTTGTGTTTTTCTTCGAAGGCTGGTCACGTCTGTGGGGACAACATTGACCTGGTCAATGGGCGACCGACTGGGTCAGTTCGCATATCCTTTGGCTACATGTCAACTTTTGAGGATTGTCAGAGTTTTCTGAAGTTTGTAGTTAACTGCTTTGTGGAGAAACCACTAAGGCTGGACCAAGAGAGACTGGCCAGGTTAAGATCAGCTGCACCAGCAGAAGCTTCAGCTTCAGATGAGGGGACCTCAGTGTCCAATGGGAGACCTGAGGAGAATACTCTGCATATCTCTCCTGCGAGCAAGGCCCTGTCAACTGAGCTTTTTCTGAAGGCAGAGGGGAACACTGGGACGGCCAAAACCTTGACCAATATCTTTATATATCCCATTAAATCATGTGCTGCATTTGAGGTAAAGTAAGAATTACTTTGTTTTCAAAGAGAATACTTCCATTAAATATGTAACACTGTTTACACTGTGTATCTTCTCACTGTTATAACAAAACACTGCTTCTCCAAAATGATTTTATTGGAGATAAAAGAAGTTCTTAAGTAAATTCTCACAGAGACATTTTTTCCCCAGATTATTTTGGACTGATTGTTTTGGTCCATTCGTCATGAAATATTCATGTAATGTAAAAAGCATCTGGCTCAGCATTTGCATCAATTTAAGATGTTATAATGCAACTGTGGCCACATTTAAATTAAAATATTTACTGTAAAAAGTACCATCAATACATGTCTTCATTGTCTTCATAGTATCATTTTCAATTGCAGTCACGCACTGTCAGCTTATGCTGTTTTGTTCAAAGGTGACAGAGTGGCTCTTGGGGCCACAGGGGCTTTTGTATGACCGCACATGGATGGTAGTGAATGAGAATGGAGTGTGTCTGAGCCAGAAGAGAGAGCCAAAGCTGTGTCTCATCCATCCACACATCTGTCTCGCCTCCAACACCTTGCGGCTTCAAGCCTCAGGTCAGAAACGTCTTAGCCTCGATTTCCAGGCTATATTATCACCTACAGAAAGCCATTAGCTGTTGTTGTAGAATCAGCCATTTCAAATGAGTCAGAGCCAAAAACAAACGAGTCATTTTCTTCTAGCAAATCAAATAACCACAGTCACGGTCAGGTGGGATTTAATGCTTTTTCTCTTTGTGCATGGCGTGTGCAACCAATCTGAATTTAGCTCTCAGTGAATATGTACTAAATCTAGATACAATTACACAGCTTATGCCGCCTGAGACTTGTCAAGACTAGACACATTTTTCACACATCAATGCTTACCAGAAAATTACGGTTAGAGCTGCTATTTTCAGTATCACCACTTTTTTTTTAATCAATAACAAAGAGGATTTCTTACTTTTATTGGCTTGGATCATATTATTGGAACTTGGCTGTACAATATTTGGGAGAAAGTGACATTAAATACATGAAAATATTTCCTAGAAATTAAAACGTGATAACCATGAGATTTTCCTTGTGACAGACCTGCCATGTGTTTTACTTTTAACCATGAATAAATCTAACAGAATAATAATATCAGGTACCTCATGCTGTTTCAGGTATGGATCCCATCTCTTTTCCCCTGGAGGCCAGTGAAAAAAATCCTGCTCTACGAAAATGTCAAAGCAAGGTCTGTGGTGACAGGTAGGAAGAAAAACACTTTTTACAGGAATTGCTTTTGAGTTTTGTTTTTCTTCTGAGATTTTTCTTCTTTGAGATGTATTCTTGTTCATTTTACTGATTGATATTTCTATTTGACACACTCATAAAATGTATATTCATTGACATACTGTTTGATTAGTTTGATTCATTTCAAATGTTTTACATTGAGACTGCAATCAAGTCTCATGGCCGCACCCACAAAAATGAGCATATATCCTGCACTGTCTCAGCATAATCAAACCTGTCAAACCTGTCAGCAGAGTCAAACCTGAGACTTCCTCAGTGTTTCACTTGGCCTTTAAACCTTTCAGTCAAAGTTGCTACTGAGATCCAAAAAAAAAAAATCTATGTTTTTTTTTTCGTCTTTATTTAGGGTTGAAGCAGTTGACTGTGGGGAGAGAGTGTCAGTTTGGCTTTCTAAGTTTTTGGGAAAACCATGCTGTCTCGTTAGACAGAGTCCCGAATTCTCCCGGGATATGAAAATAGGCCAGGAAAAAGGTACAGCCCATCATTTCTTCCTACGATCTGAATCAGATCAGTTTCTTAAGATTAATGTTTCTCTTTGATTTTTCAGTATGATATCTTTTTGTGAAAATAAGACCGAAAAAGAAAGTCTGAGTAGTATCATGTGATGTGTATCCCACAGGAGTCTACGCCCCTGCCCTCTCTCTGGTGAATGAGGCCCAGTTTTTGCTGATTAACAGAGCCAGTGTGGCCCTTCTGCTGGATCATATTGTCAACAAGTAATAACCGCTGTATACTGTTAATACATGTCTAAATTATGTTGTATGCCAGAATGGGTTTATGCACAAATATCTTACAATAATAATTTTATAGTTACTTTTACACAATCTAAAAGCTGGACCTTCTGTGTTTTTTTTATTTGGCTTGCCACAGACAGGACAGTGCACATAATGGCACATCATTCGACATGCTACAACTAATTCACCGTTTCCGGGCCAACCTGATTGTCTCAGGCCTAGAGCCTTTTGAAGAAGACAACTGGTCTGATGTGAAAATAGGAGGCGCACTCTTTCAGGTTAGGTTAAATCATATGTGTTGTTTCAAAAATCCTTAAACATGAGTGAGCGCAAACAAAACAAACATGTAAAATGAACAAGTGATGCTGACGATCAGAGCTAAATCACACATCTAAGTGGACCCACTAACTGGATGTTGCTCTTTCCTGTATTTGGTAAAGGTGACGAGTAGATGTGATCGTTGCCAGATGATTGGAATAGATCAGAGTTCTGGCACTAGGACCCAGGAGCCTCTCAAGTCTCTGTCTGAATGCAGAAGTGGGAAGGTAAATTAAATGTAATAGGTTAATTTAATTCCCACAATCAATTGTTAATCCTAATCCTATGTAATGTAGTTATGAAAATGAAGAATGAAAGTCTGTTCTTGCCCATGAGCCTATTAAAATCATTAACCTAAGATTATAAGTATCTCCAATAGGTCTCAAATCATACTGCTTGTTCTGGAAGTGCACTGCAAAGCTGATTTGCTGTAAATTGGAATTGTTGGGGTAATAGCTGTGATTAATTTAAGATGTGACGGTTTATCAGACTGTAGACATATATTTGTTTAAGACAGTAAATAGTATTGTTCTTAGAAATGTTTTTCTTCTTTGTTTATATTTTTACCCATTCATTGACTGAGTGATAAATAATCACTTTTTTCTAATCATTTGTTCACAGGTCACCTTTGGAGTATACTTGCTTCACCATTCTACAAGAAACTCTAATAGATATCCCTCATTATCTGTCGGGTCCCATGTGATTATACAGACAGAGAAATCAAATTAATTTTAATTGCACACTGGAATTCCACGAAGCATGTCTGTAGAAGCTTTACTCTGGTTATGCAAAATTGTTAATTTAAGTCTTACATCAATTTATCCACTGCAACCAAGCCGTGACACCTTTCACAAGCACCTGGTTGGTTGGTATTCCTTTTGCATCTTTCAGCCATCACTGTGAAATAAAATAGAAGTGGTACATGTTGCTTTTTAAAAATACATTTTTAACACTAGAACGGCGGCTAACTGGCTATACCTATAACGGCTGCTTGCGTCAATTGACGCAGTACCCAGTTTCGCACAGGACGCTTCTTGATATGACACTGCTGCAGTATGTTCGGGTGTTTAGTCCTGCAGCCTGCCGGCAGACATCCACGCAAGCAGCAGCCAACAGACACAGCAAGTGTTCAGTGGACTTCAGACCCAGAGCCCGTCGTACAGCGCCAGTCGCCGAATCAGAATGGCGTTTATTGCCCGAGTATGTGAGCGACACATAAAAGGAATTTGGTTCCGGACACTGGTGTCTCTCAAGCACAACAGTATAAAACAACAACAATATGTAAAGATACGTGTGTACATGTGCCTACACCACACCCATATGTCTCTTATAGAGCATGCTTGCTGCTCCAATCCGCCAATAGACGCGATTCTGATTCTGATTCACTTTCATGACTTAAAAAAAGTAGGCTTACTTAAAAAAAGATGTGGAGAATTTCCCAAAAAAGTTTGATACTTCTATTTTCATATTTTAAATGAAATAATGTGAATCAGTTGACATGAGCTATAATGCAGTTAGCATGCAGTTCTTTCCTGAATCTAAAAAAAGCATCTCAATGTCATTAATGCAGTGGCCTTATGGTTATGTGGGTATATATTTATTGCTGGCGCTGTGGTATACAGTGGGGTTTTTACGATATTCATGATTACATTTGACAGTGTATTGTGTTGTGATTGAAATGTTATATATAACATGTATATTTCATGTTGGGGACTGACAATTCAAGAGAATATTTGCTAGTATGTATTATATTTGCTAGTATGTATTATCTTCTTATGACTAACAACATGTACTCTTTTCTCTTCAAGCCAATTACCACTTGCATGTATACACATAAAAGGATGTAACTTACACACAAAGCACCACACATTCTCCTGTCACCCCAAAGTCACCGTAAAGTCACCCCAAAGTGTGTCAAACTCATGGCAAACATTCCTCTGCACGTATTCAAAAACAGCAGTGAAAATGTTGTTCAGGTGTTGTGCTCGTATGCACGCTGTTATAATTTCTTCGACACTCTAATGCCCCAAGCTAATATCATCACAGTCCAATAGTTTGATAATTTCTGCTCGGCACATTATGCAAATCCAAAGAGCATTTTATTGTAGTGTTTATTGTTTTATGCAGCCTTATTTGTCTAAAACATGAAGATGGCCTTTGTGCTATCTACTGCGTCTGTTTAAACATAAGCACAAAGAAAACAAAAAAGCATAATCTAAGTGGAAAATGCTATAACACTGGTGTTTATAGTGTTTGGGTCTTTGCATTATGTATTAGCTGCTGTCAGTTCAGTGCAGACAGAAGGGGGCCAAATTAAAAAGCATAAATAAGAATCATTATGTGCACTAGTTCCGCAACATCGGACGCCGAAAGAATAACATTGCTAATAAACAGTATGACAATTTCAGGCCATTTTCAGATTTGAAATTAGTAGATTATGTAGAACACAGAGCCTAGAACAGAACAGAAAACCATTAGCTGTTGTTGTAGGTAACATGGCATTGTTGTATTATGGAACATAATCTCTCATGACAACTCCTGACAGCATAAGACATCCATCTTGTTTATAGCACATTTATGCCAGTGCAGGGTTCAAGTACTGATTTTTTCTATGAATAAAATATCATTGATATAATTGTTTTACCTTCTTTATGTTAGCTTCTAAGTCTTTAGAAATGGTTAAGTGGTCATTATTGATTTGCTGGTTCACTGGTGTGTAAATATAAGCTGATACACAGGCTTAACACCCCGGGTCATTCAGGAACATATGGAAATTGACTAATTGAGAAAATGAAGCATTGGATAATAAAATACAGCTATCTGCAAATACCCAGTATTAGGACAATACAGAGACACACAGTATGGAGAATGGATATAAAAAAAAACCCTCCAGGGATCACACTTGAATAATTTCAGGTGTTTAAAGCAGGCATATGCTACATTCTCCCCAGTGGACAAAATTTTTCAATAACCCCTTCCCCATGTCAACGCATTTTTTCAAACCCCTTTTGACAGAATGCGTCCATACCCCTGTTGACAAGATTTCTTGATACCCCTCCAGCAAAATTTTCCAATAATCCAACTCAATACAAGAAAATCTCTTGATCGCTGTCTTCCCAAACCTCCATCCGCGACTTTTCTTAAAAGGTCTCTGCACAGCTTTAGTTTGGGTCACAAAGTCTCCAAAACTATAGTTAGATTAGGCCTGGATCCAGGATGAAGTACCTGAATGACCGT
Source organism: Bryconaethiops microstoma (assembly GCA_037577275.1). Classification (NCBI taxonomy): domain Eukaryota; kingdom Metazoa; phylum Chordata; class Actinopteri; order Characiformes; family Alestidae; genus Bryconaethiops; species Bryconaethiops microstoma. The sequence goes on along the minus strand of JBBJLS010000148.1, from coordinate 14,346,513 downwards.
TAAAAATGGCAGAGGGAAAATCTTTTTCTCAGAGTGCAGAGACCTTTAGGGGCACAGCTTTTTAAATTAAGCTAGTGGGGCAGAAAGTGTAGAGAATAGTATAAATATAGTCTTTTGTGTACTGTGGGGAGGGGTTTGTGACTAAAACACTAAGGGGGAGGTCACCTAAAATTGGCCTAGCGGTAGGTTTCAAATAATGTATTATTTCAACCATTCAGTGGCATCTGAAAGGCCAAATAACACCACCACAGCTGGTTTGGCATGTCAGAGACAGATATATATTTGCATAAGGTTGTTTGCTTAGGGCTGCACAGCACTGTCCTCGGACTGAATGGAGCCTGATTCTATATTTCTATTGTAATAAACCACATAATGGATACAGAAATTTGGAGAAAGAGAAAGAGAGAAGCAGAAATTTAACTGAGGGGGGAAGGGCCCTCTTACCCCCTCATGGCACGTGGTGAAAATTAGATGCTACCTCTTTGCCAACAACTATTGAGAAGGCTCGCCAAAAGAAGGCCTTTGCTGTTGTCAAACCACTGATTAATCAAAATGAGTGGGGTGGAGCAGCTGGGGGTGTATGATTGTCATCTGGCTTTAACCCAAAACCCTTCTTTAATTTGTTTCTGTAATATACTAAGAGTTACACTATAGAATGAAGAAATGTCTGCTGTACTGCAGGTCTGGGCCACTTAGTCATGTGGCCAGTGCTCAAATTGTTGTAACCCCAGAAACAAGATGCTATTTTGCTCAGTCCTGGAACATCCATTCACATATGATGAAAATAGAAAACACTCACTTTTGAATTTTTGAGTCTGAGATACTATATCCTGTGATGACAAACTGCCTGAAAATGGTCAAATAACTCATGTATAATAAAAAAACCTCAACATGGCTTTTTTTTACTCCTTTCTGACTGAAATGAAATGTTAAATAATGAATAATGTGTAAATAATGCATACAGATTTAACTTGTAATCTACTCCTACTGCATCTAAATGCACATAACATCCAAACTATGTTCTAAATTCTCCTGTTAGTGCTGTTAGTTGGCACTTTACCAGTCATCTGAGTATATCAGCAAAATTGGTTTCCTTGGAAATCCCAGTTTAGCCGAATGGTTTGTGGCCTCAGCATGCAGAAATGGAAAAACAGTGCATGCCTGGGCGAGCATCACTCAAACTCAGTTTTGAGGAATGTGTATACAGTAAACCATAGGCTTCAGGCTGTCTTAACATACAATGGGTAAGCAGTAAGAATAAACCCTTGGCTTGGGTAAGCTTTTGGGTGTTTCTTCTCTCTAATTCTTTCAGAGTGAATTCAAAATGTGCTATAATGTAGTATTTATTCCTCTGAACATAAACCTTTTAAATGAAGGCAAATGTTATGAATTCAAATGTTTTAAAACTACAATAAATACAAGTATCCCAATTGATGCTGGTGAAACAAAACCTTGTGTCTCCGAAAAGTGACTTTAAAGGAGAAGCAAAAAAAAAAAGCGTGAGGCCCTTTCTATCGGTCTGTTCATCATGACAGTTTGACAAAGTGGGGAAAAAAAATCTTGGTTTGTATACATATACAATTTTAAAAACTGAACAAATGAAGATACCCGATTTTGACAATGGCATTCAGTGGGAACTTCATTGGCTTTTTGACACGGGAAGTTGCAAACCACACGCTTCTACTGCAGCACTGAGGTTATAAGAACCAGAAACGACAAACGCCAAAAAAAACTGTGCTGCTTTGTTTGCACAGAAAACTGTACTACGTTGAAACTGAAAACACAGTTTCAGTTTGAATGACAAAGTGGTTGGTGTTTGACCTGCGGATTACCTTATATTTATACACCAGCGATACAGGAAGTTCTGAAAAACAACTTAACAATCACTTACCATTATTTCACTTAGCAATTCAGATCACTTAGCATTATTAGATGTGCTTTAAAAGGTGTGCTATGAATGAATTTATTATTATTATTTTGTCTCACTGTGGAAGGTTACAATGTTTCTCAAGGTCATTACCAAAGACAATGTTACACATAGGCTTTTCCTCACTTTTACCAAGGGTGCCTATAATTCCAGACAGCACTGTTATCAGGTCTGGGGATAGTGACTGTGGGCGGCTGCTAGAGGCCGGCAGGGTTTTGTTTTGTATATTCCTGAGCACCGGGTTTGAGTTAGGTCATTATTTGTTTCAGCTGCCGGTGTGCTCAGGAGAAAGATGTGAGTGTATTTAAAGTCATTAGGGACCGACAGTAGTTGTCGGTCCACCTTCATACTGCTTTGTGTTTTGTGTATTCTCCTTTCTCCTTTTGTTCCGAGTTGTCTGCCTACGCGCCTGCCCTCATTCAGGAGTAAGGGGAATCCGTGACAATTGTCTATTGTGTTAAGTTAATTTGATTCTTTCTCGGACATCAGCTTGGCCTAATGTAAACTTTTATTCCCCTTTGAAGTTATTTAACAAATGGAGCTATGTAATTTTAGATGGTCTCCTCTATGATAAACCATATTGAATCATGCACATTCACGCTTATACACATTTGTTCCATTTATTTCTTGAGGAAAGACCACTTAGGAAAATCTTGGTCATCAAACCATCTCAAGTGAGCTTCTTTTTAGGTGTGGTCTGTACTTATGACCTTTTCCCAATAAAGGAACTTTGAAAGCATTAACATGGATCCAGGCTTATCTAGAAATCCTATTCTTGAGTCACATGTCAGTTCAGAAGGGGTTTGGGACTGGACTGCTGTATGGGTTAGGTTGTCACTGAATTCTGCATAATCTTTTAGTCAGAGAAGCTCTAAAGGTTGGTTCATAAAATGTGACCCACCTTACTATTTCTCAATATGTCATGGCCCCTTTTCCTTGAGTGAGGTTAATAAATAACTGTTATTCACATACCTGCTTTGAGTGGCTCTTGTTTAAATCAATCCTTTGTTATCAACACCCTTCTACATCAGACATTTATAATACTGGGCATAACACATTTCAGAAATATTCATGAAACAAATGTTTTTACTATTGTATTCTATTGCATAACTGCATTAAAAAAGTTCACAAACTGTATTGCTATAAATCAAATGAAGACTTATAAAAGTCTGTTTCGGTTCAGAAAAGCCTATTGTGAAATATTGTGATGCAATTTCACAGGGCAATAATAAATACGGTCATACTTCCCTGCATCGATTTTTATCACTATTATTTTTACACGTATTACATTAAGTTCATTTACACTCTTGCTGAACAAAGCATTCTTTACTGTATTTGCTGTGACATATGCAAAGCTTTTCCATTCACACCCAGAGTCCCCACTCAGCACACAGAACCTGCTTTGTTTAAACACACTACTGCTGCTGGGCGCACTCCCATCCACTCCCTGCATGTTTGTAACTCCTGTCCATTTTCCACTCCCTCCCATATCTCTAAGCCTTACAGAAGAGGGAAGTTAGATTTTTCACTTCCGGGCATTGGAGGAGACTGTAAGATCAGGCTGAGACTTTTCACTTCTAGAGATCCTGTAGACTGATAAATAGGATACTTTTGGAGAATTAAACAAAAAAGTAACAAACACACAAAAAACTTCTCTAATAAAGATTTCTGAGATTTCTTGTGTATAAAGCTTACTCCCTCCCGCCCTATTTTTTAAATCATATTTTATCAGAGCCCTGTTTTTAATTAATTTCTGAAAGCTGTATTTAAAGAGTCAAAACGGCGCGGCAGAAAGCAACACACTTTGTACGGGTGAATATGCGCAGTGGCTGCGTTTTTCAAGCTCAGGCTCGGTGTCTTTGGAAGGAAGCCCCGCCCCTCGCGAGTGACGTTGCGTGTGTTTCCTAAGGCTGCGTTTCTGTCTGTGTGTGCTGAAACTCTCTCTGTCCAACTGGTCCGGCCGTGTAAGTACCAAACTGACCCTGTTCTGAAGCTTTTACTTTCCTGACAGCTCCACCCCTGCCAGTGGTTAGTAGGTGGTCTTTATCAGAACGTCGTTAGTTGTGTTTTTTGTGCAGCACTGTTGTGTTGAGTTCTTTTTTTTTACGAGGGAGCTGTAGGCGGGGCCGTCATGAGCTTAGACAGTTTCGTGAAGTTTAGCTGGATAACTGAGGCAATAGTTGGGTTACAGTCGCTCGGTTTACAGCTGCAGTTAGCTGTCCACACATCTGCCCATGTACTGTAGAACAACTAAGGCCTATTGCTCGTGTTACCTTTGCTGCCCACGTAATGCTGGGCGGTGTCGGTTCTGTCAGGCCCTCCTTCAGTTAATGTGGTGGTTAAGGGGCTGATCCACACTTCAGACTATAGCAGGGTGTCTCATGGATAATCTCCTGTCTCCTGTGGCCTACTGGTCACACACATGTGGCCTTGTGTACGTTGCTATTACAGTTTAACACTTATTAGAACTTCCGATGTGGACATACATACACTATATGGGAAAAAGTTTTGGGACGCCTGACCATTACACCAACAGGGACTTGCATTCAAATAAATAGACTTTAATATAGAGCTGGTCCCCGCATTGCAGCGATAACAACTTCCACTATTCTTGGAAGGCTTTTCTGTGGGGAATTTGTGCCCATTCATTTTTGTATAGCATTTATGAGGTCAGTCACTGATGTTGGATGAGAAGGCTTGCAGTTCCAGTTCTGCTAGACGGGGTTGGGGTCGGGCCTCTGTACAGGCCAGTCAGGTTCTTCCACACCAAACTCACCCAACCAATATGTGTGTATATTTTTATATATATATATATATATATATAATGTATATGTGTGTGT
>JBBJLS010000148.1:14327703-14339163 GCA_037577275.1 Bryconaethiops microstoma | reverse complement strand
TGCAAATAAATTCTTTAAAAATCAGACAATGTGATTTTCTGGATTTTTTTTCTCATTTTGTCTGTCATAATTGAGGTTTACCTATGATGAAAATGGGAGAACTTGCACAATTTGTGGCTGACTAAATACTTTTTTGCCCCACTGTATATGTACCCTCAATATGTTATCCCAAATCAGAAAAAGTTGAGGTGGTATTGAAATTGTAAAAAAAAAAAAACACACACAGCTATTCTCAGATTTACTTTGACTTTTATTTCATTGTAGACAGAATGAACCCAATATATTTAATGTTTTGTTAATGTACATGCAGTTCTGCATTTCAGACCTGCAACACATTTTAAAAAAGTTGGGATGGTAAAACATTTACCACTTTGTTATTTGCCATTCCTTCTCACAACACTTAAAAGGCCTTTTGGCACCGAGGATACAAGATATGAAGCGTTTCAGTTGTTATTTTGTCCCATTTTTTCACTAAACATTTCTTAAGGTGTGCAACAAGTTTCAAGTTTATTGTCATATACGTATAGCAGTGGAACATCATTAGCAGTTATGAAAACTTTGGAACCAGAGGTCCCTCAACTTTGAATAGTAAATTTAAAAAATAGCAATAAAACAAATAAAATGATTAGGCAGGCAGCAAGGCAGTATGTTGTCATCACATTTTTGTTTTCAAAATTCTCCTTACATTCTCTCTTGGTGAGAGGTCAGGACTGCAGGCAGGCAGGCCAGTCTAGCAATGGAGGCCAGCCTTGCCTTTGTAATAGATGTTGAAAGTGGTTTTGGATTGTCTTGTTGAACAATGCATGTATGTCCCTGGAAAAGATGTCGTTTTGAAGGCAGCATATGTAGCTCTAAAATTTCAGTGTACTTTTCTACAGTAATGTTGCCATTACAAGTATAAATGACCTCTGCCAAGGGAACTGACACATCCCACACCATAATTTACTCTTTTTTACCTGTTGTTAATAAGTGTGAATGGCCCTTTTCGTCCTGGAGCACTTGGTGTCCATTTCTTCCCAAAAAAGATCTGCAATACTGATTGACCAAATACACATTTCTACTTGCCTTCAGGCCCAGAAAAGTTGACACTGCTTTTGGACAAAAGGCTTTAACGTAAGGGTCCTTTTTTGCACAGTAAAGTTTGAAGTAGCATTTGTAAATGTAACTTTTTCTTGTGCCCTTGCCCTTTATGCTCTGAATTTCTTTCAGATCCCTTGAATCATGTAATATTATGCACTGTAGAGGGAGAGATATGAAAGTCCCTTCCAATCTTTCTTTGAGGAACATTTGCTGACAAACTGGAGATTCTCTGCCATCAAGGATACTGCTTTTGTACCAGATCATAACTACAATCACCTGTTGTCATCACCTGTTTGAAATCACATCATAATTTATTTTATTACCCCATTACTAGCCCTAAATTGCCCTATCCCAACTTTTTTTCGGAATGTGTCGAAGGTCTGAGATGCAGGAATGGGTGTATGTTAACCAAAGAAATGAAGCTGACCAGAAAAAACACAAAATATATTGGTTCATACTTTCTGCTTAAATGTGTATAATGAATAGAATAAAATTAAAAGTAAATTGAAGAATAAATTTTTTTTTTTTTATGCATTTCCATACTGTGTGAACTACTTTTTCTAATTTGGGACTGATTTTGTTTTGACTGGTAAACAGAAACATTAAGCACAGTTCTCACATGATGAGAAGCTCTTGATAGTTCTCTTAAATTCATGTGCAGAGTTTTAAGTCAGGTTCTAGTGTATCATCTGTTACTTGTTGCTTAGATTTGAAGCAATGGTGCTAGATGACTGGCAAGTCAGGTGTTGTAGCCTTTTGGCACTTAAGAATAGAGACAAGGTGACTGCACATGCCTTTGTGCTCTTATCCTGATGTAGCAGGTATGTAGAGCCTATTGAGATGAATTGGATCATCGTGTGGGAGGGTGTTCTTACTTTTTACCTCTGTATTAAAATGCTTCCCATTTAGCAGAGGCCAAATGGGTTGTGTAAGGGGACTGAAGTTTTGCTCAAAGGGAAGATACTTTGCAAAAGAAGTATGACATAACGCTCTAAATGATTGGCTTTAGAGGTCCCCAGCCTCTACTTTCTGAACATTTTGTATCTACCACTTTTTTGTTCGTGTTGCCAGTAGAATCACACGTAAAAGGGAAGAGAAGCCTAGGAGCTTCTGAACTTATACTGCTGTTCATATTTGAAATTAAATGGTGACACATACCGCATTACATTTTCTTGTCAGAGGTTGGAAGCCTGAAGGCCTCACTGATTCAGCTCATTGAGGCCATATGTGTAAGCATAGGGTCTTATCACAGACAGAAGATCTCTTAAAAAGGCTGCCATTTGTTATGATCCGTGATTAAGTGCCTTCAGCGAAGACATTTGCCAAGTTTTGTAAAGATGGACCTTGGTATAATGAGCTGTATACTTGTAAGACAAATTCGTCAAAATACCAGACAAGCAGTGCAATCTCACATGACTAGTTGGAACGTTGTTTAGGTAAAAGAGCATGGATCTCTGATAAAATAGTTGGTGTAGTGGATGTAATCATTGGGGTTAAATGGTAAGCATCCATCAAATGCATGGATATCCAAGAGTACATGAATTACAGCTATTCTCTATTCCCTGTGACTTGGTATTTTCCATTTTTGTAGATAACCGCTATCACTTCAGTGAGATAATGTGTAGTGAGAACACAGGAAATCAAACCAAAGATCGGTGATATGGTGTCACTTTTGAAGCTGGATCTTTTTTCGAAACATTTCCTTTGCATTTGTACATGCCCATGTTCATAATTCTTTCTCACTATAACATACTAAGATTATTTGAACAAATGTATATATGACAGTATGTATGCATGTAAATATGTTATCATAGATATGTTAATACATCAGAACATTATTCACAAAAATATTCATCAAAAATCTGTGCTGTGCAAAAATCTTTAAAAACATTATAATAAATATAATAGAAAACGATATTAATAGTAAAACATCCAGTAAAACGTCAGCATTGTTTATAAAAGTAATTCATATCTTGCATGGATGATTGTATTTAGAATACAGTTAAAGGTTTGGTTTTTTACTTTTTGGTGCACTTCAGCTCTTGCCATGGCTAAATGTGGTTAAACTAACATACTGACGTACACTGAATTGTTGTAATGTCATTGTTTGGACAACTAAATGCTTACTGGCCGGACAAATAGCTTAAAATTTAATTTGCAAAATGAACATGAGGCTGGACAGTATTGTATTCCAATATACTTGTGAGTATAATATGTCAGATGTCACGTAGGCCTAACAAATATCACTCTGTTTGATTGCAGAGTAAACAATGAGCTATCCTGGCTATCCTCCCCAGTCTGGTGGTTATCCTCCCCAGCCTGGGGGCTACCCTCCTCAGCCTGGGGGCTACCCTCCTCAGCCAGGAACTTACCCTCCTTCAGCAGGGGGCTATCCTCCTCAGGCCGGCGGATACCCACCTCAGGCGGGCGGGTATCCTCCCCAACCGGGTGCTTATCCTCCACAGCCTGGAAGCTATCCTCCACAGCCGGGGACCTTCCCAGGCCAGCCTGGTGCCTTCCCTTCTCTTCCTACAGGTATGCCATTTTTGCAGTGATGTTGTGTTTGGTCCGGTAGCCATGGTACCCCGACATGGAATTCCCAGGCAGTACTATTGAAAACAACATGGCATGAATGTGAACTCCTGTTCCAGTGTCTGACAGCTTGTTAGGCTAATGCATGGCCAGCTAACGGCTCTTCTCTCTTATTACTGCCGTGAGGTCCACAGCTGAATAGCCTTGTGTACTCAATGTAAATTTGTGTGCCGATCATATGGGTTATATTAAGCTGTTGTGTGTCTCAAAACAGCTGTTCCTGGAATGGAGAATTAAGGTTGTTGCCTGGTGCGTCAGTGTTTCCCAGTGTGGGTGTGTCAGTGTTTAGCCTGTGTGACAAGTCCATGTCCTGTGGCAGCATTAAAATTTCATTCGTAGAAAGCATACCATAATACTATAATTATGATGTTATACCGTAATTAATACTGCAATTGAGTATGTAAATAGTTTTTATCTCTTTTTTTTTTTTTTTGTTATCACTTGATTAGTTGTATATTTGTTTATTGTGGTATTTATTTTTTTCAGTTTAAATGCTAGACCTGCGTCATTTTACACTTTTAATCCTTTTCCGACACCATAATGAGGACACCACCACAGTCCAGTGGGGTTAAATCCTTTGTTTATTTTGGTATGTGGTTGTGGTTAACCCTTAAGGTTATAGGTAAGTTTCCAAAAACAAATTTGGCTTTTTTCCATTTTTTGGCTAGTGTATAAATAGAGTGGTAGCCATTGTCATTACAGCAGCGATGGCAGGCAAAAACAGTAAGGGTTTTTTTTTTTTACTAATTGATAAAACTATTGTTTAAAGTTTGTCTTTACTTTGAAGGGAAAAAAGGTTATAAATGAATTAATCTTATTGCTTCTTGGAAAGCAGTTAAAAGGTATAATCAAATTGCATTGCTTGTTTAATTTAACTTATTACATTTTAATTTAGCTTTTATGTATTTTTACAACTGATACTCACAGCTAGTGAATAGTAAGTTTGATAAGGAAAATTTATATGGAAAGAGGCGTTACATTCAGAAACATGTTAAAGTGTACTTTTTCTTCTTAAAAAAAAATCTTTTCATAACATATAACAAAAGCATTATATTGCTCATACAGTGCCAATATGCATGAAATCATGCAGAGCCGCAGACATATTAACTAACAGAATATCTGATTTCGAATTTGCAATACTATATATATTATCACTGTCATATCAAAACCATTTTTTTTTCTTTAAAGTTGAACACCATTTGAAAACACAGCTGTTCTTTATGTTGTGTGAATGTTTTTATAATGAATGGATCAAGAGAAATTGACTTCACATATTTGGAAGTTCTACATGTCCTTTTAAATTATCATCTTTACAAAAAATTGTTATACTGCCCAGCTCTGTTTTCATTTCTTTCTTATACATAAGGCAAGGAATCTTGAACTGTCTTTGTTTATTTGGTTTTTGCGGTATATGTTTATTTATTTTATGCATATGCAGGTGGCTGGGGAGCTCCTGTTGGAGGAGCTGGAATGCCTGGAATTGGACTTGATAGTTTGTCCAATCCTGGATTTAATCCAGGCAACATGCCTCAGATGGTAAGTGTCTTTCCCTGGAGAGGTAGATGTCATTCTCCGCAGAAGTGAACTGCATCAGACTAATTAACTTTTTTACAAATCTTAGGTCTTGTGACCAAAGACATTTTAGACCACCAGCGGCATTTTATGTTGTTTATTCTGAAATGTTTTCTGTAATTTTAACAACAGCCTCCCATGTGAAAATGTGTCCTTGAACATCACGTAGGAGGGGGCACTCATTTTCACTTTTTGACGACTGGAAATGTGGGCCATTTTACCAGATGTTAGCGAATATTCATCACGTTTGGTGATAGTAACAAAATTAATACTGTTTTCGTATGTGCAGGAAACGACATAGCAGTTTCAAATGAGCCACTTTTAGAAAAAGCATTTTTGTTTTGGGTGTATTCAGCTAGCTGGGACAAGTTGCACAGGTTCCTGTTTATGTCACGGGAGATGGGGGGAGGAGTGAGGTTTATGACGCCCCATAGTAGTGATACAAATTAAAAATTTAAATTTGAAAGTAAATTAAAAAATGTATGGCTTGATTATTAAATATATCATTAAAAGTTACTTTCTAAGGTAGTTACTCACAACAGGATTTGGACATGGCTGCCTTCTACTGAGGTTTTTTTTTTTTTTGCGGTTACTTCAATGTCTGTTTTTTATTCTATCATCGTTATGCTTCATCTTTAGGGTAGCTAACACATTGATAGGCTCCCCAAATTATATTCAGACATGCCTAAAGTTCAGAATCACTGTAAATTAAAAGAATCACTGTACAGTTACAATGTAAGAAGGAAGAAATGTTACTTTAATACCTGTTACAAGCTCTAAATCAATGTCTTATATAACAGTTAAAGAAAGTATAGAATAAAATGTTATTTTATTTTAGATTAGGCTAACACCCAAATGGACTCCTCACATAGTACTCAGAGACAGAATTTAAACATATTACAAAAAATATTACAAAAACGCAGTAATATTTTCCAAATTTCAAATTCCCATTTTTAAACTATCACAGCAAAAAGGTCCTCAGTTTGATTCCCGGCCAGGGTGGCTGAGGGTTGACATGCTCTCTGAATGATTGCGTGTGTTTAAATCAGGTGCTCTGGTTTCCTACCATAGTCAGAAGAAATGTACGTCAGGCAAATTGTGAAAAATGTAAAATTGCCCTTAGGTGTGACTGTGTGTGCAAATGTGTTTGTCTGTCCATGATGCGATGGACTGGTGACCTGTCCAGGAAATTTCTTTGCCTTTTTTCCTAAGACTACTGGGATAGACTCAAGCACCCCCGAGACCCTGGTTAAGCATAAGCAGATTCAGATTATGGGTGAATGAATGGATATTTAAGATGCAATAAAATGAGTGTGTACCACTGCTAGCTGTGAGCTTACACTGACTTGGCATATTGAATTGCACAGCCTGTAATGTGCCTTGGGCATCACCTACAACTCATTTTTAACCTCCATTTTGAACACAAAAAGCAGAGGGTGATCTGATTACTTTCCTTCCTTATATACATTTTGTCCTCAAATATTTTCCCCCTTTGGAGAAGACAAAAAAATCCACACGAAAGAATAACTTACGCAGGATGCATATGTTTTAAGAGTACTCAAGTACTTGAGCTAATGTCCTGTATGTTTACTGCTATTGTGTACATATGCTACAGTGAGCAGTAGATCAGATCTTTGGCACCAACTTCATGTTACCCCTTGGCTTATCCAAAGGACTTGTTTAATCTGGTATTTGTACTTGTTTTCACTTTTGGAATCTTGATTTGAATCTACTTGCCTTTTTTAATCTTGGTTCTTCTCAGAGTTGTCCCTCCCTGCTGTCACCCTCAGTTTGTTCATTAAATGTATGCACACATGAAAGATATGCATATGTTAAATCGCTGTATTTAGAAAACTGTAGGTCCTGCACAGTGAATGAGTGCTTGAAGTCTGTGAGTCACACCTTATCCATTAACCCTGAAATGTTCCCTCAGCCAGGAGCAGGCATGCCTCAAGGACCCGGAGCAGGCTACCCTGGAGGCCCAGCTCCAGGCCAGCCAATGCCAGGTTATCCACAAGCCCCTGCACCCAATCCATCCATGCCAGGTTATCCACAAGCCCCTGCACCCAATCCATCCATGCCAGGCTATCCACAAGCCCCTGCACCCAATCCATCCATGCCTGCATACCCAAATGCACCCGCACCCGCTCCCAATCCAGCCATGCCCGGATACGGAGGAGGATATGGAGGAGGCCCTCCAGTGGTTCCTTCTGTCAATGTAAGTGTATTTCCAATCTTACAGTAAGACTTTCAAAGAGATATTAATCTTCGAAACCTAAGTTGTGTGAAGATAAAGCATTGTATCTGCCTTTCTAATTGTAGCGTGGATTCAGGGGTACCATTCCAGATTTTCCTGGAGCAGATCCATTAAAAGACGCAGAAGTTCTCAGGAAGGCCATGAAGGGCTTTGGTAAATATATTTATTATTACTAGACTATTTTCTTTTTAGCTCACAGTTTTACTCTCTTGGTACTGATGTTACTTGCATAATTATCATTTTTGTAGTAGTACTATACTTTTTTGTGTTAGGTTTAAGCATTTTATTTTATTTTGTGGGTATGATTAGTGCGTTCTGGTCATTTCAGAGAGAGGATAAAATTTCCACAGGAAGTTTATCATATCTAAACTTTGGACGTGACCTGTTTTTATGTGGTAACTGACTTTGAAACTGACATGTTTCTACAGGCACTGATGAACAAGCTATAATTAATCTGCTTGGAAGTCGCTCCAACAAGCAACGTGTACCTCTGCCGATTTCATATAAGACAGCGTATGGCAAGGTAATGCTAAACAATAAAATAGAATTACCTTTGCTTATAAAAAGAGATGGTTTCTTTCCAGCAATTTGTTGATGCCTCACTCATTTTTATAACCATTGTAAACTGCCCCCAATCTCCTTTCTCATGCCTTGAGATTTTATGACCGTAGGCTTTTAGCAACATACCACTGACCTCTTGATTAATCTGTAGCTGATTATTTTCATTTTATCATTTTTTCAGGATTTGTTTAAGGATTTGAAGTCTGAACTTTCTGGAAACTTTGAGAAGGTGGTGCTGGCCATGTTGAAGAATCCGGCTCAGTTTGATGCATCAGAGCTTAGAGAGGCCATTAAGGTTTGTAGACAATTTCCCATTTTTGCATGTACTAAGCCACAAGATTTGAATGGAAATATTTGTTCCTTCATTCATTCATTGGTTGTTTTATTATACCACATGTATAAATATATAGTACACGACAGTTCCTTGTGCAGCCCTGTTAAAATGAAGATCTCTGAAAAAACATTGCCCTATGTAAAAATATGTTTCATTTCTGAGACAAGGTTTTTATTTTTGCATTTTAAGTCTTCGGTGGCTTAGGGTATGTAAGTGTGCCTCGTTTATCTTTTAACATGTTAATTTGGTTCTGGACAGGGAGCAGGGACTGATGAGGCTTGTCTGATTGAGATCCTGTCCTCTCGCTCCAACGCAGAGATCAGAGAAATCAATCAAGTCTACAAAACCGGTTTGTTCTTGTGGCATTATCACACCCAACAATTATCCTGTTAGGCCTCTGGCATTTACTGTATGGTCTGAGCTTTAGACAGCAATGGAAGTGCAGAAATGAATGAAGTCCAGAGGTTTATTATCTTTTCCAGAGTACAAGAAGACGCTGGAGGAGTCCATCACTGGAGACACTTCAGGGCACTTCCGCAGATTGCTGGTCTCGCTTGCTCAGGTACAGTATTGGCTTCTTTGTTGGAAAAGTGAATGATTTAGAAATTAGTCCAGAAATAGTACAGAAATAGTCCAACTACTTTCTTGTAACCCCACAGATATGCTATTTGAAGGGTAACATTTTTATTTTACAGCATTTGTAGTTTCTAGATTTAACACATCTGCTCATTTTATAAGTATTTATTTTAAAATGATTTTGCAATTGCTTGCCCTCTGCATATATATTAAGCTTTCAGAAATTTCCTCATGTGGTAAGGTTTTGGTTTATTAGTATACATACTTATACTAGTATAATAGTATATTAGCATTTATTATATTGTATTATATTGTATTGTATGTATTGAGACATACATTTTTTTTCCTAAAGGGCAATCGTGATGAGCGCGAGGCAGTGGATATATCATTAGCAAAACAGGATGCTCAGGTAATGATTAGTTTTAGCCCTTTTCATGTTACTACCATATGGTTTTTTGTTTTTTTTTTAGTTCTGAGGACCACTACATCTAAACTTTGTGTTCTGGTTTAGGCTCTCTATCAGGCAGGGGAAAATAAACTGGGCACAGATGAGTCCAAGTTTAACGCCATCCTGTGTGCTCGGAGCAAAGCTCACCTTAGAGCAGGTAATTCAAATGATTTTGATACAATTTGTTAGGAGGGTACTGAATGTATTGATGTACAAATGCACTGATGTTTTTAATCATGAATGATTTTCTCAATGCCATGGGTGTCTCATAAATGTATCATGGTACAGAAAAATTGTTTCCAATCGATGTCTCATTGACGTCCTAAAATCCCTGAAGTAATTACACTTATGCTGGTCTTCACAAAGATTGTTAAATAAACAAATGCTGTCTCTTTCTGACATTACAGAGTTAACTTGTGCAATGAAACTTAAAACAAAACGTAAAAAATAGTTGTATAAAATGAACTGTAATTGTAGAAAATCAAAGCTCTACCCTGGCCACAATGACAGTGACAATAACAAACTCCTTGCAGGAGTGCAGTGCTTTTAACATGCTTTTTAAAAGTTGGATGTAAAAAAAAAAAACTCCAGAACCAACTAAACTCACACTTTTAGTTTAACACTTGGTGACCCATAAAGTGAAAAACCACAAGCTGTTTTGTTTTTGACTCAGAGGTGCTGCTCCCGGGTAAACCACTATTTTGGTAGAAAGTGTGGTTTTCAGATTGTCACAGCAAGTAGCAGCTCTGACCAGATTTCTCTCAAACATTCAAAGAAAAGCCTGGGCTGTTTGTCTAATAGAGTTCTGCAGGCAAGAACTAACAGTGACACAATGGACCTGATTTATTTGCATGTGCATTGCAAACAGTGCCATAGATACCTCCAAAAGTTGGTTTTGGATTAGAGCGTTTGTTTTTGGAGACTTCTTATCATATTGTAGAATTAATGAAAATAAACCATAAATTCAGTTGAGACAAAAATGTGTTTACATAATTTTTGGTGTGACTATGTCAGCTAATTGCATCATTGGAAAATTCCAGTTATTGCATATAGGCATAGCATAGTTGTTGAGAGGTCTGGTGTAAGCAATTTTAGCATTGTGGCAGAACATTAATTATGTATGATAAGACACATCAGTCATGTCTGCTTTGTTAAAATGTCGATTGCAGGTTAAGATGAGCTGTTCTAAATATAGCAGCCTCATCATGCACGCTTTTTCAGAGAAAGTAAAAAGTAAAGAGGCCCCTTATAGTCATGTGTAAACACGTCACCACAGCACACAATGTGAACAATATGAAATGCTTTCTTTACATTTAATCTATTCACCAAGTGAAACAGTGTGCTGCCACCAGTGCAGCACCCAGGGAGCAGTGTGTGGGGACAGTACCTTGCTCAAGGGTACCTCAGAGGTGCCACCAGGAGTCGGTCTTAGGATTCGAACCTATGACCTTCCGATCACAGGGGCAACTCCCCAACCACCAGGCCGCCTGTTGCCCCTTATTCAAGTCTTATTAAACCAGTAGCTCTGACATTAATCATTATTAGTTTTGATGTCTGAAACTTTCGTTAAATGGCAATAGGAACAAGAACTGACTTAAGCCTGAAGTAAACTGATGTGGATTCGTTTTCCTGCTCCACAAATTGGCTTTGCTAGTTATTTCAGCTCAAAGAAACTGATCTAACGAAGCACTGAGACATCATGTTATTTATTGAGGTTTGATTCAGCAGAACGAGCCCGTTTTCTTTTGTAAATATAGGAGTTAATAAATATATGGAAATACTTGCAATGTGAACAACTGCTCTTGTTTACATCTAAAAGTCATTATAACAGGTCAACAAAAAAATTATTAGAAACCACAACACACTTTTCTAAACCATTTTTTCATGCTGATTTCAGACCTGCTTTCAGTTTTTTTTCACATCACCTTTCTGAATTATGACAAATATTAGATTTGCAATAGACTTTTTATTAAACCGCAGGCACCAATCAAGTAACTGTTTCAATATTTTCAGTGTGAAGTCAGATAGGTGCACACTGTG
>JBBJLS010000148.1:14285380-14322037 GCA_037577275.1 Bryconaethiops microstoma | reverse complement strand
TGTGTGTGTGTGTGTGTGTGTGTGTGTGTGTGTGTGTGTGTGTGTGTGTGTGTGTGTGTGTGTGTGTGTACAGTAATGTGGTCTGTAATTGGTGGTTGTTAATTATAGCCTGACATGAAACCAAATGTGATGGTGACTTTTCCCTGACAACATTCTATTTATGCTTGTACAGTCAGAACATCCTCCTTTAAACTAATATGCAGTCTCAGAAAAACTGTATGAGAGGGTGGTTCTGTTTTACTTCCAAGTGATGGATTTTCTTGCCCAGCTTACATGTCACTTTCCCTTCTAAATAGGTGCTGCTACGGTTCTCATGTTTTGTTATCTTGTGCTGTTTTTGGCATACTGTACGCTGTGTACTTGGAAAGATGTGACTGTAGTGATTGGATTGGAGTCTTTGAGATCAGAACTGAATGGTCATCATAGCATATGAAAAAATGTGGGTAAAATCAGTGGTCTCCAAAGTAGTAACTTTACAGGAGAAATAAAAACATAGTACAACCTGAGGTTGATTAAAATATACTGGACAGCTGGCAAAAACAAAATTGACATCAAAACAGTAAAAATGAGAGGCAATGTTTTGTTCTGACAGTGAAAGATGATACATACATAAACTCTACAAGACGTCTGCAGATGTGCTGTGGTATCTGGGAGCAAGCTATAAGTAAGTATAAGATCCTTTAACAGTGTTTGAAAGAAGAAACTGCCATTCACATGAATGCCCGAGGACCCAAGGTTTCCAAGTAGAACATTGTCCAGAACATCACAGCTTCCTTTTCTCCAGGTTCGTGACGCATGCACCCCGTCATTTACAAGGAATATGTGATTCTTCAGACCGGGCCATCTTCTTCCATTGCCCCATGGTCCAGTTCTGATACTCAAGTGCCTTTAGAGACTTTTGGCTGTGAACAGGGTTAGTATAGGCACTGACTGGTTTGAGGCTACACAGCCCCAAATGTTGTGGCAAATGGTATATGATCGGGTAGCAATAATCAAACTTTTTTAAAAATAGCATAATACATTAGAACTGTTTTGAGTAATCTGTAGGTGATAATGAATGTAAACAGCTTGTGACAATATAATGATTACAATATAATGACAATTACAATATGACAATAATTATGTTGTGATTTTGTGGCCCATCTTATACATTAAGTAAAACATCTGTCAGTCTCAAATATAGATTGAATTACTATATCTATAGTAGACATTCTAAATACATCAGTATTAAGACATTAATCCAAAGGTGTTGGGGGGATTTGTGTAAGTCATGTGTTGCTGGAATAAAGCGGCTACTGCAGAGCTAGCAAAACACAGAACATGGTCGACAAATTGTTCATTTTGGGAATTATTGTGGCACTGCAGTGCTGAGCATAGCAGGTGCAGCCATTCCTGATTTTGGTGGCTTTTACAATAGGGATGTCTATTTGCTCGGTTATTTTAATACTTTTCTTTGATTATGTAATAATCCACCGCTGATACATTACCTACATTAACTGCTGAAAGAGTTTTAGTTCACTGAAGAACACTGAATCACAACATGTCTACGCTCTTTTAAGAAAAAGATTTTGAGTGTTTTACCGTTTACAGTTCACATGTATGTATATATATTAGGGTTGGGCATGTTAACGCGTTATTGCGTTAACGCATTATTTACTTAATGCCGACAATTATTTTATCACGGGTTAACGCAGCGTTTCTAAAATCCTTTTATTCATTTTTGTGCTCTTTAGTGCGCTCTTTAGTGGTTTTTGCGGGGGTCAGGCGTCCCATTACTTTTGTCCACATTATATAGACAAAAGTAATGGGACGTCTGACCATTACACCAACAGAGACTTTAATGACACTGCATAGACTTCCATATAGAGTTTGTCTGTCTCATTTATATCTGTAGAACCAGCAGTTTGTGGCTATGAAAATGAAAATAAACTAAGCAGAATGACCTGAACTCCTTGGCCTGCTGTCCTCATCCACCTCTTCCTAGGAGAGAACAGACATCTTCAGAGGTGGCCTGAGAGACTGGCATTTTGTAAGTGTGCCTCCATACTCTGACTGATGGAGTGCACTAAAAAACTGAAAACTTGTGATGATGTGACTGCTGGTAAAGGATCTTCAATAATGTAAATGCATATATCCATTATCTCACAGTTGAGAGTAGTGAGATAAAACCATAACTGGATGAGCTTAGCCATGCATCATGAAAACATGCATCTTCCACTATAAGTGATTTGAAGCATTGATTTAATCATTTTAAAAACAAATAACATTTTGTTCGTAATCATGCTTTCTATAGTCCAGTTTCACTTGATATTCATTTTATATAATCTCCAGATTAACTAAATGGGACCTTTCGAAAAAGTGAAAATCTCAGCGTGTGAACGCCCAAACCACTACGCTGCCAGCTGCCCCACAGAGATTTTCCTGCTGTTGTGCAGATATAATATGTAATAACAAACACCTGAGGCTGGAATGCCTAAAGCCAGTGCAATCAGTATGAGGGCATCACACACATACAGCCTATACACGAATAACGCCATAATTATTGGCACTCCTAAAGAAGGGGTTAAAAGGTTATAAAATGTCTTTGTGGTTAATTCGCTCAGTGAAATACTGAGAAAATAAGAGAAGATTTAACACATAACTGGAGTCCAGGGATTTTAGGTTAGAGAGGCAAACAAATTTCCAAAGATCATAAAGGGCATTTGGGGTCACCAAGTCTACAAAGATGTAATTTTATGCCAACCAACTGTTTAGTAGGAGTGCCAGAAAAAGCCTTTTCTTTCTTCTAACCATAGATAAAAGTGCCTGGTGTTCACTAGACGCGACTGGAACATTGACTTGAATTGGGTTCAGTGGTCAAGTGGGACACAAACAGAACTCAAGGAGGATTTGGTATTAATAGAAGGATGACTATACATGTGTGGTTGAGCATCTGTGATGTTCTGGTAATGTTTTGCTCCTGAAAGCCCATTGAAAGCGGAAATTGGGTTGTGGTTGGATATTCCAGCAGGACAGTGTTTAAACAAATCCACCCAAAAATGATCCATTGACCACAGAATCAAGCTTCTAACATGACCATCCTAACACCTTGAACAAAAGCCAGCAAAAACTGTGGTGAACTAAAGAGGTGCATCTGAAGGAATGGATCTGGAGGAATTCTGTATTGAGGAGTGGTCTCAGATTACTTGCTCTGTAATCTCCAACCTCATCAAACTTTGCATGGCAAGAGCAATAGCTATTTAGTTGTCAGTGGGAGAGTGCACTATGTACTACATGTAGGGGTTTCCAACAAGTGTGACATTGCAATACTTGTAACATAATTGTACTGTGTGAATATCACTACTTATATCAATATTACATATATACTACTGATGTCTACTACTTGCAATAACGTACTCCTAACTACCATCTGTGTTGAAATTCACTTAACTAAGTTACTTATCTATGGTATTTACACCCAGCCTTTGTGTATATAGCATAGTGTTTTTCATATTTAGTTTTTTCTACAGATTTTTAATTGGATTTATTTAGACTTTATGTTGTTCTTTTCTCTGTGTTTCTGTGTGTCCTTGCAGTCATAACATAAGCAATTTTCTCTGGGATCAATACAATTATGATTCTGATAAGATACATTTTTCTTCATTTTTTAACCCATATTTGTATAGCAAGTATATTGCAACTTTATACTTAAGTGAAGTAATAACAAAAAACTTTTGAAGTCTTTTCTGAGATTGCAAGACTTTAGGATGTACAAATGCATCCCAGTTCTGAACTTTTTGACCAAAACAATGTTGAAGGGGAACACTGGTGCACGCCCATTGAGAAAAATCAGGTGTGTCAGTGTTAGATCCCGCCCACTTTTTACCCTACATGGTTATAGTAAGGAGAGTTGATTGACGGCAGGCAGCAGCTACTGAGCTGCCGAGACATGGCGGAGCTCACAGTTTGAGTAGGGGACGGCAGCAGAGTTGCGTTAGTTTTACTTGCACCAAAGTCGGCACGGTGCAGGATAGATGGCCAAGAAGAAACTGTAGACGTGCACGGTGGGTCCGGCTAGCAGGGGGATATGGAAGAAGTTGCTAGAACGTAAGTGAGCTGAGTGAATGTAGCTCTCTCTCTCTGTTTAGTGCAGTCAACAGCCTCAGGCAACAAATATGGCTTCGTGTGCCTTTTTGCTGTTTGTAAGAAAAACCCGCTGTGTTAAGCCATCGTATAGCATGGCAGCGTCGCTCAGTTCATACAAGTGACCGTAAGAAAGGGACTTTGCAGCTTCATTCTCGGGCTTGTTGTGGAATCGAGTCGAGGTCAGTGTCTCCGGCGAGCCTAGCAAGGGGAGCTAGCTGAGTTAGCTACGGAACTACAGAGAACTGCAATGGAGCCCAAGCACAAAGAGTTGTTACACCAGTGCCACCAGAACTTGCTGGAGTCCATCACGGATGCAGACCAGTTGATCGACCTGCTGAGTAAGTCAGGGACCCTCAACGAGCGGGAGAGGTTCGAGCTGGACCAGAACTGTCCGTCCAGCTCGGAGAAAGTGGACCAGCTGCTGAAGATGCTCATGAGCAAGGAGAGCGACCATTTCTTGGACCTGTGTGTGGCCCTGGAGAAGACCTACCCTCACCTGTACTCTGCCCTGTTCACCAACGGCGGAGGACCCACTGACCACTCCGGTAAGACTCCAGGGTTTACCCCTGAAATGGGAAATCAGACTCGGAGCTCGTCCTCCTTTTGCCGTGCCTGTATGAGACACTCAGCATGTGCAAGTTGCAAAAGTCTGTGATTTGTGGTTTGCACTCGGAGGTTTCATCTTTCGCACAGATGAGACAAACCCTCAGTACCTTTAAAGCATGACTCATGAAAGCCCTGGAGCCTTTGACAAAAGCCCTCCGTCTGTATATGAAATCAAAGTCAGGTGAAATGTATTTAAACTCAGCCCTGTTTCATTTGGAGCTGACTCTGTTTGCGTTGTCCACCTCTGACCATCCAGTGCAATGCAGATCCCTCCTAAGCAGAATTTCAGTTATTAAGCAACAAAATATGAGGAATTACAATATGGGTTCAGAGGCTAAGCTATGATAAACCACTGAACTTGAAAAATCACTGTAGGAAAGTGGTAATGTGAGGATCTTTTCTTCCAGGTGATTCAGGGGACCCAGAGTAGAAATGCTGATAGAGACCCGAGTGTGTGCTGCAAAAGACAAGTTTAGTTTTCAACAAGTTTTTGCTCCCCATCACACTGTTTTCCGTTTGGTGAAAGGAGAAAAAAGGTCAGAGTAAGGCAATGTGGAAAGTGGGGAAAAAAAAGTAATTGCTTGTGCTACCCAAGCAAATACTCTTCCGTATCATGGTCTGTGACATTAAGCATGCCATTTACATTGCCTTCCCCCCTCAACCATGTGCTCCCTCTGCACATCCATGGAATGAGGCTGACTGTTTCCATGGAAACACTTGCCATGGTGCCATGGCAAATCGATCCGATCATGCATGTGCTGTCTTCCTATAAAATGGCTCTCAGAATCCTCCTATTCCAGTTGGGATGCTTGATCACGAGGGCTAGATCAGCTTTGGTGCTATTTATTTATGTTTCTGCTATCCAACGTTTGTTTGAAATGAGGATGAGCTACGCCTGAGGGCGAGCTTGTGACTTATTATTTTAATCCCCATGCTTTATCACTTTGATGCCATTTGACTGATTTATTCTGATGCAGTAGACTTCCACCCTTACCACTGGCTGTCTAACGAAGTCCTCAGTGAACCTTAAATGAGTGCACTGAGGTTTGATTATAAAACATAGTGCCGGATGTTTTATAAACAAACTCCTTTAGAAGGAGTATCCATCATAAATAATGGTGGGGGGCGCGGAGGTGGGTTCTCTGTGCGTAAAGCTGAGTGTTCCGCCATGCTGCCTCTATGTGTGGTTTGGGTTTGTTCAAGAGTTGGAAGGGAGCCCAGTAGATTATATGGTATGATTCTTGTTCATCATAATATATGGAGAGGAACGAAAAGGAGCACTTGTGCACACACACACATCCAAGGTATTGCTCATGTAGGCACATTCCCTCCAATTTACACAGGGTTAGTCTTCATGGAACCTCCAAAAAGCTATGCTTGCACGCACAAAATACTGTAACAGAATACCACATTTTCTCCATTTCCCCGAGCTGGACATGTGCTAAATCTCTACAGTGATTTTTTTTATTTTTTATTAAACTGCTTAGTAGAGCGTCCTGATAAAGAAACGTAGTGTGTTAGTCAGTGGGTTTCCTATAAGCAGTCCGCGTTTATTCATCTGCGGATTGCCTTTGTATTGGTATATTTAAGCTGTTTCTCAGAGATGTGTATTATCCTGTCTCTCCAGCACTATGTATTAAAGCTGCTGCACTGAGCTTACACTGATTCAGCTTGAAGCATATTTTTTTAAAACATGCTTTTCATTATCTTTACTGCGGCTAGTCAGTTCATGCGATTATTGCGTTTAGGTATGTTATTAAGAGACTAAGACAAGCCCTGTCTTCCTGCAGGCTCTGAAGAGACACATGAAAGCCTGAGTTCTCGCTCTCCTTGCTCGCTTTTTCTCCGGCTGACTTGCGCTGCTCGCTCTCTCTCGCATGTGCATGTGATGAGTTGCACTGATAGCGACCTGCTCTCAAGTCATTCTCTCAAGCTGCCACTGCTGAGCTTCAGCTCTTTTCACTGCCAGGCCTACACACACACACACACACACACACACACACACACACACACACACACACACAGACAGGCTGAGGCTGGGAGCCATGGAGGAGGGGCAGGTTTGGTTTAGAACAGGGCAATGTAGTGGCAGCTCCAACTGCTCCGTGTGTAGAATGGAAGAGCTGCAGAGTGCATGTGATGGTGCTCATATTGAACATCACAGGCGATTGTAAATCAGCTTAAACGAGAAGACAAAAGATCAATGTTGCAAATCAGTCTTTTAAAGAACAGAGGAATAAGATTTATGCTCAGGGGCTGATAATTTGATGGCTGTGCGTGATGCAAGTACATTTCCTGCTAAATGCCGTAAATGTAAATGTAAATTTCCAAGACTACATATGAATTGTAAACCCTGTTTTATCAGTTCTGTTTCAAATCCACAACACTTGGAATTTTTTGTCTGTTTGCTCTGCAGTGTATGCTAGACATTGATATGCAACCGTGATGAGGGAGAGGTGATGCTAACATTTCTGTGCGACCCCGTCACTGAACTCTCAACCTAGAAGAATTGCTTATGGACTAGTCTTGTTAAGTTGTCTGTGTAAAGTACAGTACTGAAGTCCTGTTTCGTACAGAGTGGTTGCTGCTTTTCAAATGGTTTGTTCATAGCAGGCCAAAGGGTGACTCCTTCATGCAGTCAAACAGAGGGCTGGGCAGAGACAACAGGCCTTTTGTTTTAAGTAGAGCTACCCCAAAGTGCACAGTCAGCAGCTTGCTCTGTTTACGGACCATAGGGACTGTCAGCTTGGCTCCCAATAGATCAGACTTGTGAATAGATTTAGTTATGGTGTGACAGTATGTCACAAGGAGTGCTCCTAAACACACTCCACTCAGAGATTGTTTGCTATTCTCCACTTTTTCTTTTCTCTCTGAGTGTAATGGACACATCTATGATTTATAAAGCTGTGGTGGCTTATATAGTCAGGGAATACACTCAAAGTCTCTCCTATGAATCTGTGCTACTGTTTTTGAGTTTCTGACTCAAAATATTTTAAAGAATACGAAGAGGCATAGCTTGCTAATTAATCAGACGGTTTCCCATTATTTCATTACAAAAGTCCGTTTGTGTAAGTGCAGACATTTGACTGTTTTTCACTGTCTTTCTGTCTGATTGTAAAAGAGCATATGAAAAATGCAGTGTAAATTCATAACATTTAAAAAACCACCCATACGGACTGAGACTGCATGCAAGGATACTCAAGTGCTGCTAGTGTAATAAATTTTTCTAGATAATTAACTTGGTTTAGAGCTGCACAATATTGACAGAATATCAGTATTGCCATTTCACTGCTTTATTAAAAGGCACATTACTTTTCTGGAATCAAGTCTGTAAGTGGTATTGAATATATTACCTTTTCTTCCCCCATCCATTCAGTTCATGAATGGTAAATATGCTACAAAACTGGTCTGTTTTCAAATCATGGTTTTTGTGACCTCACAACAAATACATTTAAAAATGTCATTCTGTAATGGCTGAAGATGAAAATAATAAGGATGTGAGGAATTATGAGGAATTATAATAAGGCTTATGAGGCATTCAAGGCTGAGGGAGGAATCCAGATAGTGGTGGCTAACTGTTGGAGAGTGTGTATAATGGAAACCCGGTATTGGTCGATACATTTTAAATATTTTTGTGATCAAAGGATCACACACTGAAAATATCTCAGTGCTTCCCTTTAGACAGTCCTATCCAATGGCATTTCATAGCTGAAGCTATAGAGACGTGCTCCTACCCTTTTCTAAGCTAGGAAGCTATGAGTCACTGTGGTTTTACAATAATATAACAACAAATGGGAACTTCACAATGAGCTGTCATGTTGTCTAATCAACCAAGGGCAATCATATTTACTAGTCTTGGACCAATAATTGGTATTGGACATTGTGATCATTTGAATGATCATTCTTTCGTTTTCTGTTGTGTCACAACCACAGCTATAAGAAATATTGCAATAAAAGTGCATTGTCATGTGGTAATGCATCATGGAGAGCAGACTTTCCCCTGGTTATTTCTAATGACTTTTCTAACTACTAGCACCAAAAATTTACAAGAATTCAAGCAAGTATATTAAACTGACACATTCAAAATTGCACTCCATGCTTGGAAATTTGTCCTGTTTATCGTTGTAGGTAGATACATGGAGCTACTGCACTGAATCACAATGAATAATAAGCTTCAATACAGACCAAACCTTTCTTTCAAAATCATAAAAAAAATAATCTCCCTCACTGCTGTGGATGATAGCTGTTCCATTGTTGAGCTATTTAATGGTTGTATGATGACCATTTAAGGAATAGGACTGTCCAGTTTAGAGATAATACAGAGAAGACAAATATTTCTGCTTTTTATGTTTTTGTACTGCTTTAAAATGGTATTGGGTGTTTTCTGTTTTGTTTTTTTTTTCCTTTTTCCTCAGGGAAGCGAGGCTAAGGGTGTTGATGTTGAGGAATTACTGGTAGTTTATGTATGTGACTATTTCTGTACTATAGAAGTTGTTCATAAAACATTTTGTAGTTGCCTTGTTAATCCAAATTTAAAAAAATATTGTTTTTGTTACATTTTCAAAAATATTTCAGTATTAATTGTGTGCAAACATGCTTAAAAGTTAACTTTAGATTGGAATACTGATTCAGTTATGTTGCCATCAGTTGATAACATTGACCTGATGAATCAGTTCAGTTTTTTTGGTATCTTATGAAACGTTCTATTTGAGCAACATTTTATTTGTCAGCAAAATATTTATTTAGTTTTGAAAAAAGCGTGAAGCTGAGGTCTCTGGACTGCCTTTTGTAGTCGTGCACTGACGCTCATTTGGGTTGCTATTAAATATTAATACAGATCCCAGACTGATTTCAAGGTCGCTTCTGATCTAAAAAAAGGGATTTTAGGATGTCTGCCTCCTAACATCCTTTTCAAGGACTTTATACCATGTGCCTTTTTGCTTTGCTTGTAATGTGCACTCACTTTCTTGTTCAGCTCTGCCTAATGGAGGGAATGCAGTGCTATTTTGAGTCGCCAGTGTGTCAACCTCAGTTGCTGAAATTCACAAAAATGTACTTTCTTTTTGCTTAACTGAATGTGACTAGTGTAACTCAGCAGCCCCATCCTAACTGGCAAAAAATAATTTTGCAAATGTTAAACGGTGTTTGTTCACATGACCTAAACAGGCACGACACTTTCTCCAACAGTCAGTGATCCTTTAGGTGAAAAAGGATTTATTAGAAAAGAAATTGTGGGAAAACTGGATGTGTGCATGCCCTGCGTTGAAATAGTGTAAATCCGTACAAGGCTGTTTCTGCAAAAGCATCAAACCCACTAGCGTCTCTCACTGCTTCAATTTATTCTCCTTCTTTTAGCATTGTTTGCCAAGAGGCAGCACCATCAAAAAGAACTTCATTACCATTTACAAGTGTTCCCAAGCTGCTGCTTAATTACCGAGGAAGACACAGGAAATGCCACAGTCTAAATACTGTTTGTGAGGTAATGGAAGTAAGCCGTGCAGCACAAACCTCCATCGGTGCTGTAGTCCGGACTTGATCTCTGACAGAACTGATAGCTGGCTGCAGCCATGCTTCTAATAAAGGCTTTGTTTAAAAGGGCCCACTAATCTGCTCGGGAGTGATTGGCTTGACACATGTAGCTTTTAGGAGGTTAAGAGCTGTTGTTAAGCATAAAAGAGACATGTAATACACTGCTGGGAGTACCGTTCTAAACAAAAGACAGTCCTGGGGAAATGTATTTTAGTATACACTGTGTCTGCTGACCTGGTGTGATGTGATTTGCTTATTCTGAGCATGTTAAACTTGTTCAGGAAATCAGAGGGAGTGCTTGCTGTAGGGAGCATTGTGGTTCCATGCCTTTGAAACATCCCCGCTGCCCTATAGGCTTGGCCAAACTTGGAACTTTTTCTGCAGCACACATGCCATTTGATATGCCTGTCCTTTATTTGTGCTGACTGGAAAGTGGTAAACTTGGATTGTGATAGACTGTGCTGCATAGCTACCTGGGGCGTATTTGAATGCATACAGTTAGCATTTTTGAAGGGTTTGC
Organism: Bryconaethiops microstoma; assembly: GCA_037577275.1. NCBI lineage: Eukaryota > Metazoa > Chordata > Actinopteri > Characiformes > Alestidae > Bryconaethiops > Bryconaethiops microstoma. Next base: position 14,311,257 of record JBBJLS010000148.1, on the reverse strand, counting down.
ATTAGTAAGGGTGCTGTTTCTCTGCTCAAGGTGACAGGAAAGTTACATACATTGCAGATAGGGAATACTGACTGAATGTTTCTTAAATTGGAAAGTCTAATTGAGTAACATTACGAGCTAATAGTAATTATTTGGCGACAGCAACCTTTAAAACCTCGCGTCAGAATGATGAGGGATACATGATGATTTTAAAATCATACTGGTATTGCTTAAAAAGGAAACATGTTTATTTGACTGTTATCGCATACCAGTATTTGGTAACTGGGGATGCACAATTGGAATTGGACAATCTTTGCTCCAAACATGCATCAGAAATCAGACGGTTTATTTGGGTTTTGATTGATTTAAATTTGAAACTGTCCTTACATAAGTGTGCATAACCTGATGTTCCATGTACCACTATTAGTATGTACTTAATACGTTGTTTAAATTGACATAGGTTTTTGAATTCTGAATCGTCTTGGCAATTCTCCGTTGAATCACACACCAAAGCACAAAGTCCTTTTAAGAATCTCCTTTATTAGCAAATAGTTGAACAGTAAGCAAAAAATAGTGAGTAAAGAGAATATGTAAGAAGGAAGAAGTAGAAGGGAAAAAAAGCCCTGCTCATCCTGAGATCTGTGCAGGAGGCTGATTCCAGCACCTTCTGCCCCTCGAGCTGTGGATTAGTTTCTTAGTATCTATATCCTTTGTTGCTTGTTTTTCGGTTCACAAATAGCAGAAGAATGACTACACATATGACTGAAAACTGTCCCCAAGGGAGGATGATAAACGTAAAGACAAGGGATATACATATGAAGATCTGAAACTGGTTAGGGCCCCAAGTACAATTTGAATCATATGAGAAGCACAAGTTTATCACATACAGCATATGGTTAGTGTAAGTTCCACAGAGGTTCAATCATTAGTTCAAAACATATATTAGTTCAAAATTTCCAGTACAGAATTTAATGCCAGTTTTTCATTTAAATTTTTACTTTGACTAGTGGAAATTACTGGAAATGTTTTTTTTTAGCTCACAGTGTGAGCTTGGGGTTAAAATAAAGAGTAATAAATCAAATTTTTCATGATCATGATTGGCACATCTTAACTGATGACATTTATTATAAGCTAGAGAAGCAGAGTGTTGCCTACTGTACTAAAATATCTGATTTATTCATTTTACTTTTTGTAACCTACAAAATAACGGGGCTATGTCTCTTTGTAATGCTAATCCCAACATTCCATAAGTGTGTGTTCCCGTATTAGTTCATCTCCAATGATTAAACATGTTAGGTTACCTAAATCAATAGTTTTTCGATGTGTATCAAGTCTGTACAAGACATGGTGAGCATGGCAGTAGAGCTTGCCTGCAGCATGGGTGACTGTGGTCAGAGGTTAAGGGATGGCGGAAGTTGTTGTGAGAAGCTGTGTGTAGTGTGTACAGTTTTCTCTCATTCTTTTCTGCTTCATTTTGCCTTCCATCTCCAATTCTGTCTTCATCTTCCTTCTCATTGTCACCTGATTTTTGTGATCCAAGGATTACCTGATGTAATTTCACCCATTATTGTAATTGGCGACTATTGGGTTACATCGCTGCCCAGCCTGGTTTACAGAAGTGGGAATGCCCCTTCAATTTGTGTGACATCATCTGATAATGTGAGAGCTCAGTGCTGCTGGCTCTCTTCATTTCCCCCTCTCATCACAACTACTGTAAACATTGCCACATCACATGACCAACCCTGAGTCCTGATTGGCCACCTCTTCTGAACCTTGCCCTTGGTGCCACAGCCTTGCCATACGGCCTCATGGGAAACTGTAGGCTGACTGAACAAAGGCTTCCCGGGCCGTGTGGTGCCTCTGCTCCTGAGGCACATTGCGCTCTGTCTTTCAGCTGTCTGTAGGAGAAAAGGGGCGACTCTGAGCTGGTCTCACTCCAGATTTAATCAAACAGCAGTGGCTCCTACAGCAAAGTAGGAACACTGCCAGAGTCAGTTTGATTTAGAGGCCCGAGATGTGGGTAAACAGAATCGTTTGTCAGGCTCTCTCTATAGCCTTCTCTGCAGGCCCAGCATGGCGAGCAGGACTGGCTGACAGTAACTGAAGCTGACAGTAGTTAACACAGAATAGCAGCTGGGCTTTATCACATCTGTTATTTTTGGAATGCAAATTATCATCAAGTGCCCCAAGTTCGCTCCTCTCTCTTTGAAGCCATATGCTTGAATTAGATTATGGTGGTTTGATGAGATCCACAGATAAATCCCCCCCAAAAATGAAGCATTTTAAAGAATTGAGGACAGAAGTATGTATATTTTTGGATACAAATCTCTAAGTGGGAGATTGAAAATCCATTATTAGACATTTTTCAGTGTGACCAGTTTTTTCCTATCTTCAGCAAGATTTAAAATCTACCAAGGTTGCAACATGTGTCTTACTCTATTTGTGACTTTTGGTGGATTTTCCCAGGGGGTACGGTGTGAAGGGGGGAGGGGGGGAGGTGGGCGTTGAGGGGTCTGATCACCAAGTTGCCTGCAACAACTGTTTGACAAAGACTGTGTACAACAGAGGGGGGAAGCATAGCAGCCCAAGGCAAGGTCTGGCTTTGCTGACCTACTTAATACACGGAGATGGGTTTTTGTTTTGTTTAGTCATATCTCTAACATGACTGTTTCCAGTTCTGTCTAATCCCAGATATTTCCACAATACGTTTCCAAGTAAGGCTAAACCTATTAGTCAAATATATTAGCTTGTTAAACGCTGCTGGTTGTGGTGGTGCATTTTGAACTTTGAAGCTAATGTGGATGTCAAATGTAATGAATGCAAGTCTAAGCTCAGTCATTTAGACAGAAATCTTTAAACAGACACAGATGTTACTGATGCACCTGATGTATTTGATAGCAATTGATGTTGACTTTAGTAGCATTGTGATAAATGCTAGTATCTGTAACTCTAGCAAGATGTCATTTCACTTAATATTGATCTTTCACATTACAGTGCTGTTTTTGGCTTATGTGTTCATTGGGTTTAGAATCTATTAATGGTTTAGATGTCAACTCTTGTTTTGGCTCTTCAAAGGCAGGAATGGCAAAACTGTGGTTCCTGGGCCAATTGCAGTCTGGTTCCCCTTTTTAAATGGGCCAGAGGGAATTTGAAATAAAGTAGGATATGGCCCATGGAATGAAGTCTTTTAACGATAAATTGCACTGACTGTGCATTTCACTGCATTGTAGTTTAAACACTAGATGTTGCTGGCGTTTTGATCAACTACTAGACCAATCAATGCAATGATTACTCTCTCAGATTAAACAGCATTATACTGCTGTACGTTTACTTTGAATTATTTTTACCTCAGTTGATCAAACTTCATTCTCTGACTTAAAATAGCAAGGTAGTGGCAAAAGTTTCTGATTAGCAAAGTTTTAACCTGATGGTCCCAAATTGTTTGTCTGGGAGAGATGCAGTATTAGGACTGGGACAGAGGGTAATCCCTATTGGAGATTGGATCATTTTTTGCTAGTCTACTAATTAATAGGAATGTTTCAATGTATTGATTAACTGATATTTAAAAAAAATTGCAGATATGAAATAATTAACAATTATTTCTGTGATCTCTCTGTGCATGTGTAGTTTTGAACTTGTCTGGTGTGCATTTGTCGCTACTCATCCAACAACAGTGGGAAATCAAAGCAGTGTTGACTGTGGGTTGACTGCCGATGAGAGGAGCTTGGCAATGCTGCTCTGCTCTAGGGAGGGCTGCAGCCACTATGTGTGGAGGCCTGGAGAGAATTCTGATAATGAGACATGGCCTTGTCACCACTATACACTCATCGTTAGCAATAGGAGGAGGAGGAGAAAGGACCCTGGAGTGGAAGGGCTGCACTAATCAAGAGGATTTAATTACTTTTTTTTTTTTTCCCCCCCCTTTTCACTCATAGCAGTCATGTTCTGAGCCTTTTTAAAGAGTGCATGCATAATGATGCCTGCATGTTCTGAGGTTTGTGTGGAGCTTTGCAGGGTGGGGAAACAAAAATAAGATTCATCCTGCTTTAGTAGGTGTATTTCTGTCACAGTTGTAAACAAGAGTTGCTTGCCTAAGTGTTTGAACTTGTCTTTTCATTTGAAATGCTGCCTGTATGTCTGTTTTTGATTTGTACATCTGTGGGGGAAAAAAAACAAACAAAAAAAAAAAGTACGAGAAACTTGCTAGCACAGAGATGGGTGTTTTTAAATTTTAGATCCAGGGATATTAATAAAAGATTTGTAGCTGTAGCCTCTGATGCCCAGGTCTAATGATGCTGGAGCCAGTTCCCCAACTAATGTCTCTCTTCCTCATCCTTACACCGTATTCTCTTAAATTATTTTTGAATGCTCATATCTTCTGAGTAAATACATGATAAATGAATAGCCTAGCCATAGATAAAGCTAGTTCAACTATCACTGGCTGAAGAATCTTTTAACTACTATCATTTTCAGTTAACTAGCTAGAAAACTCGACTAGAAACACCACAAAACATCAGGTACATGTTGTGATCAAATGAAGCTATTTTAGTGGTAAAATGTTTGGTACTAATGCAATTTTACTTCTTATTTTTTTAAACCATTTTAACAGAATTGCTATTTTACCTACAGATTACAGTGTAAAATTACGCTAATCAGAGATGCCCTGATCTGATTCTGTGACACTTGGAGCTCCCCTCTAAACGGATCTGATCTGGATTAATACATATACTATTAAATTTCTAGAAGCATTTGGTGTTTCATAGTAGTGGTGCTTCATATAAACGATGCTGTCTCCTTGTTTCTTTGAATTCTTAACTGAGCCAGTTTATTTAAAATTTTGACATGCTTAAACATTCTGCGACTCTGAAAGACATGCACAGCTATCAGCATGACACACAATGTAGCTTTCAGCAAAAACCAACAGTAACAAATATAGAGAAATATCACTTACTTAACAAATGTGCAAAAGAAGACTATTTTATAGGAATTGTAATTCTACTAATATATTTATCAAACTATGCATTGCTTTTGTTTTAGGCTGTTGTCACAGGATTTACTTTCCTTTATTGCACAACATGCACTTTTCTCGTAACTTAATTGTTCAACCAATATTAAATAACAACATTTTTTTACAGTGTGTCTTTGACAGTAGCTTAAATGAGTAGGGTTGAGTTTGCTAATGACATGAGGACATTAAGCACATCCTGATTTATGTACAATTATTTAAATGAATTATTTGATTCCGTGCTATATAGTTTGAAATTATCATTTCAAATTATAATTTGAGTAACAGGGTTGTAGATTCAAAGTGACCACAGTGGTTTTAGTGAATGTTTAAATTGTAAATTGTGGTTATAATGAGCTTCCTCAGGGAAAGATACTATTCTAAGTGCTGATTATTATTATTTTTTTCTCACTCTTCTGAGTATTTTATTTTTTTTTTTACAGGTAAAGGTTTCCTTTATCTGTATTTAAAATGTATTTTGCATTTTCTTTACATGCATATTTGTGACTGTAACGTCAGTGGGACGAAAGTGGCACAAATGGAATTATTTTTCAGCATAAAAAATCTCCACAATAAAGTGTTCCTTGTTGTTCATTCCTAAACACATTTTGCTTTTTGTCCCTCCTGTATAGGGTCCACCTACAGCGTGCTGTCCACAATGCCATCAGATTCAGAGAGTAGCAGCTCCCTCAGCAGTGTTGGTATGTTGGAGTCTTATCGCCTAGTCTTTTTTTCCCATATGCAAACTGAACACATATGCATATTTTGAACGTGTGTGTCACTTTCTGTTTATTTCTTCACCTCCTCCAACTCGCCAGTTTATTCTTGCCAGCGTTAATGGTGCCGAGGTCTGAGCTACAGTGTGTTGTGAGACAAAACACGGTTTACTGTTTCAGTGCCAGAGGAAGAAAACTTGCGCACTCATTGCTGTTCTGTGGTTGCCTCTTGTCTGAATGACTCAGCACAAAGCTCTGAAGGAGCCAGAAAATTTTGCCAGAGAGCCCTACAATAGCCTGTGCCTGGAGACGAATTCAAGAGAAGCAGAGTGACAAGGCGATGAGAAACAGAGAGCAAGTGTGAAACCTGATTTATGACTCTTGCAGGCTTTCAGGGCGGCTGTCTTTTTGCTTCTGTTACTAGCCATGCAGGCACAAAGAATGACAGGCTCTATACAGGAATAAAAGTGGGACTTAATAGGTGAAGAAGAATAACATGGAAACAAATGTGGTTTGTAATATGTGCTCTGCCATTACGTATCCTTTCACAGCAACTGGACTGGACAAACGTTTTCAGATGTTAAGAGAATTTTCTCTCAAGTTAGCACACAGCTCAGTTGTTGCCATACCGCCTAGTTTTAGTGTGTATTACTAATTGCATACCTATAGTTTTTGTGTGATGAAGTTTGACAATTCATTGTTGTAATGCAGAAACATATGGTGCAGTTGGGTATTGTAGCATCTCCAAACAAACATTGTCGCAGACTTATGTGCACTACAATTTCTCATAAGATTATTGTTAACATTGTGTAAAGCTTGTCAGTTGCTAGCAACACATTTGAGCACAGATGGGTCATTTCCTAGGTTAATCGAACACTAGATGCATACACTTCAAAAAAAGGAAAAGAAGAATGCTTGGCATTCTGAAATGTCTCTATAAGACTTGGATCATCTCCTGTTCTCGCCGCTCAGCTCTTATCTTTTATTGAGATTGTCTTTATCATCGCATGAATCTGAAATCATTATCTGAATATTTGCAGCAGATTGTCGGTAAAAGACCAGAAGATTAAAGAGAATCTTATTTGTGGATGATCTTTTTAAGGTCATCATTTACATAAAGTGTTCAGAATGTCTGCTCTTTGGCCTATTTTTACATTTTTAATATTTTTTTCCCCCCTATGGGGTGTAGTGCTGGTTATCCCCTAAAGGTTAGAATTAATTTGAGGTCTGGGTCTACTGGTTATCCAAGTGTAGACATAGCCCAAAAAATGGCAATGACTGTGAAGGGCCTTCTCATGTAGTTTGGCAAGAATTGTCATCTCTGTGTTTCAGTGTTTTCCTCAGTTTAGATGTGCCCAGTTCCATCTACTTGATGTGGATCCAGCAACTGCATCTTTCTGAACTACTTGCCATTGCTGTGTAATTGATGAGGATGGGTATACAGAACTGGTTCCTGACTGCTCAATACCGGAATATTGCTAAGCTCCTGGACAAACGGTGCTGCTGTTGGTATTTATGAAACGTTAATGGTTTTTAACATAGCTGACACTTTTGAATTTAAATGATGCTATATTGAATCAGTGGGAGGGACAGGAGTGTACATGACCATCAGAGCATCAGACATGTCGCATTATATATAGGTCTACATGAAACTGGCTTTTTCCCCTCCAAAATATCAAGCGTTATGCTGAGTGAAGCCACCATACCCAAAAGAGTAACATCAGTTAAACTGTCCTGGACTCCTGGCCACAGATGGTTGTAGCATCACTGAGAATCAAACTCTGATGTCTGTATGATTGGGACAATGCTTTGACACAGCTTATGAATCTTACCGTGATTCTGTCTCATTGCTTTTAAGGGATAGTTTGCCAGTTTTAAACAAGTTTTCATTAGTTTCTATAAGCATGTACCACTTTGTAAAAAATAAATCCAAAAATTAGTCAAAACATTTTTATTTGGATCTGTACCGAAAAATGGCATATTCTCTGAATTATCTTGGTGAAAATGCAGTGCTGATCCTTATATAACCGTGCATCATGTGGAAACCATTGCTTTAATAGTAGTCCTTTTTTTCATCAAAAATACCTGTGGTGAAATTGCTCATTTTTGCTAGTGAAAATTTTAGCCTCAGGCTAACAGTGAAGTCTAGTTTCAGATACTTTGCATCGAACTAACCCGTATGTACATGAATGAGTCATGAACACCGACAGCATGAACTAAAGATGATTGCTGTATTAAAACATATATCTGAACTCATCTTGGAATTAAAAGGCTTTTAACTAAACAAGTCCTACATAAGAACCAAGCTTGATAGATTTTAATTTTATATATTAATTGAAGGATTCACTTGTAAACTTGTAAAAAAAAAAAATCAAAGTGAAACATACAGTTCTAACAAGCTTCAGAGTCTGCAGCTACATAAAAAGCAGCAAACCATCCTTTCAACTTTTGCATTTAGACACTAATGGAGATTAGCATCATACTACTGGTATTAAAATCCATAAACCACAGTCAGTGTTTTTATATGAAAGCATACTGCTCATGGTTAAATGACTCATGCTTTTTTGGGTAAAGCAGCAAAAATCACTGCAGATTTAAGTTATATTTTGGTCTTTTGAACTGAGCGGAGAGAAAAATTGATGTGGGCATGCACTCTTTGTGATGTTCATGGATATGCAATATAAAGTAGACTGATTCGCTGTAGTCAGTTTAATGTAGTTCTCAGTGCACAACGTAAACTGTGCTCTAATAATCATATGGAGATATTCATGGCTGTGGTCATTTTGAATATGATTGGAAAAATACTGTTCTTAGCCTTTTTTTTAAAAATCCTTTTTAAGTGAGGTTTTACTGTTTTGAGAGGAAAAGTTCTTTCTGCTCCTTTTTCTGTCATACGGTGACTGCTTTTTGGGATTATTAACAAGCCAGAAACTACTGTGGGTGGGATTGGGGGATTGGGGGGGGGGGCAGGCAGTGTAGTGGTAGCTTATGAAACTAATCCATGTTTTAAAAAAAATCTCTTCTGAAATATCTTTGACTAACTTCCTCACCAGGAGAAAATGTCTGACTGGAAAAAGCATTGCACCTTGTGGATCCAAAAATAGCATTTTCTTTGGAAGAGCATCACAAGTAGCAGCATCCGGCTGAAGGAGAACAGTGTGCTACTGACTGTGATTGTTAGCACTGTCTGTGGAGGTGGAATCTATTTGCTGCAAGAAGTTTTACACTCTAAGCAGCTTTCAACTTCAGTGGATTAAAGAAGTAGCCGTTAATCATTCACACGGGAGAAAAAAAATCTCACGCATGAAACAAAGCCTGAGTGAAATTTTGATTATGTATCTACTGAACATAAAAGATTTCTCTTGTTGTGAGTGTGAATTTCTTGGGCTGTGGTGGGGCAATTTTTAACCATTCTTAAATATTTGGACTGTGTAAATCAGTACAAAGGTCATATCTTTGTCAGTCTATGGTTGGTAGTTTTTGTGTTTTTGTTTTAGAATTGTTGGTACTTGGACTTGCCGACAGTATTAGGAGCCGACAGTATTAGGAATGGATGTGTTGGCTGTTCGAACATCCGTGTTCTTAAACAGATAATATTGCCAGTAAAATCCCAATGACAATTGTTTTTAGTTGTTTACGTTTTAGATGAATGTGGTTCATGATACTACTAGTTGACCACATCACAATAGCAGCAAACATTGTGAAAGTTTCCATGTGTAGCCTCTCTCAGCTCTCACTATTGCATTTAAAGTGAGGGGCAATACCACCTACTGGTGTTGGGACATGTTATTCATTCATATGATTCATTCCTCCGTCAAAATGATTTTTGTTCCAAACTCAACACTTGTTATTTTAAAAAGTAAATAATTGCATACCAAGATATGTTCGAAGATCCATATATTCAAATAACCACACTCATCCGTAGTATGGATCCCAGTGTTGGTGCTGGATGAAAGTGCCTTTGCCCCGGTGACTTGCTCATTGTTGCAGGTACCAAAGCCTCGTCACCTCCGCCTGCACTCAATGACAACCGGCCGGCCAGCGAGACCCTGGACACCATTCTGTTCCAGCTGAGACAGGTGACCAGGGAACGGGACGAGCTGCGAAAACGTCTTGCTCTTGCATCTCCGGGCACCACCTTTGATGACTGCAGGTATCACCAAAGCTGTTCAGTGTATGCAGAAAAAGCTCAGATTGTAAAGGGTTTCTAGCCTATTGCGCAACCTCTTAGTTAAGGTTGAAAGCTTCATGGAGTGAAAGACTTCTTTAAAAAAAAAATATATATATATATATATATAAATAAAAATAAAAAACTATACAAACGTTTTTAATAATAGGTCTATGACTTTATAGTTACAGTTTAACTCTAACATTAGCCACCTACTGTGTGAATATGAACAGTGCTAATTAAGCACAGTTGTTTATCATAAGCGATGCTTCATGGCCTGCAAAGTAGAACTTCTGATTAGCTAATTGCAAATCATAACAAGTGGCAAAATAATAAACTTAAAACACACACACACACACAGTTTCTGCACACTGCTGAATTGCGTGCCAAAACAGTGTAGCGTAGCCATCCACACAGCAAACTGGGGTCTACTACCTGCCTGGGCAAGCATGCTACACTGTACCAATAAAAGTCCCAGGGCATAATAATATTATTTATTATAATATTCAGATGTGCTCACAATCCCCCCCCAACAGTATCTACAAATATAAAAAAAAAACCAGATTTGGTCACCCTCAGTGTTGACTCCATGTCTACAGCCTTGCCTACATGATTTGATTGCAAGTCACTCTGGATAAGCGCATCTGCCAAAAGTATGTAAAGGAAAATAAAGTCTACGTTCATTGACGGAGCATATTGCAGTCATGACTTTGGATGCATAATAAGAATATGCTGTTTTGTGCAAATGCATATTAATAGATAGATTTGAAGTGAAAGTGACCATTCTGTCATACATGAACAAACCACCGTGTAAACAGCATGGAATTCTTCCTCTGAATTTAACCCATTCACCCACGCGAAGCAGCAGGCAGCTACGAACACAGCACCCGGGGAGCAGTGTGTGGGGACCTCAGAGGTGCCTCTAGCAGTCTTGGGAATCGAACCCATGACTTCCTGATCGCAGGGCGAATGCCCTAACCATCAACCACCAGGCCACCAGCTATATATAGATTTGCTATAAATGTGGTTCTATTATTGATGCTCTCTTCAGTGTTAATCTAAATTGGGGAGAGGTGATGAGCACTGCATTATTTTAAATATGGATACATTTCTTTCATAAAATACTGATTTGTATTGGTACATACAAATGTTCTTTTACAGCTACTTTATTGAAAACTTTGATTCCAGTCTTTTAACTTTGATTTCAAACTTTCAGATGCACAATAATGGCAAATATTAGGACATACATTAGCCATCCCAGTCTTCTTTTATCAGTGCTAACATTAAACTGCACTTGCAGATGGAGAGGGATGCTGTGTTGATATATTGCTCTTGTCTCCAAAAGGCCAAATTCCAAAGCTAGTCACGATTATGAAAGGCTCAAGACACAGTGCATGAAGGCCATGGCGGACCTGCAGTCTCTGCAGAACCAGCACACCAAGACCCTGAAGAGATGTGAGGAGGCAGTGAAGGAAGCTGACTTCTACCAGTGAGTATAATTCTGCTAGCTGCAGGCCACGCGCTTCCTGGGAGTCTTTGGGCTTTTCCTGCAGAGCAAAAGGGAGGGGAGGGCAGGATTCATTGCTCCAGCACAGCGCGATGCGGGTGCTAAGAGCCATCTGCTGTGTTTGTAGTAGAGCTTTTAATTAAAGCTGGAATATGTAGCAGTGTTATTATGGCACAGTTAAATGTATGAAGACACAAAATGAGTGCAATAGTATTCATTTGCCTAATGTGTTTTTGGATGTTCTCTTTCTCCCTCAAGTGATGAGCTGAATATTGTCACATCGTTTATTTTTGCGTGGAAGTCTCCGTGATATACTGAAAGCTGAAGGAGAATGTGTGTTGTGTTCTCAGGCCGAATCAATCAGTATGCATGTAAACTCGATTGTTCAATATTCTGTAGTTTGTGCCTAATCCAGTCATGTTCTACAGACAACCATACAAGCACAGATGTGCCAGCTATAGTAATTCTGGTTATTATATAGTCAAATAAGGACACATGGCCCCCTGTCGACATGTCTGCTTTGCTGAAATGTGCATACACAGGATGTGGGATGGGGTAAACGAGGAAGGTAAACAAATGACCAAATGGGAGACACACTGTGCTTTTAAAATAAGGTCTTAACATTTGCTGGTTGTTTTGTAATTAATCTTTAATCAGTTGTTTTTAAAAGACTAAACAGTAATACATAATATTACCCATATACATTTTCAATTAATTTTCTTCAGTATTTGAACCCTGCTCTAAAATTTCATGAATGAACACTGTAGGTGAACATGTGGATGTGATTCTAAAACAAAGCTCTAGTGACATACAGCTAATTAAAATTGTGTTTCAGTATGCTACACAGTCGTCTTCTGAGTGACCAGTCTCAGCTGAAAGAAGAGATGGAGGTGATGAGGAGAGATAATGCTCAGCTGGTGAGAGAGCACAACCATCTGAAACAGAGCTGTGAGGAGCTCAGGAGACTACACTCAGAGGACCAGAAAGAAGTGGCTGATATGAGACTGCAGCAACAACAGGTGCAGCTATAACAAACTACACATGTCCAATAATGTGAAGTTTACTCAGGGGGAAATGATGGCACAGTTAGTCTTTTTTGTTAGAAATTGCACTTGTTTCTGTAGTATTCTGGTTCTTGAAATATTTTTTTGATGATTAAAAAATACAGACATGTTCTTCTCTTGCTTTAGCTTAGAAAGTGACTTGCACCATTTTTCATTTACACAAAAAATATGTTAAGGAGATTGATATGAATTAGCATCTCAGAATCCGGTCTCAGAATCCTGTCTCTTGGACTCAGAATCCTGTCTCTTGGTCTCAAAATCCTGTCTCATTTAGTTTAGAGGCATATAGCTCTTTGATTTCATGGACATACATGCTTAGTATTGGGATTATTTTAGTTAAACATGAATGATAAACTCACAGATGTCCTCTGTAATGCACAATGTTTTGAACAGGCAGTTTTCAGTATAATTTCCTCTTTAAAAAGAGAATTATTTTTGTATCCAGTGTGACCGTCTGGGCTAGGACAATATTTTTTACCTGCACGAAGCTGTACTATTATTACATTTAAACTTGCTATAAATAAATCAGTTGAATAACACATTTTCAGAAAACCCTGGTGATTCCGAAAGAGTGTAATGAATTTGTCTTTACTTTGTCCCTTTGAGTGTAAATTCGTAATATCCGAATGACCCCGTGAGCATTGCGTGAAGTGCCTTCATGCAGGGGCTTGTCTCTCTGTACCCAGCGGCACAGTGAACAGACCTGAGCTCCAGCCTTCTCAGCTGACCTTGACATGCGGTGAATCATAAGCTGTTGAGCCTGGAGATTATTTGATCAGATGTAACTGTGTCAACACAGACACGTTTCGCTGTACCAGTTGTATTGGGCTCCTGTCATAAGAACTCTAGCTTCATTTTTTTCCCCCTCTTGCTGTCTGATTTATCAGGCTTCCTCTCAGATTAAATCCCTGAAACACTTGCAGGCTGTCGCCCGGGTGTCTTTTGCGGAGGTCTTTATCCTGCAGTGAAGCATTAACAGGAGATTCACAGTATCAGCAGTAGTGTGCAGAGCTGCTGTGTGTGCACGGCTTGTGCAGTTTGTGTGATGGCAGAGGCAGAACTTCGCAGCTGGACTAAAGGGGGGCTTTTGACCCGTCAGCAGTGCTTACACTGCCCTGCTTCCCTCAGGAGCCTCAACACATGCGTCACTCACTGTGAAAAGGGCAGGCTGGAAGGGCAAGTGCAATTTGACTGATGGGAGCAGACTCCAAGACTCTTACAGTTAGTCAATACTGCTAGCGCCGATTACATGGCCTCAGGGAGAGTTTGATACAGACGCAGTGTTTAGAGTAAGAAGGAGCTCTTCAGGTTGACCTGAGGAACACATTAATGTGATGGCTACGTCTTCAAGTGGAAGAAAACTTCTTCAGGCCGTTGGCATAAAAATAGGAGTCGCATAATGTTGCGGCATATAATTTTTACAGCTCTGTGAAATACATGTGCTTAATGTATTCATTTAGGACTTTTGTACTCCTTTGTACTCGTTATTTTGGTCAGTTATTATAAATGTAAACAATTAAGAATCACCTACTGCAGTGGTCTGGTTTCGTTGAGTTGCCATCCCGTTTTTTGACCCATGGTTGCCCTCTGGTGTTAGCATTATGTAACTAGTTTTGGCTTGTGAGTAAAATTAATATTTTATGCTGACAGTTATTCAGGGGACTGAGTGACTTTTTTGTGTTTTCTTGTCTAGGTTATTAGAGAGAATGGGTCATCAGAGGTTCTGAAGCTGTATGACACCGCTATGGATAAGCTGGAGGGTCTGAAGAAGGAGTATGACAATTTGAGCAAGCGATACAGTGAGAAGGTGGCCAATCACAACACAGACCTGAGTCGACTGGAGCAGGCAGAGGAGGAAAACAGGCGACTGCAGAAGCAGATTGACACTTTGATAAAGCAGAGAGATGCAGCCATCCACTATCAACAGCAATACTCCGCCTCTGTCCGGAGGTGAGAGGCGGTAGCTATAGTTATAAGTACCTGTGCATTTGGAATTTAATGTGGGCTGGTTATTGCAATGGATGATGTAGGTGCTGAAAAATTATTTTTTGCCTGGGAATTAGACCCTTAAGAAGTCAAAACTGTGAAGAATTAGAAAGTCATAAAATATGTGTCTATAATATACTAGTGATTAAAAACACAGATTATTTCTTTTATCAAATATCAGTATTGCTCCAAACTCTGACTACTGTTTTTGGTGTATTATATCAGGTTTGATTCAGCACAGCAGGAGCTGAATAAGGCCACTGCTCAGAATAAGGAGCTACAGAGAGAGATGGAGAGGCTGCAGTCGGAGGTGACACGCAACAAGAACTTCCAGCTGAAGGCAGTGAAAGATGCAGAGAAGTACAAGGAGGAGCGGGACTCTGTGTTTAACGAGTACAGGCTGATCATGAGCGAGAGGGACCAGGTGATCAAAGAGTTGGACAAGCTGCAGACAGAGCTGGAAGCAGCTGAGGCTCGCCTCAAAAACACCTCATCAGAGAGGGTGGTAGCCAGCGAGGAGTTAGAAGCACTGAGACAGGTGACCCTGAAGACATGGTTTAGGGATTTTAAAAAATGTTTGTCAGTTAAGACAGAATTTATTGAAAGTAAAAACAGATGTCCTGGTTCTTTCTTTGTATTTTAAAACTATACAGTCCTTGAATATGAGCCGTTACATTGTAATGATCTGTAATATAAAGTCTTGGTATAAGGCCAGGTTTAAAGAGTAAGATACCAAACATCTGTTTGTTTGTCAAATAAATATCACAGTGTGCCATTTGCTGACATTATTTTGCTTTGCAGGAGCTTAATTCATCGCTAGTGGATCGAGACCGAGCCATCTGTGAGCGAAACGAGCTCCTGGAGAAATACTGCCATGAAGTGAAGGACAAAGCGGAGGCGCAGAAAGAGCTGAGTCAGGCCTGTAAAGACATCGAGACTGTGCGCGAGGAGCGAGACGTGGCCAGAAAAGAGAGAACTGAAGCCATCATCCAGAGGGACCAGCTACTGCGGGAGTACTACCAAGCCAGACAGGTACTCGCGCGCAGTCCTGAACTGAGGCATATGAATGCTGGCGTTCTTTCACTTTCTAAAGGTTATTTGTAAGGTTATTTCTTATGGTTGAATGCCTCCAAACTCTGAGGCATTCAACATGTCATATTAGTTTAAAACTGATTACCTCCTAAATATCAGATCAGGTAATTACTAATTTAAGACACACTTGAAAGTATCTCTAAATATTGCACATCACGTGTGTTCATTCTTACTTGAGTATAATTCATGACTTCCTATGGCGCATTTGGACCCTGGTGGCTTTATATTGCTTTTTGGATTTATGTGAAGTAATAATGCAGGAGGGAAATGAGGGTGACAGGGCTAATGTGACTTGCTGTCAGCAGTGATAAAGAGACAGCTCTGTTGTTCAAGCACCTCTCATATCTCCTCTCAGATGAAACTTTTAGCAGCTCTCTTTCTGTCTCCCACCAGGCAATAGTGTCTGGTATTTTCAGTGATCTCTGTTCTATATATTCCTCAGTGATGCAAAATTAAATTGCTCAACTTTACGGTCAGTTGAGTTTGTTTTAGAAAATCTTTTTATAGTTATTTGATCAAAATGTTTAAATTCTATTTGTTATACTTCCTTTTTAAGAAGGAAGTATTATCTGTTATGACATTCATGTGTATATACTTCTTTATGAATGACTGAAATCCCAAACCTGTTTCCTCTGTCCTCTCCAAATCTCACGCTGGCCACTGGATTTGCACAGTAAAAAACATAAGTAGAATATAAATAAAGATAGTAAAGTATTATTGTAGTAAAATAAATACCAAACTAAAGGTGCACAGTGCTGTGTTTAACATTCGCAAGTGTTTATAAGATGTCAGTAGTGCAAGAGGTGTAGTGTGTACATGTATGTACATTACTGCGTACGTGCAGAGGGCAAGTTTAAAGTAACTATAGTTTTAAAGTTTTAGTTTTGAAGTTCTGTATCTGTAAAGCATTATTTCACCAATTCTGATGAAAAAGGACCAACATTTGCAACACAGCTCCACCAGATGGCCCTATGACTATTTTGATTATATGGATCCTAAGCCATGTTGATGGGCTTTAGTCTTCAGATGTGTAAGAGTTCTAATCATTCTCTGCGCCTTGGAAGCTTTACAAATTTAGTCACCATTTGCACTCGCCTGAAGAACAGATTTAAAAGAAAGTGTCGTGGTTTTTAGGATGGTTTTGTTGGCCTTTGTGACTAGCTGCTGTACATCTAATATGTGGGCTTGACATAAACAGAAACAAGACACAGCCACTCTAGACATGGAGCGTGCCAATAAGGAGATTGAGGTGTTGAGGAAACAGTGTGAAGCCATGTCTCAGGAGCTGAAAGAGGCTGTGCAGGAGGCGGAGGTTGCCAAGTGCCGCAGGGACTGGGCCTTCCAGGAGAGAGACAAGATCGTGGCTGAGAGAGAAAGCATCCGGTATGATCTTGTTCTGTCAGCGGAGCAAGCGTGGAGCCACAAGTCAAATGACTAATGAATATTCATTTTTACTCAAATTTTTAATATGAATGCATCATTGACGCGAAGACAGTCATGTCTTTGATTTTCCTTTTTTGTGCAATATAACAGAACACTGTGTGATAACCTGCGTAGAGAAAGGGACCGTGCAGTTAGTGACCTGGCTGATGCCCTGCGCAATCTGGATGACATGAGAAAACAGAAAAATGATGCTGCTCGGGAACTGAAGGAGCTAAAGTGAGAATTTTGTGTGTCTGTGTGTGTCTGTGTGTGTCTCTCTCTCACTCACTCAATGTGAAAGCCTGAAATAGACTTGTGCTGTATGCCACTGCTCTGTTGCCTGAAGCTCCCTCTAGTGGCTCGTTAATGCATTCCAGCTATACAAGGCCTCTCCTTCTCCTTAAAAAACTTCTTTGAGGACTTTTCCAGAGTTTTTAAAGTCAGTGAAACCCTCCAGGCTTTACACTCACTTAGCCCATGTATCTTACTGACAGTTATCCAGTATTCCCCTTCTACTTGATCTTGTTCTTTTCACCTACTTTGGAGGTTTGACCTTGATGCTTTTATCACTTTTCTTGCTGTAATGTGTGCATTCCCTAAGCAACTTACAAAACATTTAAACAGTCAGCACACACTCAGCCAATAGGATTTTGACAGTCTCTTAAATGCATGTTATATACACTACCAGTCAAAAGTTTTTACACGCCACAGGTTTTTACCACTTAGCCACTTATTTCTTAAATTGTAGATTTTTATTCTTGTTAAGTGTTAAAGTTGTAGCGTGAACAACTACAAAGGAAAATATGTCATATGAAACAAGATTCCTTTACCACATGGAACCAAATATGTAACAGTGCATGCCAACATCTATTAACTTGTGTGGCGATGCAGAGTCAAATTCTAGACTCCCCTGCAACTTTGCATGCACTAGTTAACAGTTTTATCTCATTGGCAGCTTAATAGCTTGTTAAATATCTAACTGCTGAGTGGTGATCCATGTTCTAATTATAAATAGGTGTCTTTTATAGGTCAATAGTGATGAGTTAAAAAGTAGATTTTCTGGATAAAAAAGGTATTTAAATGGTGAACATACTATAAATAAAATTTTTTTTAACAAAGAATATTGAGTGCGTTTTTGGTAAGTACCATTAATCAAATGAATCTATAAAATCTGTGTGTGCAAAAGCTTTTGATTGGTTGTGTACTTTTCATGATCAGCCAAATAAGCAGAGTTCAGGTTTCTACACTGGCCTTTTTTTCCACTGGAGTTAGCTGAGTGGAAATGGGCTGAATAAAGCATGTCACTGTGTCTGTTTAGAGGTGAAATGTGTCGGGCTGTGCTCTGTCTGGGCTATAGGGAGAAGATGGAGAGCCAGCTGGAGAAGGAAGCCCGCTTCTGTCAGCTGATGGCACACAGCTCGCATGATTCAGCCATAGATACAGACTCGCTGGAGTGGGAAACTGAAGTGGTGGAATTTGAGAAGGGCAGGGTGAGTCCCCTGTGCTTGTTTGTCTGAAAATAGAGAATTTTCCTTTACCAGCATAGACTAACACAGGCTTCAAAGTGTGAAGAATTTTTTTTTTAAATGTCAAAAGAACATCCAGATAATGTAAAGGCTCTTGGAAGAATTCTTGAACAATACATCCTTTACATTATGTAAAGGTCATTTAAACATTTAAAAGATCTCTTCAAGTCTCTTTTTCTAACATGATTTGTGGTTTTATTCAATAGTGGTTCACCTGTGGCACTTTTCTAAGAATCTTTCTTCCCCAGAACTTTAGGTTTTATAAGGACACATGTTTTAAGTTTGATGTAGAGGTCAGTAATTTGTGAAAAAGAAATATGATACTTGGATACTTTCGACATTCTGACATTTTGACAGTGATTTTTTTTCAGACACGATGCGCTTGTAGTGGTATGTTTTTTCGAAAATGCTTTCAAAAACTATGAACACACCTATCTAATTAAATGGTCAGCTGTGCTCTCATGGACTCCTAGAAATGTCAAGAATCTTTTGGCAACAGGATGAAACTGAAGACAGCCACGTGACTGCAGATGTTCAGTGTTTAGATACGGACTATATCTACCATATGCTTAGAAAACTGTATGATGTAAGATCTCATGATTGTGGTATGTGACCATATCACCATCCCCAGCTCATGATCATCTTTTTTTTTGCTCTGCAGGATGACATGGATTTGAAGGCACTGGGGTTTGATATCGCAGAGGGGGTGAATGATCCATATTTACCAGGGGACTGTGGGATTTTTGTGACCAGGGTGGACAAAGGAAGTATCGCAGATGGAAGATTAAGGTAATTTTTGCATATCGAGCGTTTTCTCTATAACGGCCTGGGAAATCAGTACTTGCTCATTTCACTGCCCATTGCATTCGTCTCACTAGCTGTGCCTTTCTCCTTGCAGAGTGAATGACTGGCTGCTGAAGATAAATGACATAGACCTGACTAACAAAGACAGGAAACAGGTCATCAAAGCTGTGCTTAATGGAGGAGGTGTAATCAATATGGTGGTGCGCAGGAGAAAGTCTTTAGGTGGAAGACTAGTTACTCCTGTCCACATTAATCTCGTTGGACATAAAGGTATCACTTCTTCCACTTCCTGACTGGGAAGGTATAGCTAAACATAAAACATAATGTATGTTCTATTGCTTTTGCTATCTATCAGTAACCCCTGGCTCATACGGGTGGTCATTTTTAGACAGCGGCATTGGTCTGGAGGGTGGAGTTTATGTGACGGCTCTAGCAGCAGGCAGCCCAGCTGCCAGAGAGGGCTCCCTTACCATTGGAGATCGTCTCATAGCTGTAAGTCTGCAACAGTCATGGAATCCTTTAACTAATTAAACCATGGAGCTTGCTCTTTGGTTTAAATTGGGGAATTGAATTGCACTTCATAATTCCCTGACCTTAGCCCTTATCATTATCTGTCAGCCTAAGCAGATTTTTAATCCAGGTACTTATCTTAAACTCATGGGGGCTAATTATACTTACTCTAATTTAAACTATCTTCTTCAATGACGATAGTAACATTTAAGTCATATTCCAAAATGATTTCTGCCACTATAGCTGTTTTTAACGCTAAGACGAAGTGTTATTTGTCATTGATACTAGGATATACTTGATACAACTAGGTTACACAACAGTCGATGCGTATAAATTCAATATTCAAATTGGGTGCTGATTTATCTTTGACATATATTTATTATTGAGCTTGAATGATGTGCACCAGAGTCTGTATCTCAATGCGCAGGCTGTTAAAAGTGCACTGTCTGTAATCTCCTTTTCAGCCAAGAGGTTTGAACACACATTACTCTTTGTCTTCATTCTTCTGTACGGCATATCGTCATATGCATAATGTGATGGAAATAGAATGGCTGAAAAGTCTGCTGGTGCCTTTTCTTTGTTGAAGTACTGACCTAAATTTCCTCTACCCAGATAAATGGAATCGCTGTGGATAACAAATCTGTGACGGAGTGTGAGGCTCTACTGAGGGGCTGTAGGGACTCGCTCAGCCTCTCCCTCATGAAGGTGAGTATCTGTGTGTGTGTGTGTGTACCTATCTGTGCATGTGTGAGCAAGCTATGCTCTCATTTCTAAATGTGGAAATCCTCTTCTCACATTTTGTTCAACTCATTTGTGAGATCTCTGTCTGATCTGAAACACAAGCTTTGATGTATTACTGTGTAGTCGCTTTGACCACAGACCTCTGTTCTCCTAGTCAGTGCACTAATCTGGATGGTGGAATTTAACAGAATGACAAAAACATTTTATCCTATCAGACCTAACTCAGAATTAACTATTGAGTTCTTGATAAACCACATCTAGTGATGCAAATGTATCTCCTGGCTAGTTCTTTCCCCAGAGCACATCAGGCCAGAACATTTTTGAGAGCCTGAGGGAGGCTGAGAAGTCCAACTGCAGAACGCACATGTCTGAGGTCCACTCTCGCAACAGCAGGAACCTAAAGCACAACAGCTCCACACAGACAGACATTTACAGTGGTGAGAGTGGGGGAGATAGGAGGAAGGCCAAGGCTGACTCTGAGGAAGGTGTATATTCAGAGAGGAAGTCGCCTTTCCCCAGCTCTGCTCTGCACCCCAGCAGCCTGCGACCGGCCTCAGAGCTTGGGGGCCGCTACAGCGGCAGCGCCTTCCAGGTAGGGGAGTAAAAGTTTTAATCAAAATTGAAAATCATTTGAAATGAGCGTTCAAATGAACATTTAATATAAAAGCAGCAACAAGTAATTTAATTAAAAACTAGGCTATACTTTTGTGGAAAATGGAGCTATAAAGCTTCCCGAGAGTTCATTATTGTGTTAATCTAGGCAAGTGGTTCACTTGATATTTTTCCAGTTTTTCCTCTCTCTGTACTGCTAATGCTTCAGCATTATTGCTGTGGGTGACGTAAAGAGGCATGTAACCTTGAATGAATGGAAAAATCCCTACTTCCAGGAGGTCTGCTACAGCCGCTCTGAGTCGGCCGGCCCTGACTGTGTCACCCTAGAGACAGACAAGAAGCACAGTGGAGGCACCTGGCCTAAGATGGTGGTGGGGGTCACCATGACGACGGAGAGCCCGGCTCAGCTCTCAATCTACAAGTCTCCAAAACAGAGGAAGTCAATCTTTGACACAGATGCCTTCAAGAGGCCAGACATGCCTTCGAAGATGGAGTACTTGGCAGGGCACTCGCCGCAGCCTTCTAAAACCGAAGGTAGTTCTGCACCCCCAACTCCTCCAACGCGCAGTGACTCCTTTAAGTTCAAGCCCAAGCAACAGAGTGGCTCAGCCTCGGATTCCACCATCACGGAGCCCAAACGTGAGGACCGTAATGGGAACCTGTACTTCACAGAGGGCAAAACCCTGAGCTCCAGGAAGTCATGTGAGGAGGACATTGGGCGTGTGCGGGTGGAGGAACCTGAGGTAAAGCGGCCGAGGCCCAAATCAGCCCCAGCACTCAGACGCAGGATGACCCCTCAGTCCATCCCGCTTCAAAGTTTTCAGGTGAGAGCATCTCAACTTGCAGCTGTGGCCACTTGAGCTCTCCGTGTAAATGTCTATACTTAGGTTTCAGTTACGTTTTTTTTTTTAAAGATAATTCAATGCAGCATGACATTTCATATAATTGGATTATTTTTTAAAAATAAAATTCATAATTATTTTCAGAAATACAGACTACAGGTGGCTTCCAAGTGAAGCAACTGTCTAAGCATTTACCTATCAGGTGCTTGTGATCAGTAAGGTGTGAGCTTGATCGCCAGAATTGGTAGTTGGCGTTCTTCTCCAAGCAAGCTTTGCTCTTGATTTTGCTCGTTAGTAGCGAAGCATGTACTAGACCTCCCTATCCCAGCCTGGTTGGGTTGTGTGATGGTAGGAAACTTATGAAGTGGGAAAATACAATGAACGCACACCTTCTGATATAGGAATAAGACACAAATCTAAAAAATACAAAAAAGCATTTTGGCCAAAAATTAAGAATTTTTAATATTGCTTTAAATGATTAAAACATTGTAGAACCAAATGTAGTACAGTTGGCACCTTCAGAATGGTGCATCATGGCCCCTTTTTTTCACCTCTTTGTTTCAGTATAATTTTGGCCTTTCTAATGCTAATAGCGCAGAGTTATAGATTGTAAATGTCACAAAAATTGTGTGCTGTGATTTAATCGTCCATGAACAGATGTTTAGTTTTTGTGTTCTGCGTGTAAGATGATCATATGATCCAATAAACATCAAGAATAAACATCAAGGATTGTGTTTTTAAAGTACTGCAAGGCAGATCTACATCACAGTATGTAAGAATACAATCATATGCTCTTTTTTTTTTCTTTTTCTGCTGCCCTCTTTTAATCAGTTTCTCATTTGGAGGTTGAGTGTCCTCTTCGCTAGGTGGGGAGGAACAAGGGCTTGATGCAGAAATGCTGAGACATGCCTCCTGATGATATGTAGAATTGTCCAAAATGTTATGTAATAGACGTTATTGATTTGTATGCTGAGGTGTATGTTGATATGAAGTAGTTTTCCTGCTTGTTGTCCATGTTTTATCATTTATGTCAAATTTGTTTTGCTGTGTTTCTTTGTTTGTGTGCTGAACAGAGCTACTCTAATGATGGGGACTGTTTAGAGCAGCGGGAGGTGTTGCGCTCATCTCCTAGTCGACCTCACAGACACAGCGTGGGTTTCGTTCCTACAGTCTATAACGGAACGCTCCCTCCCAGTGAGTTGCAGGCCCTGTTCTAATCAAGTGCCTACCTACTCCAAAACTCCTCTGAGCGAGTCTCTGCTTTGCCCTTAGCTCTGCCTCTGCTTTTTACTTTATATGATGTACTTTATCAGTGCCCTGCAGGGCATGCTGTATAATAATGAGTGAGAGGCTTCATTTCACTTTTAATTTGGAATTATTGAAATTATGCAAATTAGGTTACCTGGGCAAAACCGTTTATATTCAAAACACTATTCCATACATTTAATTTCTCAGGCAGAGGAAAGATTTGTGGGCTGCACCTTTGGGTAAAGCCCTACTCTCCATGGAGGTTGCCTCCCAGTGCCTCCGGTGACATATGTGCATACAGTATGCATGGGGTTTGTGTGATAATTAAATCTATTTTTACCTGATTTGAATATTCATCATTTGGCTGGGGAAGCTGATTTCCGAGCCTCCCCGCTGTCTGCTCATCTGTTGCCCAGAGCAGCTGGGTTCACTTTTAGCCCTGAAAGAGGAGCGAACGCAAACAATTCAGAGCTCAGTCACAAGCGACACAGTACTAAATTGATCAGGGGATTGGAGTGAAGTGATAGCCCTCTTAGTCCAATAAAAGAAAACCAGAGGGGAGAGAGTAAGTATTTCATTTGGTAGTGTTTTTCATTCTTTTTGTTATTGTGTTCAAATCCTAGATTCTGCACATCGTGGCCTGTCCCCGTGCACAGCGGTGACAGCCGTTATGAGGAACCCTGTTTACACTGTCCGCAGCCACCGAGTGCATACCAGCAACTGTCCATCTGTCGCCAGCCAAATCTGCCATCAGCACACACATCCCAGGTATAGCTACACCATTTTACACACACACACACCAGCTCATTTTCTGAGCTGACATTAGTCCATACTGCCAAAACATGTCTCTGGCAAGGTCTGGGCCAGATTAGTTATGATCACCATACTTTTCTAATATACTGGTTTAGTAAAAACCCAAAAGTGTATAATGAAATGTTAAAATGACCATTAATGGAACTTCCTGCAATTTGTGGATGCAAATTAACGTTTCATGTGTTGGTCATTGCAAAGAAGTTTGAACATTGGACGGTTTTAAATCCCAAATGGGCTTAAATGTCCAACAACCCTCATTATGAGTGTTTGGTAAAATGACTCATTCTCATTTTTAAATTGATGTTCAGTTTCACCATTTTTGCGTTTAGCTTGTGCGTCATTCTTTCTCTCTCTTTTTTTTTTTTTGTCCCAGTCCCCAGCATCAAGGGCGTCTTAGTCTAGACCTGAGCCAGAAGCGATCAGCTGAGTACTCAGACTCCTCCCGTAGCAGCCGAGCCTCCAATGGCACTAACTCACTGCCGTCCAGCGCCAGACTTGGTCAGCCTCCCAGCTTTCCTCGCTCACTCTTTCATCTGAAATAGCAATCTCACACACTGTTGGTATCATGTCTTATTTTTTGTGCTTTGGGTGTGTTGTTTGATATGAATTATTCTGTGTTGTGCAGGTTCATCCAGTAATGTTCAGTATCGTGCAGAAAGGATAAAAATACCCTCAACACCCCGTTACCCACGATCTATGCTGGGCTCTGACAGAGGTACTCTTCATGCATTAGGGGTTATGGGGGGGGGGGTTCATATGTGGTGTTCATGCAGGGGCACAATGACTGGATTAATAAAAAATAAAAAAAAGTGTAGGGCAGTTATGTATTGACTAGACAAACCTGCCCACACTGAAATAATACCACCACCAAAGGCTGATGCATAGCGCTCTCCTTGACGGCCCACTGGTCCCTCGTCCAACGTAAATGCTCCCTGGCCCATGCAAGACGATGACGCCTGGTGGTGTGGTCAGGTACCCTGCAGGTCGTCTAGCATGCAGACCACACTGATGTAAACGGTTTCGAATGGTCTGATGTGACACTTAAATATGCTTGGAGTTGAGTGGCATTCATCATCTGGTTCCTCAGGACACTGTTCACAATGAAGTGGTCATCAGTGTCCGATGTGACCGAAGGATGTCCACTTCTATGCCTTTCTGTGACTCTTCCAGTCTGTTTATCTCTTTCGTAACCTGCTGATGACACTCTGTGACACTCTAAGCCCAGTGGCCACTTCTGTCTGAGAACATCCTGTTTGAAGCCTTGCAATGGCGAGGTACTGTTGATCAATTTTTAGGTGTGGTCTTGGTCTCATGATGTCAGAATGTAAACAGCATGATGAGGAGGACTGTTTGAATACTAATTCTGATTAAACCTGGAAATTTATAGATTCATGGATCAGGTCTTTGTCAGAGAACAGCAAGTTGTGTAAAAAGGACTGAAAGATTGAACAGTTGGACATGTGCATTCCGACGTTTAGGGAAGGTCACAAGTAAAGGTTAAATTCACCTGTAAAGGTTATAGTGTATTTTAGGTTCATCCTGACATTTTCCCTAAAAGCTGAATATCCCTAACTTCTTGTGAGTAGTGTATACTTCGAATAGGCTACTACTAGTATGTGGTGAGGGTAGGACTAGGCCAGGAAGCTCAGATCATCAAAAGCCTAAAATTCTTTATTATGTTTGAGTCATTGAAGTTATAAAAAGCTGAGTCTGCAAATGCACATTCTATTCTGCAGTATTCAAGTACTTATTCAGGAATACCGGTGAATAGTGTGTGTGTGTGTGTGTGTGTGTGTGTGTGTGTGTGTGTGTGTGTGTGTGTGTGTGTGTGTGTGTGTGTGT
>JBBJLS010000148.1:14255900-14278488 GCA_037577275.1 Bryconaethiops microstoma | reverse complement strand
TATGATGGTGTGTGTGAAGGTGTGTAGATGTATGATGGTGTGTGTGAAGGTGTGTAGATGTGTGATGGTGTGTGTGACGGTGTGTAGATGTGTGATGGTGTGTGTGAAGGTGTGTAGATGTGTGATGGTGTGTGTAACGGTGTGTAGATGTGTGATGGTGTGTGTAACGGTGTGTAGATGTGTGATGGTGTGTTGATGTAGGAAATCACAAAACTGACAGACCTTACAGCGCTAGTGACTGTAGTGGAAAATTTTCTCAATGTGCACTCATGAATCCCAGCTCTGACCTCATAATTAATCTGAAAGTGTGATCATAGAGATTTTTCCACCACACTGACCAGACAGGAATGGGCACCAGTTAAGTATTCCTAGTGCACCTCTCTCTGTAACTGCATCCTGGACTTCCTGACTGGGAGACCTCAGTCAGTCAAGGTCATGAGTAACATCTCCAGCAACAACACACTGAGCACAGGGCCCCCTAGGGGTCTACGTGCAGCCCCCTGCTGCTCACGCTGCTGACCCACAACTGTGCAACACATCTCAAACCATATTATCAAGGTTGCTGATGACATGGCTGGGGTGGGTCTGATCAGCGGGATCGACGAGGTGGCACACAGAGAAGAGATGTGAAGGCTAACAGACTGGTGCAGAGCCGACAACCTGTCTGAGTGTGAACAAAACAAAAGAGATGGTTGTTGACTTCAGGTGGGCGCAGCGTTACCACTCTCTGCTGAACATCAACGGCCAAGTTGCTTGGTATTCACATCATGCAGAACCTCATGTGGACCCTCAACACCAGCTCCAATGGCAAGAAAGCCCGACAGTGTTTTCACTCACTGTGGAAATTGAGAATCCTCACCCCATTCTACAGAGGGACAGCAGAGAGCATGGTCTGTAGCTGCATCAAAGCTTGATATGGGAATTGTTCCGCAAAACCCTACAGTGGATAGTGAGGATAGCGGAGATCATCGGGGTCTCTCTCCCCTCTGTCATGGACATTTACACCACTGGCTGCCTCCGCAAAGCCACCAACATTAAGGACGACCCCAAACACCCCTCACACACCCTCTTCTCCCTCCTTACGACTGGCAAAAAGGTTTCGCTGCAAATGGGCCTCGACTGCCAAAACCGGGAAACAGATTGTTCACAATCAGAACTGAACTGAATCATAAACTGTACCAACACACTCCTGAACTGATTTTTTTCATTTCCTTACACAGTTCATATCCACACTAACCTGTTCTCCGCTAAACAACTTACACAACTGTCCTGCTGCTGTTATTTGCGCAGTTTTTTATTGTTCTACCTCTTTTCTGCATTTTTGCACACCTAACACTTCTGAGGCCACCTATCATAACTGTATTCATTCAAACATCAACTGCACTAAATGTTGCTTGTGTTTTTCTTGCTCTGTCTCTCCTGCTCACTCTGTATTTTACCCTGTCTACACATACGTAGTCTTGTGGTATTTCTGTTTTTGTTCTTTTGTTGCTCCTTGGTCCTCGAGAAAAATCGTTTCATTTCACTGTGTAATATGCGACACTAAGTCGACTTGACTAGACTAGTGTTTCTCAACCCTGGACCTGGAGGCTCCCGGCCCTGCACACACCCACTTCAGCTCAGTGAGGTGTAGTTAATGCACTGATTAGCTGGATTAGGTGTGCTGGAAGCAGTGAAAACACAAAGATGTGCAGGGAAGGGATCCTCTAGGACAATATTTGAGAAATACTGGGATGAACCACTCACGCAGTTTGGTGTGTATTGCAGGAACTTTGGACATAATGTAAGGTCCTCTCTTCTCCACTGGCCTGTTCCCTCCATCCAGACCAGGTTTAGGTCTGCTGCTGCTGGGCTTCTAGAGATTTTAAAAAAAGTTTTTTATAGTCAATTTTAAAATAACAGGACAGTTTGCATGACTTACAGCTCTTAGCCTCTTGCAGTTAAAGGCATCCCAAGCTCACCTAGCATTAGGGCTGCACAGTACATCCTCTATTAACTGTTACTGCAAAATTAGTCTGCTGCTATTACGGAAGGCTGCTGTATGCAAAGGGGCTAACCGATCAGTGTTTTTGACACTGTTGACTGATCACACCTCCAGCTGAGTTATAGGGTGTTCTGATGAATCAAAGTATTCAGTACAATTATTTTATCCAGTCCCAACCCGTGTCTTGGTAGGCTGAAGCATTAAGATTGTCCTTCACTGGAAGTAACGGGTCCCCTGAATTCAATAATTAAGAGGTGTGTCCCAAAACTTTCGTCCACATAGTGTAGTTGGCAAGCTAACTAACATTAGCCTCGTCAGCTGCAGTAAAATTCTTCACGGTTAAAATGACATAAGTGGAGCTCAATTTACTTCTATTAGTGATCTACGAGGCATGTGCCGTTAGTAATTGTATATCCCTGCTTTAAAATAGTTAGATAAATAAACCAACAGCCTCTTGTTTTCCTTCGTCAGGGAGACCCACCGGTGCGGCTGCAGACTCGGCCAGCAACCCGTCCTTCTCCTGCTCCTCCACGATGTCGTTCATGCTGAAGGCAAATTAAGTCATGTCTCATAAAAAGCTTCTGATAAAATCCAATGGTTACAACAAAACACAGAAAAAAGAGGAGGATAAACAGCAGCTCCCCCAACACGGCCAGTCGTGGGGTCTCTTCTTTTCAAAATAAAAGTCCTTCACTGCTTGTGAAAGAGGGTGGAGCTGCTGGTCAGTGTGGAAATAACACAGGTCAACAAACTTTGTTTTTTGTAATCATCAGATCTGCTTTCAGTTTTTTTTCAGTCACATCAACTTTTTGAATAATGAGTAAATTTTAGTTTGCAATAGACTTACATGCATTTTTATTAAACTGCAGACACCAATGATGTAACTGTTTCAATATTTTCAGTGAAAAGTCAGATAGACTCACACTGTGGCATTGATATAATGATCAGTGTCAGTCAGACACCACTGTTTCTTCAAAAACGCTTAGTATATGATGATTATATGCTAATTATACCAATATCAAGCAATATATAACTGGCTTCATCACAAAAACTGTACGTGCCGGAAAAACTGAACACAGATTTGAAATCAGCATGAAAAACACTACAAAACACACAAACTTATCTCTGATTTTGACCTGTTGACCTGTGTTATCTTTAAGGATTAGTTTACTGTGTTCTTTCAGTTTTTGTCAATAATGCCATGTGCCTGCTTGTCAGTTTCATAGCTCTTGTTACTGTATTCACTGTACACTGTATTTGTGTTGTGTTTTGTGTTGTTTGATCAGAATGTGTGAGTCTAGCCTACCAGAGGGTACAGAAAGTAGACTGCACCTCTCCCAGGCCAGTGCTAATCCTGGGCCCACTAGTGGACCCTGTTAAAGACATGCTGGTGAAAGAGTCCCCAGGGAAATTCAGCAGATGTGTACTTGGTGAGTGCCCACACTGTGCCAACAATAGAAGTACTAATACTAAAGATTTTTTTTACAGTGGGATTTTAATAGCTTTAGAATGTTGCGTATGACCGAATGTTGACCTTGCCTTGTGTGATGATGCAGAAGTGATGAAGGCCTCTCAGCAAGCCATTGAGCGAGGGGTGAAGGACTGTCTCTTCATTGACTATAAACGAAGGAGTGGCCATTTTGATGTAACAACTGTTGCCTCTATCAAGGAAATTACAGACAAGGTCTGTTCTGTTTATTTTTTATGATTTAGCCCTCTGTTATGGTGGAATATTAACAAAATATTGGTAATCTTTCCGATTTCCGATGACTAGGAGCCACTAGCCGATAGAACAAACGGAATTCGAATGTTTTTATTTCTTTCTTACTTCTACATTCTGCTGATTTAATGAATCAGTGATCGTAATTATTTTATGTATATAAATCTCACGTATAGCGCTATATAATCAGTAATTATGCATATAGTCTTAAATGTTATGTCAAATGCATATACTAATATTGCTAATAAAGAACAACAACAAAGAGGCTATTGATTAACATTTGTCTGTGAAGATGACATGGTCTGAGCTTTTGATATTTAGGTTATTATAATAAGCTGAGGCAGTTGTATTAGCAATCAGTTTAATTTGAATATTGCTAAAGCAGTGGTTTTCAATCCTGGGGATCTGGCCAAATTGATAATTAGCCTATCAGATGTTTGCGAAAGCAAAATAGAAGTTTAATGTGAGTTTTATGAACGTGACCTGTTTCAACCCCTGTGACAGTGTTAGAAATATAGTCCTGGAAGTGCCAGATTGCTCTTCTAAAGTCCCTTATCGTGTTTTTTAAATTGTCTTTATTTATTTTAAGTGTGCCAGTTTTTTTCTCTAACATCCACTGTTCCTGTTTGCGGCCATTCATTGTTCATGTAACATGACTTGAAGATGTTCTGTGTTGTGTCGTTCTCTCTCATAGGACTGTCACTGTTTGCTTGACATTGCACCTCACGCCATCGAACGGCTTCACAGCGTTCACATTTACCCAATCGTCATTTTCATTCGCTACAAAAATGCAAAGCAAATAAAGTAAGTGGTCACATCCATCCCCTTACACCCTCCTATTAATAAAATCTTTTCATTATTGAGGGTGAGCCAAAAAGAATGACCGTTTAACTGTATGTGAAACTAAAGAAGCACAAGTTCTTGGTTGTCCTTGTTAGGCTTTGCAAAGACCTAAGAAATTGACAAATTGCTTCCCCAAATGCTGCTGAAAGCCCTTTAGGGGCATTTTATTCCAAACAGGCTCTCCCATAGGTGCGGGAAGTCATTTGAGAAACGGAAAGCCTCAGCGGTACAGTGCTAGATGTGGTGCTGCGCTTTTCTTGGCAGTACACACTGCGTGCTACTGCAGTTGAGCGAATGGCTGTATTAGCTCAGCTCTTTATGTTAAACAGATATACGTTGCCACCTAAACCAAAGCCTGAGAGTGGGTGGCTGCCACTGTCAAGGTTGTGCACTGCAGAATTCAGGGCTTGTTTTGTCGCAGTTAGAATATCTAAGCTGATGATGTGTGTAACACAGCGACATTTTGCAGATAGTACTCGAAGTTCAGGGATTCAAAGGATGTTCAAGCCAAGTTACACACTTTTAAATTTCATCTTGGCCATAAACGGTGACATAGATAACTAATGGTGAAAAATCATCCCAGCAGAGCTCTGTAAATTGGAGAATTCTCAGGAGGTCTGCAAAGCGCGCCTTCTCTTTTCACTGTATTAAACTTGGGAATAATGCCTGTCATCCATGACCTGCTAAATGGCACTAACTATAACACCAAAGGAGAGCAGGCCTTGGAAGCAGTAGGAAGCTACACTATGCGTATTCGTGCTGCAGACTATATATTTTTGTAATCTTGTCCTTAGGAGACACACACACACACAAACTTATGTAATGTGCAACAGCTGGAATTTTGGTCCATTTTTACAAGTCTTTTTTTTATGTAATATCATTTGTCCAAAGTGTTGCAACTCCAGCCACATGTTCTCTTTCAAAAAGATTGTGTCCGCTCCACTGTGACGGCTGTAAGCTTTTGTTTTTCTTGAATTGTCGTAAGTGCTAACAGCACTGATTTCTAATGTCTGAGAGTAAAAGACTATGGACATGGTCAGTATAGCATCTCCTCTTTCTCTGTGCCCTGTGCAGAGAACTGAAAGATCCGGTATATCTGCGGGATAAAGTCTCTCAAAAACATTCCAAGGAACAGTTTGAAGTGGCACAGAAGATAGAGCAGGAGTATAGTAAATTCTTCACAGGTTTGGAACTTTTCTTATTGCTTCTCTTGTTTTCCATTTCACATTAAAAAGATTCTCAGTGATCGATATAAATAGCTGTATCGTGTAATAACTCCTGATGCTTTCTGTTGTAGGTATTGTCCAAGGAGGCACGTTGCCCTACATTTGCACTCAGATCGTGACTATAGTGGATCAGGAGCAGAGTAAAGTCCTGTGGACTCCACTGGGCACTCCCTAGGTGGCTCTCCGCTTACTGGCTCTCACACCTGAGCTTCAAAACACTATGCTTTACACTCGCACTATGTGCAAAGGTACACTACAGTGAGCATCGCGGCTGTATAGAGATCCTCGTTTTTTCTTTTATGATTCATTTTATGTTTAATTGTATCATTTTATGTTTAAATGTAACAGAGCCTCGTGTGTGTGTGTGTGTGTGTGTGTGTGTGTGTGTGTGTGTGTGTGTGTGTGTGTGTGTGTACGCACAGATCAGGATTATAGCACTGAAGTTATTGTTTTCCTTTGGTCTTCCTGACAGACATCTAATGATTAGTAATGCTGCATCTAAGACACTTGTTTACAGAAGAATCAGTCCATGATTTATTTAATGTCTGCTTGAATGTGTACTCCCCCTTATCTTGATGAAGTCATAACCCTCCCCAAACCCTGCGCGCACACCCAGTCTAAAACCAGCCCTGTATCCCAATCCACTTTTACCAAAATGGCATGTGTATCTCTCTGCGTTATACACATCACTTAAAGGACTGCAGTCTCATTGTGGGTAAACAGTAACTTGTGGTAAGCGTGTTTGTGTAAATCTAATAATGACTGTTGGTTTGAATCATGGTGCGTATATTTTGGGTTAAGCTGAACAGCAACTAAACGGTTTTTACGGGCCAAATGGAAGTGCCTTTGGAGATCCACTGAGCGTATGACAATGGCATGTTATTGAGGTGGAAGGTTGATGTTTGAAACTCCTCAGATTGCACTCCAGGGCTAGACAGACCACTGTGTTAACATTCTCATAGAGGAGAATATATATTTAAAAGAGATCATGAAATCTAACGCTTGTGCCCATGCATACAGCACTGCAGTACAGGCAAACACTAAACCCGTATGTATGCAAACTCATTTAAATATATAGATCTATATATACATATATAAATATGAATTATATTAAATGTATTTTGACTAGGCTATCAGCCTAGAAGAGTGCAGCAAGTGTCCAGTCAGGTCTTAGCAAATATAAGCATGTTCTTTTTGTATTTCTCTTGTCTTTTCTTTTTGTTTGTAAGTCACTTTTATATGTACCCACTGCAAAACATCATGGAAGGAAAGGATGCAGGGTAAATATAATTGGGTCTTTTAGGCTAAAACTGTTTAAATGTTAGTCATTTTTAATGTATATTTAATTTTTTTTTTTTATTCAGCAGGCGCAGTCACGTCCTTCATTCAGACCAGTAGTCCCACTTGTTGTTGTGCCAAAACTCAGTGTGTCCATTTCTTATACTTCTGTTTTGCACTTGCAATGTTATGGACCCTAAAGAATAGCTGTTCCTAGGTTCCCAGTAGCGGTTGAAAGTAGGTACTGTACTTATTACTTTAAGATTAATATTCATTTAGGTCTATCACTCATGTTCCATACATTTCATTAAATGCCTTTATTCAACTAGTAAGCAAAAACAAGAAACATTGCATTATTTACATTCTCATTTAAAAAGGGATTTCTTATTGCACAGTTTTCTCAAAGGAAAATCAGTCCATATGTTGACTATTGGGTTGAAATTAGGCATTTTATTTTGAGTGACTCATGTCTAACTGTTTTCTGAATAGGTAACAAAGGTATAAATGAGAGGGATTCAAAACGTTTGTGTGTTCTTAGGAGGAATGACTAGAAGACAGGTACTGTTATGATTGGGATTTTCAATATTAAAAAAAAAAGAATGTGATTTGTATGAGATGTTAAAGATATTAACATGAGAATAAAAGTCATTTTCTGTATCACACTACATCATATGGAGTCCACATGGTGATTGAAATGTTTTCCTTGTTCTGCAGAATAAATCATTTCTTTCTGCCAGCCAGGTCTGCTGCTTGCTTTAGAAAGAGCAGTGCTTGTACAGTAGACTGATAGGTGATGTGCTGTCTCTAACTATGAGGGCAATGAAGATGATGAGGTGTTAATTACTGGAACTGGGGTTCTGAACATCTTGGGTCATTTGCAGCAAATTATCCTGTTAACTGTATCCAAAGTACCTGCCAAACTGAAAGAACCGAGTCAAACTGCGCTGCATTGCCAGTAATCTTTTGAGCTGTGTGGAACTGTACCATTCCACAGTAAAAATGTATTCTTCTTTTCTTTTATACATCACTAGTGATGATGAGAAGGACTATACAATGAGTTTTTCTGCTCCACAGAGCATATTGCATGACAGGCTACACTCTTTTGAAGATTTACTGCACACATTTTCTTCGCAAATGAGAGCTAGAATGAGCATAAACACTTTGGGTCGGTTTCCCATTAAGCCTAGTCTTGGACTACCCCTTCTTTTTCAATGGAAAATCTCTATTCACAGCACTACATAATCCTGGACTAGGCTTAATCCCTGTCCGGGAAACCAACCCTACAGGTTCTAAGTCTGAAATTGATTATGAAAGAGTGTAGTAACATCTAATTGCAATGGCTCACACAACCATACGAACACTGAACTCTACTGCAAGATGTGCTACAAAAAGAAGGCAAGCCAGTGGGCGCAGTGTGATGGTCTGGGCGGTGTTCTGAGAAATCTTGGGTCCTGGTTGTAATGTTGCAAGCCCAATACATCCCTTTATAGCATTGCTGTGCACTGTCACACTGCAAAAATTTCAGGAATGGGTAGAGGAACATGAAAACGAGTTCAAGGTACAGACTTGGCCTCCAGATTGCCCATATTTCAATCCAACTGAGGATCTTTGGGATGCCCTGGACACATCACTTCAGTTGAAGGAGGCTGTGAAGCATTTGGACTATGAATATAATCTTGCTTTAATACCGTACACTGTGTTGAGACAAACTGGC
This sequence comes from Bryconaethiops microstoma, assembly GCA_037577275.1. Lineage (NCBI taxonomy): Eukaryota > Metazoa > Chordata > Actinopteri > Characiformes > Alestidae > Bryconaethiops > Bryconaethiops microstoma. Next base: position 14,269,723 of record JBBJLS010000148.1, on the reverse strand, counting down.
CTTCAAATCTTTTATTAATGCATAGGCCTCATCCCAAATACAAATACCCTGGTCTATGCTCTGTAAGCTCTTGATTCTTAAATCAACGTTTGGAGTTTTGCTTCTTGCTCTGATTACACAACTAAAGTGGCATTTAAAGAAAGATTAAAGACCTTTTCTGTATGCTGTTTGATCAGGACTAGACATCAGATGCTGGAGTTCTCTCTTCTGAAGTTGCAGACAGCACTAGTCTGTATATAGCCTCTTTCTCCTCAGCGTTCACATGTGCATGTGCAGTGGTGCCCTTGGTTATGCCAGTGCTGATTAGCCAAGCTCAGTCATGAGGATGAAGGCACCTCCTCCAAGCTCATGTCCTCATTTGCCTCATCTGCTAATTTCTGGCCTAAGGCTTCTTCTTACATTGCCATGCTGCTCGGAAGCCTACTATATGAGATACTATAGCACTCCAGTGTTACCCCTGCACAACCCGTCCTCTAAGTCCCCTTAAGTCCCCTTACCCTTCTTTTAGTCTCTTGGTGGGGTATCTGTTTCAAGACAGCTGCAGCCAGATCATCTGAACTTGAGAAGATGCAACTTGTTTGGATCGTGATCTTAGTTAACCGGACAAATGGCCTTTCTCTGCTGTAGCTGAAACATATAATAGTGATAGATTAGGTCTTCCCATGTATGACTGTGTATGAAAGTTTGCACACTGTCCCTGGATTACCATCTAAATGGTCGTGGACTAGCAGCATCTGTTGACAGTTCAGCGCTTTTCACAGGAACGACCTCCTCAGCCCTTTAAGCCGACAGCTGGTCAAGGTTTCCGGGAAGACGATCAGTTCTTGATCCATTTGCTCTCCATAAATTACATGGTAGCACATGACCTGTAGCACTTCATCACTACTTCAAACTAGTGATCTACTCAGAGTACTTCATTTAAATTTAGAACTATTCATGTAAAATCATTACAGTGGAACTAAGACTTTAGTATGAGTTAGCTGACATTTGAAATGTTTTTTTGTCAGTGTTAATACCTTATGAGCTACAAAGCATGACTTCCAGTCATTCGTTTTTGTTACTTTTAGAATAAAACCCTTCTATAAGGCCTTGTACATTTCACTGTGTAAGCTTGCATTCCCATGGCTGCCCAGTAGGTGAAGTCACTGGAGTGTCCACCTCTAGTCAAGCAGCTTTGCTCTGCCTCTCTAGAGAGACATGCCTCAAAATAAGCAGAGTTGCTACAGGAACTAGAGAGGATTAACAAAATGTGATGTGCTAAAGTTTTAAATAAATTGTGCAAATAATTAGAAATTGCATTAAAACAGCACATTTAAGTCTACTCCCTGCAGAAGATATGACTTTTTACTTCAAAGTGACCACATTGCAGAATGCAAAGCCATAAAGTATATTTTAGCTGTCTTAAATAAGTTGTAATAAAAATCATTATTCTGTATCTACTTGTAAACACAGGCGTTACCTTATTGAGCTTGTCTCCCTATGTTTGCCTTTCAAAAATAAACTTTTCAGAGATTCAGTTTCAGTGTGCTATTTGGTTTAAGTGCAATATCTTTCTGGCAGTAAATTCATACCATAAAGATGTCGGTAAACCATCTTCACACCTCGTTCCATGTTTAGCTGTGTTTGTGAGGTGAAAATGACTGACAGGATGTTTTGAGAGATGTTCTGCAGATCCAGTAAATAAATAAACGAATAAAAATGAACAAGCATTCTCTTCCTTGCCTTCTTGTTAGTAGTAATGTACTTTCACACAGTTTATGAAATACTTTTTTTATGAAGTATGTGGTTGAAATATATACACACACACACACACACACACACACATATATATATATACACACACATTTCGACCATAAAACATGTTTAATAAACTCCATTATATATACAATCTATATATATATATCTATATCTATCTATCTATCTATCTATCTATCTATCTATCTATATATATATATATATATATTGTATATATAAACAATGTTAATGATAAAGGTATTTAAAATTACATGCCCATTTTAACAGGTTTGTATGCCTGGGTTTATCTGGTGTGTGTGTTTGTGTAGAAAACAATGGTGAACCCCCCCCCGCACTGTTAGAGATGTGAGATAACGGCTTTAGCTGTTTTTCTGATGTGAGGCTCTGTAGTGACGCGCTGCTGCGTGGTTTGGTCTCTGGAGGAGAAAGCTCAGGAGCGCTGATCACACTGCGCACCCGCACACTCGAACCCGCACACTGCGCACCCGCAAACCGAGCGGCCCACGGACTCTTTCATTCTGACAGCCTGGCTCCGCCTTCCTACCTGTAAATCTGCCCAGCAGTGTGTGGGCTTGAGAGAGAGAGAGAGAGAGAGAGAGAGAGAGAAGCGCACCAGATCAGCTGTCCACGAGCGCCAGCCCTTACAGGAGCGGGCTTTGATCTCCCATCAGGTCTCGCGCTGAAGACCCCCTCTCCGACTGACAGTTCGGGGCGAGCATTAAAGTTGGCACCGAGGAGAGAAACGCATCGACGCGTGTCCGTGTGGAGCGTGTGGAGAGGACACCGTGATCTGGAGAGCCGCGTCAGGAGCAGAGCGAGATGCAGGTCGAGGTTTAAATCGCGCTCGTTTTGAGACTGTGGGGCGAAAACAGAGGCAGAAAAACAACAAAAAACAAAAACAAAAACAAAAACACGTCAACATGCAAACGTAAGCCGCCGTTCTCGCGGATTTAAATGTCTCTCGCGGGGGCGCGCAGCCTCGCTCCTGCTCTCGCGTTTCCCACAAATTTTGGCTAAAAAGAGTAAAGAAATTAAGAGATCTTTGCATCGTTTGGGTCGAGGAGAGGCGTCTAGAGAGCGAGAAGGAGAAGGGCTAGTTGGAGCAATATGGCTGATGGTAGGGGCTGGGGGCGCTGGCAGCAGCTCTCCAGAGCTTCTTCATGCTAGCTGTGGCAGATGGCAACGTTTCCTATGGCAGCGGAGGCTCTAGAATGAGTATTAATCTCAACTACAACAAAAACCCGGACTCCTCTGTCTCTATATCCAAGATGGACGTGATCATCCCGTTTTCACCAGACGTACCGTGTGACAACAATGGTCAGCGCATGTGGTGGGCTTTCCTCGCCTCCTCCATGGTGACGTTCTTCGGGGGTCTCTTCATCATCCTCCTGTGGAGGACCCTCAAGTACCTGTGGACCGTCTGCTGCCATTGCAACATCAAAAATAAGGTAACTGCCCCCCTGGTGTTGCTTGTGAAAGAAGCTTGGACCTGATCCTCTCTAAACACACCTTTTTATCAGGCACTGCATGCCCACAATGCCTGCTATATTGGGCGAGGAGGAGGAAAAGTCACAGAAAGGCCTTCACCGCTCCATCTGTAGGGCTTGTGTGCCTTCTTGGATGTGCCACTGTTTACCAGATTCCCCCTTCAGGGCCTGGGATAGTTTCTCAGGCTTGGGGGTCTCTTTGGGGTGTCTCAGGGGGTCTCTTTGGTTTAGATTTTCTTGACAGCCATGAACCATTACAGTGCATCATATGGCCTGGCTGTTGACTGTAGCACATATTTTAAAGAGAGAAGGATGTAGGGCCAACCACACTGTTCTACATGTTATTCCTAAGGCAGTTGCTTGCACAACCAGAATACCCTGTGTGTATATTCCTGTGTAATATGTGATTAAAAGGGAAAGATGTTGACTAATTGGTGTAAATACTGCTCTGTAAGTCATGCCATCCAGTGACACAATGCAGTAAATCACAATGCAGTATTTACATAATAACAGGGAACATTGGGACAGCTTACTGTCAAAAACCATACTGCAGAGAGCTGCTGTGGTGACCTACATACATAAGAAGGTATGAAAGACAAAATGATTTGCGCGGGCCGGAGCTCCGCCTCCCCTTTGACGTATTAGGCTGGATGTGTTGATGGAATTCCCCCAGTATATGTGAGGAGTGACGTTCTTGTGTTTTTAATATTTAAATGAAAGAGGAAAACTCCTTGTAAGTAAGGTCATGCTGTCAGGGTCAGTATTGTGATGTGCACTGCGCGAGGGTGCTTGACTCACATGCACTTTGCTCCTGCAGAATGACGTAGACTCAGCAGTGGGCTGCAAACAGGCACATCACCATGTAGGCAACATGATATAGGGATCCACACAGCTGTTGGTTTTAGTGGTCAGCTGTCGGAATGCATTCTGCTGTGTCTAAACTGGCAAAGAAATGGGGCCTGCTTTTGGAAATATTTTTCTTTTGCACCTGTTTTTTAATCTTTCATTTGCTGGCTACCGTAAAAAATAGAAAAAATGTGTTATTCTGCTGTTTGTGGGAGCAGTGTTCTTTTGGAAACTATTTTTTTTTTCTTTTGCCAGCTTCGATATCAGCAGAATTAGGAAGGATTTGAACTGACAATAGCAAACGAGGCGTGATATAATCACATGACTAAGAGGTCCAAATTCATGCACAGTTTTATCCTCATTTACATCTCATGTCTACATCAGTGGTCCTGGCACAGCTGGGAAGCCTAAACTGCTTGTTGTCGTTGTGACGTTGGGCGAAAACATGGAATTGGCGCAGCCTTCTGACGGTGAATTTGTTTGTTGTCTTAGCCTTTTATTCAACATCGGATACATAGTGTTGAACATTGATCCAACATTGATTCAGCAACACTCACTGATGGGTGAACAGCTGTTGATGTAATGCTGATCTACTGATGTTGATTTAATGTTTACTCTGTGATTGTTCAGTGTTGATTCAGTGTTGAAAGAATAATACGTTCAGTTCAGTGTTTACAAACTATAACTATTCCCAAGAGCTGATCTTATTACTTTCAGTGAAGCTACAGTCAAATGGTAACATAGTTTCAACATTGAAAGAAACACCAGTATAGAAATGAGCTGTTCACAGCCGTCGGCAAGTACAGTTAAATCAACACTGGATCAGTGTTCAACATGGTTTCATTTTCAGTGTTTAGTCAATACAATGAGCAAGACCAGTGCAAATTCAATATCAGAGATCTGATCCAATTCAGTGCTTTTGCCCCACAGTTAACCTGAAATTAAGTTTAAGAAGAGGTGGAGAGGTTTTATCACCTTTCATTTATTGGAGTCAGTCTCTGGTATCACACAGCTCTGTGCCAGACTTGTTATTTATTTAAATGAAAAGGGTTAATGACGTTTCTGAAGTCTCCGGTCTTCATTACCTTTTAATTACCTACACGAACACGCGTTCCAACAGAGCAAGCAGCCTATCCGAAATTGACACCCGTACCTCAGCCTCTTCAGATGGAAGTTGTTAAAACACAATCAGGCTGGAGCTGTATCATTTGCAAACGAGATCACTTGAATTAAAAACCTTCCATCAGTTGGCCTGGCTTATCAAGGAGTCAGCCCCGTCTTACAAATGCAGATGACATATTTCATTCAGTTTCTAATTTGTACGTGCTGCTGCTTGGTAATTGTGCGTTTGATAGGACCCACGGCTGGGCTGTTAAGAATGCGAACCATGTCTCACCGGATCCAGTTTCCAGGAAGACATTGAAATGGCGATGAGGAGGATAATCACAGGCTCTGGTGTGTTTCCTAGAGGAAGGAGATTCTGGCGGGGTGACTTTGTGCCGAGCCTCTGGGTGCAGGGGGAACTTTGCTTGTTAGGAGCTTTGGGCTGAAATGCGATCTGCAGCGCAGCTGACTGGGGAGGGCAGGCTTTCTTGGCATGGCGCTAGTAATGGCAGACAGGCTGCTGGAGGCATCAAATGCTTAGATGAGCAGAGAAACAGGTCCTGTGGTGTGTCCACATTTGCCACATTTGCCACATTTGTCATATAGCACCAGGTATGATGAAGTGAATTCCAATGCATGGCTTTCATGACCTAACGAGAGTGTGGGTTAAAGTTCTGCAATCGTATCGGATTGGTCTTGTTTGTAGAACATGCCATCTTAGACCAGGAACCTGATGTACTTCAAGATCTGAATTATTGTTTACACTCCTATCAGCCCGGCTGCGCAACTTACTTTTAGCTCGCCTTCCTCCTGGCCGTTCATTTAATTAAAAAGCGCTGAAAAAAATAATGAATTGAATTTGCTTGACTCATACACCAGCCATAACATTAAAACCACCTGCCTGTCTCCTCTTTGACATGTAATTGACATTTGACATCTTTGACCTGTAATTGCCATCAGCTATTACTTATATTTTGCCAGTACACTGTAAACATATTGATTTAGTTTTTTGCCCCCAAGTTAATTCTAGCTTGTTCTGCTCTGTTGCATTATTCAATTTTCATTTTTGACAAACAACACAAAGCTTTTTTCGCAAAAAAAAAAAAAAAAAAAGATTCTTTCTTGAAATAAGCTTTACTCCTCAATCATATTTTTTTTCATCTGAGGGTTTTATGGTGAATACTTTCTGCCTAAAGCTTCAAATCCTCTCAGACATGATGCAGTTGGATGCAACTCAGCGCTGTGTTTTTCCTACACTGTTTATATTAAGTGACTACAGATATTCCTGTGTCCGAGGCCTGAGGTTTGTCTTTAAAGCAGACAGGATTGTAGGGATGCATACCGGGCGCGTTTGTTGTGTGTGTGTGTGCCCTCTCATGCTTGGCCAGAAAGTCTTTGGGCTCTGAATGTCTATAGCGCGTCTCACTGCGAACCTATTTATAATAATACGACACTTTTCTGTATGAAACCACTGAAATATTCATATTCACTGAAAGTGAATAATGTTAGTGAGCATTGAAAGTTTAGTACTTCGTTTGTTCTAATTATGTCAATATTGCTTATATACTGTATGTCTCTACTGCATGCAGTAACATACTCCTAACCACCTGTTGTGTTACTAGTAATTAACTTAACTGTAAGTTACCGTCTATCAGCATTTGTATATTTAGTATAGTGTATTTCATATTGAGTATTTTCTACAGATCTTTTATTGGATTTATTTAGACTTTATAGTTTATATTGTTCTTGTCGCTGTGTCTCTGTGTGTCTTTGCAGTCATAACATAAGCAATTTCTGATTATTGTAATGAACTATGTGTGCACAAAACTTATATAGCTTTATGTAAGCTAGCTTCATTTACAGACAAACAATATCCAGTTAAATGTATTCAAATTGCTGTCAACAACAGGCATTGTCAGAATTAATACTTTGAAATATAGGATTTTTAATGGTTTTTATGTTTTATACACTATGGATCAGTTTCCCAGTTAGGGACTGTGTATAGTCTTGGATTACAAAGTACTCTGTATAGAGATTTAATTCTTATCCGAGAAACCGGCCGTATATGTCCTAACATTTGTAGACACCTCCTTGTCCATCCACTCAAATCAAGAGTATTAATAGAGAATTTGCCCTCTGCTGTTCTGAGAAAGGCTTTACATTAGGAATATAGCAGTGAGGTTTGATTGCATTCGGCCACAGGATCATTAGCAAGGTCAGGCACTGATGCTGGATGATTAGTTCTGGATCAAAAACACCACTCTGCCTCAAGCCAAAGGTATTGAGAGCTCTATCCATCACTCCAGAGACTGTAGTTCCACTGCTCTACAGTCCAAAGCTCGGGGCTTTATACTCCTAATACTTGGAACTGGACAAAGTGAACTTCAGCTGCACCAGAGCTACTTGGTCTATTTGCAGTGCTTTACTATGAGGTTTATACAAGCTGTGTGTGCATCTTAAGAAGTATATTATAAGTTGTAACGTACATACTGGATTGCTCTGCAATGATTATATGTTTGCAAAAGTAGCTTTTGTCTTGTACTCTGTGCTTGCAGCGTACTTTGCAGCATGATTACTGTTCTAATTAATTAACCTGTCTGACATTATCTGTATATATATATATATATATTAGTCTAAAACAGTATCACAGGGCTCATATTGTCTAACGCTGCCGTTTATAAGAGATGATTTCATGTTTTAGTCTTGAGTGCTCTTGAGTCAGATGACAGCAAGTTGTTATTAATGATACAGCCTGTTAGTGTGTGGTTATAGGAAAGCACATTAAGAGAAACACCCATCCTTAAAGCTCCAAAATGTGTTGACCCTTGTGGATGCATTTAAAATGGCTCATAAGTCTGAAGTTACAGTGCTGTTAAGCTGAGATATGATGAAACACTATTAATATCAGAGTAATGGGTTGAGACTCGTTTTGTGGTGACATTTGTGTGTGGCCTGTGGACTGGCTGTTAGGCTGGGTTCCTGCTGCTTTGCCAGCTATTGGAGCGCTTGCATTTCTGTCATGCATTGTTGATACTGCTCTGGAATGAGCATGCAATGAAGGCAGGGCAGAGCGTGACCAGCTTCCACCACTGAACTCGCGGCACAATCACTGTCAGAAGGGACCGGGCTGCTCACAAAGGGGCCACTGATGTATGTAGTTATACAAACACTCAAAAGACATCATCTCTTTTTTGTCCATGTGTAGACCGTCAAGTTGACAGAGAATAATTTTAAACCTGTAACAGTCACTTCTGAATCAAGCCCAGAAATGTCATCAGAGGTTTGGGAGCCAAATTTTCAATGAAAAGCATGTTTGTAAGTAGAAAACTTGTTATAATCATATGATGAAAAGTTGTAGCCTTCACTGTCTTTTACATGTTTCCAGGTTTGATCATTTTTGACAAACAGTGAGAAATGCAGATTTGATTCTGTCGATATAGAATGTAAATTGAACACAAATGTAGTTCATTATGGACACTAGCATTAAACCATTGCCATTTTAACATTTTTGTTATTTTACATACAATATTAGCTGTGACAGTTTTCACCAATATCATTTTCTTGTGTGTTTTATTCAATATTCCAAGAATTACATAAACCAAAATATATTCCTTGATAAAAAATATACAGGGATCAGTTATTCACATAATTTTTTTTGTTGCCAAATTATCTGCCTTGAGATTTGATTTTCACTTTTGAAACCTGAATTTTGTATTGTGATTTTATAACTTTGTCCTGTATATAACTTTATATGCTCTTCAGCTTTCTTGCTCATTTCAGAATCTTCTGCAGCTGTTTATCAGAGCTAATCAGAGGACATCTAATATTTCTTCATTTTTATTTACAGCTTCCTAGTGTCCCACTGATTATTTGAACCATGGTTTTGCATAATATGAACATATTATAATCCTTTTATACACATCTATATTATTGAAGAGATTGAGAATACATATTGAAGTGTAGTGTAACTCTGCCATTAATTATGTCATTACATATAGCAAATCAGCATTACTAGATGTAGACTATGGTTAACAAAGCCACGAACATGCTAAATTTGTTGAACGCAGTGTGGAAATACAGCTCAGAACCCCCGCTGCTCTGCTGTCATGCTGTTATGTCTTCTTTCCTTGTCCCTGCACTATTATTAGGACGCTGGCACTCCAGGAAAGGTTGTACAGGAAAGCTATGGCTGCCTCTGAGAAAGAGCTTGGAGGGAGGGTTTCCTCGCAGCCGGGCCAGCCAACCAGGGCTAAGCCCCCTGATCCAGGAGCAGGGCCCACTGGCAGGGGAAAACCATTAGCATCCTCGCTTTCAGGCCGAGCAGGCGGGCTGCAAGGCTGAGATAGCGCTGCCACTGGCTCTGGAGCTCCAGCCCGGGACCTGCTCAGGCAGCTTCTTCAGCTGTTGTTGTCTTTGTAGTGCTTCGGGCGAGTGGGGCTTTTCCATGGGACAAGCCAGCCACACTAGCGTCTGCACTGACCCCTGGCTGATATTAACTGAAGCGAATGTTGGATGAAATATCAAGTGTCTCTTTTTATTATTTTCTCACCAACCTCATTGCTCGGATGCTCTGAAGGACTGTGACTAGTTTACAGTAGCTGTGTTGTTTATTGCCTGAGTTGTTTATTGGCTGTTCTCATTGATCTGTTAAAATGAGACAAACAACCTAATGGCTTTTGTGTTTGATTTTTTTTTCCCGAACGGTTTACGTTGTTTCCGAATAATTTGCAGTAGCTACTGAATGTAGAGTAGATTTTTGTTTGACAAAAATCTACTAAATTTTCTACTTACTAAGAGATGAAAAATTGTTACTTCACTATTTATTTTCTGTGTGTCTGTGTAATGGACTGGTGATCTTTCCAGGTGATCTTTTCACCATTTGAGTTCTGGCATAAGCTTCAGCATCAGCTGCAACTCTGGTTAAGATGGCACTGAAACTATGAGGCCAACATTGCTAGCTGAAGGCAAACTCATGTCAGACTGCATACAGATCTTCATCAAGTTTGTACAGGCTTGTGGATGGTGTTTAGGAAAATTCATAGCTACAAAAATGAACAAAACATCTTCACTACCAAAACTAGTATTAGCCTTATAGCTTCAAAAAAATTGAACTTCAAACATGGCTTGGCTGATCTGGTGTAAGTAAATTTTTTTTAACCAAACTAACAAGAAGAAGCACTTTGGCTCTTCAATAGATGGTCCTTTAAAGAATTATTTTTGTACATGAAATGCTTGAATGTGAAGAACCGTTCTATGTTTTAAGACGGATTCAGTCAAAGTTTTTCAGAAGCGTATGTCCATCAGTCCTCTAGGGATATTTGAAATAGAGAATAATTAGCCTTTAGATTAATATCTGAATTAAAAGCCTGGTGTGTAAGGGGATATTGTTCATGATTTTTTCTGGTCATCTTCCTATCATTATCTGCTGGGCTAATGCTCTAGGATGTTCCATTTGACTTGTGAATGTGCTAATTCTAGCTTTTTCTTGAGCGTTTTTTCTCCATGCCTTCCCTCTTGTGTCACCACACATCAAAAACCCACTGCAAGAAACGAGGCAGCACTCATGCCTCGAGTGCTCCCAGCTCCGGTTTTGGAACTGCTCTTCATCCAAAACGTCCCTAATATTCCGCCACTGTGGAGATGAAAAGTGGCCTGAGCCTGCAGGGGGGCCAGGCAGAGCCCTTGAGCTAGAAAGGCGGCAGTTCAGAGGCTGATTTAGCCCCTTGGCCCTGCTGTGGGAGCGGCAGGCCCTGATTGGCCCACATCACAATGAGCTTAACATCATAATTGGAGCTTTGAGCGGAGTGCAGTGATGCAGTGAGCTGGAGAGGGGAAGCGCTGGCGGTAGAGGACATTCTAGTGACCTTCAGGGACGTGGGCTGCTTTTCTGCTGCTCACTCATGTGCCTCCATCTCCCCTGTGTGCTGAGACACTAATAACAGGTTGTGGTGCGGATGGCAGGAAATGTTAATAACCTGTTTGGCTCTGAGTGCATTCTAAAACACATCGGTGTGATGAGATGGAACCGTTTCCATGGGTGTTTAAAGGTTAAGTGTTTGGCTGCCGCTGCTTTAAGGATGCATGCTTGTTTTAGCTGCTTCCATTTGATGGCTAGGCTTTAGCCTGCAGCGCGGCGTAGTGCCTCATAGATAAGAGCGCCTTTTTCCGTTCGCCTGCTTTCCTACCTGGAACGGTTCTGTTGGTTAAATAAAGATCTTTTATTCTGCTTTACCTAGAGCCTCAGGGTCTGGAAAAAGGAAAAGGCCTTTTCCAAGAGTGCACCGAGGCTTTTGTGGAATAAGCTGTCATGTTTCTTTTAAATGACGGGCCATGTAGACACCGTGTACAGATGCTGTATGGCGAAGCTCGGGTTCACTGTGAACACCTCATTAAAAATGGATGATGGTACACTGCCACGTTATTTGCTGATGGATACGGGCATTCAGAGAAGACAAAGTATTAATCAGTCAATAACTTCAGCCTTACTGGGTTTCACAGCTCTCCCTCGGGGGACTGAGGAAGGATCATCTGTTTACAGTTACAATGGAAAAAGTGTACAGAGTGAGGGGAGATTAATCTGAGTGTCAATATGCAGATGCTCTTGTCCTCCTAACACACTGCGAATGTTTATTTTATGCCTTGGTTCTACCTAACTACTCTGTACATTTCAGTTCTGTTGCTGTTCTCATGTTTTCTGTCTTCAGCACCTTTACTTTCTTCTTGTGCTATTACCGAGGCTACTTGAGTTTAGAGATACATTCATATTTTTAGAGTAGTTGTGCTGCATGTACGTTCACACTGGGCACAGTAAAATGCATCAGCACATGGATCTGGAGATTTCTGTGTGCTATGAGCTGTTTTCTGTCGTTGAAAGCAGCTTGATGCTGCCTTTGTTGTGGGATGATCTACAGTAGTTGTTAAACATTTAGAATGAAGTTTAGATCACCAAATAACAATTAAGGTGACTGGAATATGAATTACATTTTGCCATAGATTTCCTGATATTCCTGGTAGTTTGCAACATGAATAATATAAAAATTAAATGTACACATTTTCACTCCTATGAGATCCGGTTCTATTTACTTTCGTTCCTTATTAGGAACATTAGCATTATTGACTGAACCATTCCCTTAAAGCCTAAAGGTCTGTATGTGGGCCTGCATTAGAATCTATTTCCCTAATAATTACATAATTTTCATGCTAGTTGCATAATAGGTATTGAATAATATATAGCAGTTAATGAATAAATCATATGACAAACTACTGAAGCCTAGGGAGCACAGGATTGTGGAATTCCAGAAATGCACCAGCTGCTCAAATAGATGTTAAATTTGCAGATATTTGGGAGTCACACTGCAACATATTCGTTAAACTGAAACAGAACACGTTTTGCTTGTTATTTGCTTGAAGTCCTTTTTATTAGTGTGGTCATTCTTATTATTTCCTGAAATGAAATTGGATTTTCCATTTCATGTCTTTGCCTTTTTGTGCACAGCTCTCCAGCCAAACTTATATAATAGATGTGAATATTTTATGCCTGGAGTAGCTTTTCATCTACTGCCTCTGAGAAAGTGATATCATATTTCATTATAAACAGCTCTTCAGTTGTGTGATTTTTTTTCCCCCCAAACACTTTCAGGAGTCTTCCTCCGAGGCAAGTCTGTGATCCCTAATAATGCAAACACGATTTATTGTAAGGCTTTTAATAAAAGTCTGAACAACGATATTGGGCGCACATACTTTCTCACAGGCATACCTGAGGCTCTGAGCATTCAGATGCATGATGTGTGAATGAATATTCCTTGCAAGTCGATTCGTGTTAGTTAGAAATCCAGGTTTGTGTTTGTGGCTTTTGAAATGCCAAGGGGAATTGCTCTTCCTTCCCATGTTTGGGCACTATTGTCATGTTCCTGCATACTGATGCCCTGCATCTGACCGCCAGCCTTGCCATCACGGTTCACAATCTCCTGCTCACTGATGGGGCTGGGCCGCGCCGCAACATTCGGCTTGTTAGCATTCAGCCGCTCCCTCCCACATCTAAAGTGCAAAATGCATTAACTTCGCTCTAGCATTGCGAGAGTGTTAAGTCTCACAGTTCGGATGGGATGCATAATACATGACTGTTTCCAGCCTCAGTAATTCTGCTGAAATTCATGGCTTCAGCACCACGGAGAGCTCCGTCTGATCTGTTCTCTCAAACCTGCAGCGTCTCAGAGCAGCACAGAATTCAGAGAATGCACGCAGTCTCCCGCTGTGCTCTTCTCCTGATGAATGAGCATGAGCAGGATGGGATACATTCAGGAAATATTCAAAATGATTTCAAATATCAGAGTGTGCAAATATTATGGATGGCATAAGTTCTGTTTTGAAAGCAAGCCTCAAGTGGACTTTGAATGCTTGACTATGAACACAAACACAGCATTTTTTATTGCCAACGAATACAGTTTGTACAGTACGTCTCTCACTATTACACATCTGAATTATTTATTAATGTTAAATGAGCCTTCTCAATGAATCATCAGTAATTAGTTTGCAGTTTGAAAATGCATATTTTAAATTCTTCTGCTGATCTCTCTTTTAGTTAGTAAGCCTGATGGATAAATGTTATGTGCTTTTTGAAGCATTCTACAT
>JBBJLS010000148.1:14216027-14255350 GCA_037577275.1 Bryconaethiops microstoma | reverse complement strand
GCTTTCTTGTTTGTTTGCATTTATTCTAATATTCAGCTGTGTTTTTGCTAGCAGAAAGAAGCGCACTGCTGATATAAGACTTAGACTTTTGCACAGTACTGTGTGTGTATGTGTGTGTATGTGTGTGTATGTGTGTGTGTGTGTGTGTGTGTGTGTGTGTGTGTGTGTGTGTATATATATATATATATATATTGGTATAAACAACCCTGATATGAATTGGTATAAACAACCCTGTGAAGTATCCAACTGCTTAGCATTGTTTTTATTGAGCTTTTTTTTAAACCCACTAGTGGAAATACTGTGAGTTTTCTTTGATCTCTTGCTCTTGCATGGCTTTGAAGGACGATAATCAGAATGGCTGTCCTGCATAGTCTTCTTGTTTCAAAGGGATTCGGGACACTGTCTGAGCAATGTTATCTGCTGTTCTGGCTCCAGGATAGTAACTAAACAGTGCTGGTTATACATGAAGCAGGACGCTGAAGCCTCCCCTAAGAGTAAGGAGTGGGTTTTTGGAGTGGTATGAATAGTATGCCATATTGAGTTACGATTGCAAGACTGTTTAGCTTGAGAGAAATAATGACCCCACACTTTCTGTGCAGTGCGAGGAAGATAATGACTTCCAGCATGTGCTCAGGCATCAGCCCAACATCAAAGGGCTCTCTTCCTCACCGCTCACTGTTTAAAGCTGTGCTGCAATATGCGGCATGACAAAGATGATAAAATAATTTGATTCATAGGAGCAGCATTTTTTTGCTCTGTGCTCCTGAATGTCCTTGTGCTTCTGGCAGCACACAGCATGCATTTGAATGCACAGTGAATATTAAGTACAGAGCATATGCTGATGGTTTTGGAGGTATGAAAATTCACAACACATTGAGCTGAATGGTGATTTAACTGCATTGCCTTGTTTTGTGAATGATTTAAAGGTTTAGTGATTTTAATCCAGTGTTGAAAAATTGCAATGCAACCCTTCAAGTATCAAAATTTAAAACTGCATCGCCGCTTTTATTTATTTTTTTAAATAAAAGAAAATGTGATGTTGTATCTACTTTAAGCTCTTTTTAACACAAAAATGGAATCATATCTTGACCTCAGAATCAAAAATTGTATTCTTATACTCCTATTGATTATAATCTTTTATGAAATAAGAGCTCAATTAATGGCCAAAATAAAGTTTTCAGAAGTTAAAAAAAATGTGTTTCTCAGTATATATAAGTAATTATGGACTGTACCAGAATAGTCACATCAAAGCAAGTTGTGGTGAAATTTGAGATTCCATCATGCATGAAATGTTTTTAAATCATTAAGGGATTTAGACTCCTGCTAATGGTGACTTGTACTGGGACTTTCTCAGTAGTTTGTCATGGTTAGTGGAGTTGGGTTGTAGGGCCACACAGCTGCTCTGCTGAGCATTGTCTCAAACCAGCTAACAGAAGAAAAGTGCTGGCACATGCTCAGAAGT
The DNA here is from genome assembly GCA_037577275.1 of Bryconaethiops microstoma. Classification (NCBI taxonomy): domain Eukaryota; kingdom Metazoa; phylum Chordata; class Actinopteri; order Characiformes; family Alestidae; genus Bryconaethiops; species Bryconaethiops microstoma. The sequence continues at coordinate 14,253,888 of JBBJLS010000148.1, read as the reverse complement.
CCAACTTGCTCTTTTTCTTGTGCGCCTCCCCCTGTCCTCCCACTCCTCCTCGTCATCCTCCTCCTCCATTTCTGACTGGCCTGCCCGGCACTTGCAGCAGCACATCTCTTGCTAAATTGTAATCACATCAGAACCCTGGCCTTCCTTTGCAGGACTACCTATTTTCCTTTATAGAGCGAGTTTCCACACTCCGGGAATAGAAAGCATTGACTCAGGTCTGGGAGATGGGAGCTTCTGCACAGCCTTTCACCTCCATAAATAGGGTCAGGGTCAGGGTTGTAATGGGTCACCACAGAAATTAGCCAGTTGCTTTTGAGTGACAGCACAGGAGTATTCTTTTCATGCCATAGCCCGGGCTAGTCGTCGAAGGAGCTGCTAAGCTGACTCCAGGGACCAGCCAAGAAATTGTAGCGTGCTCTTTAATTACTTGGCGGATGCAGGATTCGATTGTGTTCCCTGTCCATCAAACATGCTTTCGTTCAGCTGGCTGTGATTTTCCACTTCATCCTGGTTAAAAATACAGGACAGAGAGCTGGGGTATCAAACTCAAATTTCCTGGAGGCCAGCTAGTCAGGTGGATCTAGTATTTTTAACCAAGTATGAATTTTAAATACATACATTCACTTAAGCACACCTTAGTCAGTGTTTATTAGCACATTTTCTGTCACCACAAACCACAGCTACTTCTACTACTACTACTACTACTATTACTACTACTACAATTATTATTATTATTATTATTATTATTATTATTATTATTATTATTACTATTATTACTATTATTATTATAGTTTAGATGTTTTGTGATTGTTGCAAATTAATTTTTCTAGCAGTAATAGTAGTAATATAACTACTGTGTTTAATACAATTTTAAGTATTAAATCAAGTCAGTTTACAATTCACAGATTAACAGATTTATGTGGGACTCTTGTTATGAAGTTATGAAGCAGTGATATCCCTGCTAACACTAGTGAAGTCAAGCAGGTTTTTTGTGTTTTCAAGGTTATTAGCCTAAAACCTTCCCCCATTGTTCTCTGCGGAGGACGAGGAAAAAAGTGTTGTGTGCCTTTAAAAATTCTGAGTCGGCTAATAATGATAATAATACATTCAATTTATAAAGCGTTTTCAAAACACCCAAAGACGCTGTACAATTTTTAGAAGACAAACAAATTGTTTGTCTTCTAAAAACTCAAACCTAGCGCCACAAACTTTTACAAGGACCCTCAGCTCTCCTCCGCAGAGAACCGGTGCGACAGACCCTGAGCACACTTATTATTTATTAAAAAGTTCCTGTATTTGTTTTTTCTCCCCCTGTAGTATCGGAAATAATGTCGAGTATCGAGTACCATCCTTAGTATCGGTATCGGGTTTGAAATTTCAGAATCGTGACAAGCCTACTCACTAGTACACCAGAATAAAAGTAGTTACATTGCTCTTAATAGTTGAGTTGTTGCTGAAGCTCTAGAGGAGTTAAACAGCCTTGCTAATCAACACACCGTATTCCTCAATAACTTAACCAGCACTGTCACGCTGCATTAGCTTTCGGTATTGACTGCTGTGTTCTGGTGTACTCCCTGATGTATACAGACATTTAGAGGGCTAATAGAATCCCTATGCAGTATCTGTCCAGGAAAGGGGAGGCTATAAAATGGCCCTTTTATTGAAGTGCATGGTAATACTAAGAAGCTTTTTTAAATGGGGCCTGTGTGCATGGTGATCTGCCTCTGAGCCCTGCCCCCCTACAATTCTTATTCAGCAGGCACCTGTAGCTGCAGGAGCTTGACATTTAGCTAGTTTAATGCCATGTAGGAATGGACCTGACACTGACAGCACTAGCATACAGAGAGCTAACTGACAGACACAGTGTTTAACCAGACTGGAACACAATCCCTATAGCATTATAGCCTTTGAACAGATCCTCAGGACCATAGACTTGCTGATTTTCCTCTGTGGAAGCTGTCACACGAAAGAAAGAGAAGGCATAACATTACTGTTCTTCTTCTTCCTCTGTTGTGGACCGCTGTTTCTGTGTGGCCCCACTGGAGCAGAAAATGGCACGCGACCTGGCGAAGGGTCAGTTTACAGCCACAGAGCTTTATATTCTGCCTTGAAGAGGTTATGCCCTCTTTGTGTGAAGCCCCAAAGGTTAGGATCAGTTTCCATGAGAAACGGAAAGCCACAGCTATAAGCAAGGCCTGTCCCAAATGAGAGCGCTCCTCATTTTACTACACACAAAATGAACCCAGGGAGTTATTTGTCTGACAGGCTGAAAACACGGTCATGATTAATTCATGATACTTAAATATTAACTATGCTGTTAATAAGTTTTTGTTACTCATTATTAATATGTTATCTCTTATTTTTTCTATAATATCTCATTGTGAAGGATCAGTAATTACTTGGTAACTGATTAAGAATGTAATCATTACTAATTGAGCACGCTGTTAACTGGTTTAGTTCGCCATTAGTTCATTATTTATTCACACAGTCTTTAACTGTGTATTAAGTGCTGTTTATAATCCTATAAAGAAGTAACATGACAACTGGTACTTACTAGTTCTGCATTACTTCTCTTAATTATCTGATCACTAATATAGCAACCTTGCATGAACTTTTCCTTCTTTCCATACTGACCATTTTTGAACTCTTTACTTCCTCCTACTTTATCATCAATTGCTTTGTTAAATGTCCCTCCAGGTTAAGTGATCATTTTCACCACTAATTATTCTACATGATTAGGACGTGACTAATTATGACTGATATTGTAGTCATTATCTTTATTGTTTTTATGTCCCCTCAAGTAAAATACATACACAATATACACACATTATCAGTCACCATATTTCACAAAGTATAACTAGTGTTGAAGATCATCACTGGACTTGGGGGGACGCGTACAGTAGGAACTGACAGTAATTTGAAGCAAAGAGTTATTAATGGTAAAAATGTAAATACAGCCTTGAGCACAGGGAGGAATGAATTTGTGGGGAAAAAAAGTCTCTTGGAAAGCCCAATGATTGTGTTTTAGTACAAGGCTGCATGGGGGCCTTTTATTATCTGTTAAATCTATAGCTTATTTATCAGATAATTAATACAAAAAAACACAAAAAAAAACTAGTTTGTATCCTGTTGCTGCTCTGTATGATTATCAGTTTATTATCAGTGTAGCAGTACATAGTTATGGAGTAAATAAACTATGAATTACGGAACTAAAGTATCATCTAAGTACTTACTACTTACTAAATAATAAGTCATGTTTAATTAATTGCTAACTAATACAGTAATAATGGGTCATTGAATGAAACTTTTGCAAACCTTAATGTAAGGGGTTTTGCATAGTAAAAATTATTTAAATACAAATGTATTACTCTAACTTGAGTGTTCTGGGTTATTTTTTTCTGCAACGCTCTCAAACTACTGGCCTGCCAAAGAGCTTTATGCAGGCCGTCACATATTTACAATACATATCCTTTAATCTGGCCTGCTGATCTTTTTTTTTGTTGTTCTGTGATGAAGTATTTACATCTGATGGGTAGATTTGCTTTACCCATGAGACACTATGGCTGCTCACCGGCTTATGCAGTTAAAAGCAAAAACAGAAGCGCTGCATGCAAGAGGAACCATTCCAACAAAAACTTAACACAACATGAACACTGCACAGTTAGCGGGCATGGCTGTAATTTGACTATATTACTTATAATTCTGCTTCAGACTGACAGATATTTATTATTCATTATTTGCTTTTGTAGATTAATTCATGACAGATTGGTAGAATTAAGAAATGAAATGATTTATCAAATTAAACCATGCCTTTGAGCTTATCTGTCCTCAAGTCACCACCTGGCTAGTGGCTCCAGAGTTATTTCAATTTGAACCAAGCCTTCAGAGTGTCTGTAGCTGAACTCAAATAAACCATTTGAACAGGTTTTTAACCATTGGCTGTTAACTTGTGCAGTTAGGAAACCAGCACTGATGATTTTTTATTATGCTGCTGAGAAAAGAAAGCAGATTTAATGGATTCCTGAAAACTCCTGAAAGCCACATGCAGATGGCTGATTCAAAGACATATTAGTGCTCTACGCAGCCAATTTCCCAGCATATTTTGTTCGGGATCCTCTAATAGCTCCCAAATAGCTCCCAAACTGTGGAGGTCTGCTCCTGCAGCACAATGTGATTTTAGCCTCTTTTTAACATGGCTAATCATGGTTTGAAGCCATGAAATGCTAGATGTTTGTGCTGAACTCTTAAACGTTAAGGTTCCTAAAGGACTCTTGGACTTTTAGTTCCAGTATGCAATCTTTACTGTCTTTACATTGGGGCCCTTTAAACTTTATTAAGGTTCTTTACACTCACACATCATTTAAAATGGGTCTTTAGGCGCAACAAAAAATAGAACCCAAGATGCTTCATCGATGGTACAGGTATAAAGGATCCTTTTTTGGCACCTTTATTGTAAGGGCACTTCTGTCGAGCAGTTCCATAGATCAGTATAGGTTTTGAACAATGATCAAACACGCAAACTCGCATTCTCTTATGCTTCATATATACACTACAGAATGTAAGCTACTGCACACACATGTGCTGTGTGTGGACATTGTTTGCTTGTTTACGAGACAAAGTTCTGATTTCTGAATCAGTTAACTTTCTGAATGTGTTGTTTCAGGCTGTGCCAGTCATGGCAACTGATGCTTAGCATCATGCTTGGCTGTCATGGCTCTGACTGGGATGAGATGTTTGCGCTTTGAGGCAAATTGCATTTGTCTTTTTGTCATACCAATTACCTTGGAGACTGGAGATTTACATTGTGCAGGAACAAACAACAAACAAAAGCGTGCTCATCAACCAGCGAAATGCAGGGAAATTGGGTGGTTCTGTGGTGCATTTATGTGTCTTTGATTCAGCCGTACATTTTTCTGCTGTGTCCATCTGTGTTTGGCTTTCCAGAGTACTAGTGCATTAAATCTGTTTTGTTTTCCCAGCAGCATAGTAATAAAAAACAATGCTGGTTCGTTGATTGCAAAAAACAAATAGTCAGTGGCTGAAAACCTACAATAATAGAAATGCTGAAGGAAAATTAACCACAAAACTCTAGTGGGTGCCTTAGGCGTTCTGTTTAAGTACTCGAAGTGTTAACTTTTTGTATGAGTATGGCTGTGTAAAAATTCTGTTAAACTAATAGAGTTCTAGTAGGTTTCTGGTAGAATTGCCTGAAAACAGCATAGCCATAACTGTTCTACACAGTCAGAATGCAACTCTCCCCTTCTTTTACAATAAAACCTTCTTTTACAAATAAAGCTGTAAGACGAGCATGTTGAATTTAAAGGTGCCCCTACTATTTTGAAAACTACTAGGTTGTAATAGCTGGCAGAAATATCATGTACTACAGACTGGGTCAGTTTGAGGGACAGGGATTAACGCATAGTTCTGGAGTGTACAACATTTTTTGTACAATGGATTTCCTCCATAAATATTGTCCAATATTAGCCAAGGCTTAATCCCTTTATGGGAAATCGACCCATTATGCAATGATGAGCAGTTGTTTTCCACAAAACTGTCTATGTTTATTAAGTTATGTCACGGAGGAGACAAGAAATGAACTGAACTGCTCGCCCAGTGTAGCGTAGTGGAAGAGCCCAGTCGCGGACACACACGAAACAGCCGATAAACCACGCGATTTGATCTGTGAACGCTCCAGCAAGGAGTAAAGATTCCCACCAGGAATCAATGTTCTCACACGCACACAGAGAGTATATTAAGGGTTCCTAGGAACCAGAGTACTTAGACAGAGTACCTTAGACAGAGGGCTGGTGAAGAGCCGGCATGAGACCCAATGTCTGAGTGCAGATAGATACCTACTTCCTGTTTATATACTATGGGATGCAAGTCACTTCCGGTGCCTGATTGACGTCATGTGACTGGTGCATGTGACAAGTTAAGAAGTAATGATTGAAAGATTAACCTGCTTTGAGCATATATAGTAGGTACAGGCAAACTGAAATAAAACATCTGGACAAACTCATAGGAACATCTGTTATACAAGTCTCTGACAGAGTCGTGATTAAAGGAAGCTACCAGCAGATCCTGTGGGATTTGTCCACGAGGACACGAAGGCTGAAAATCGTTTATTTACTAATATTAGATCAAGCCTCATGGATGATCAAACCGCAGTGGAAGCTGCAGCAGTGTCTACAGAAAGCTGACACCATGATGGAGGACCTCAGGTTCGGTGTTTTATATATATAGAGAGAGAAAGTTTCAGGCTTGGAAAATAAGCTTCTTAAAATAGAATAATCATATATGAGCACTCAATTCTGGGTGAAATTACAGTCAAATGTGGATACATATCTTAAGTGTTTATAAAGGAGTACAGTGTGATTAACTACTTGCAGTGCACTGCACTCTTGACAGCTCATAAATGGTCCTTGACTTAAACATGGTTCTGTGAAAAAATCTTGAAGATAGAACCATTATGTGGAGGTTTTTCAACCTTAAACTGGTGGCCCGGTGGCCTAGTGGTAGCTGGTGGCCTAGTGGTTAGGAAGTTGCCCCTGCGATCAGAAGGTTGTGGGTTCAAATCCCAGGACTGCTGTTGGCACCACTGAAGTACCCTTAAACAAGGTACCGTCCCACCCACTGCTTCACTTGATGAATGGGTTAAACATAGTCTTATAGTCACCCATGTGACTATAATTTGCATTTAGCAGACGCTTTTTATCCAAAGCGACTTCCATTTCCTAACTACAGGGGACAGTCTCCCTGGAGCAACTTGGGGTTAAGGGTCTTGCTCAGTAACACAGTGGTGGTGGGCTGGAGGTAGGATTCGAACCCATGACCTCTTGTTCCAGAGGCAAATACCCTACCACTAGGCCACCCCCTATAAGAGGCCTCTTTAGTTTTTCCTTTACTTGAGAAGGTTCTTCAAACAAACAAACAAACAAACAAACAAACAAACAAACAAACAAACACACACACACACACACACACACACACACACACACACACACACTAGATGGCCTAGTGGTTAGGGCATTGGCCCTGCAATCAGAGGATTGGGGTTCAAATCCCAACTGCTAGTGTCACGGCTGAGGTACTGTCCCCACACTCTGCTCCCCGGGTGCCTCATTGGCGGCTGCCCACTGCTTCACTTGGTGAATGGGTTAAATACAGAAAAATAATTTCACTGTGTGTTGTACTTGTATGACTATGCATGTGATAAATAAAGAATCTTCTTCACTAATGCTATGCTTATGACTATGCTAATGTTAGCATTGTGCTATTGCTATGCTTATGCTAGGCTCATGCTATACTAATATTAGGTTAATGTTATGCTAATGGTACGCTAATGCTAGTCTAATGCTAAGGAAATGCTATGTTAATGCTATTTTGGAGGGGTTGGTATGGAGTTTGTGGGTAGTTTCTTGGCAGCAGGCCCTTTTAAAATTACTTCAGGAATTTTGTTTTTTCTAGTTAAGGGCCTGCCCTATTAAAATGAATGGGAGCGAAGCACGCATTCATTTCAATGGGCAGGCCATTATTGTTATTGTCCTTGGTTATTGTCCGTGGCGACGCTACACGGCCACAAAGATGGCCGACATGCCATAAAGAATGAATAGGGCTCAACTTTCGGATCGTCCTGCTCGGACACGCTTTGTCCAAAACTCACCAAACTTCAAGTGATACCTCAGACCAACTGTCCCAACACACCAATGCAGTCGTTGATGAACCGCACTTGAGTTTCCTCGTCTTTTGCTCATCCCTTTTTCCCTCATTCACTTCCATTCATTTTTCACCCCATTGAAATGAATGCAGTTTCAGGTGAATAGACTCTCAGTGTCCATACAGTGACCAAGCCTTATGAAACCTGGTATGAAACCTCAGGCCACGCCCCCAAAGACACTCCCGTTTAAAGGGAACTATATGGCCAAAAGTCATACGCAGCTGTCATACAAAACTTTGTGGACAATAGTATAGGTACACACACACACACACACACACGCACTAATGCTATGCTAATGCTATGCTAATGCGATGCTGATGTTTATGCTATGATATGACAATGATAATGCTAAGCTAATGCTAGGGTAATGCTAGTCTAATGTCAATATTAATACTATGCTAATGCTAGTGCTATGCTAATGTTATGCCAATGCTAGGCTAATTCTATGCTATGCTAATGTCTATCTACTGCTAATTCTATGCTAATGCTATGTTAATGCTAGGCTTATGCTAATGCTATGCTACCGTTAATGCTAGGCTTATGCTAATTTTATGTTAATGCTAAGCTTATGTTAGGATAATGCTATGATAATTATAATGCTAGGTCAACGCTAATGCTAGGCTAATGATAATGCTAAGATTATGCTAATGCTATGATAATACCATGCTAATGCTATGGTAATGCTAAGCTAACGCTAGTTTAATGCTAGGCTAATGCTATGCTTATGCTAATGGTATGCTAATCCTATGTTAATGCTAGGCTAATGCTAATGCTAGGTTAATGTTTAGCTTCTACTAATGCTATGCTAATGCTATTTTGGAGATGGTTGGTATGGAGTCTGTAGGTAGTTTCTTGGTGGCAGGCCCTTTTAAAAACATTTCAGGAATTTTGTTTTTTCTACTATTATAATAACAAATTGCAAATTTTTCCAAATTAGCTTTTTGGCAGCTGGTCAAAGAGTGTTTTTTTTTATTGTGGTGTATATTTTGTATCAGTTGTTTTCTAACAAACACTGAAAAACGAATCAGTCCATAAATGAATAATTCATTGGTAGTTTAGTGGTTAGAGCGTTCGCTCTGCAATCAGGAAGATCACTTACTTATTTGTATTTCTTATCTTGTTCTATTTTTTATATATATTTCTTTATTTTTATTCCTTTGATTCTTTATTTTTTTATTTATTTTTAGGTTATTAACTCTTTACCTAACTTGGACAGCAAAGAAAGGATTTCATTGCACAGAGAAAATGCCACTTTTTTTCTGTACATATGACAATAAACGCTTTGAATCTTGAATCTTGTGAGTTTGATTCCCAAGACTGCTAGTGGCACCTTTGAGGTTCCCTTGAGCAAGGTACCGTCCCCACACTCTGCTCCCCGGGTGCTGTGTTCCTGGCTGCTCGCTGCTTTACTTGGTGAATGGGTTAAATGCAAAGGAAGAAACATGCTGTTCACACTGTGTGCTGTGGTTTGTTCATGTATGACGGAATTGTCACTTTCATTTGCAATTTCTCTGCATTTTCTCTAGTCTGTATGCACAATATGAAAACAGCTGTGTTCTGACTTCTTGTGGTGTGAAAAACGTGATTTGTTGTAGAATCTCATAAGATAAATGTGTGGCTTTATGTGTGTATTTCATTTGTAGGTGAGCGTTCCTGGTGTTGTAGTCAGTGCTTGAATTTTCTCTCAGTATCAGAGAATTTCCTTTATGCATGTGGTTCTGAGAACGCATGCACTGATACTGACTGTTCTCTGTCTCTCTCTAGTGGTGGAGAGTGCTCTGACAACAGGAGGTTCTGGTCGTTGAGGCAGTGCAGAAAGAGAAACACAAAAGACAGCAAACAGACGCAGGGTTTCTTCTCCTAATCTGACAACTTTAATGTTAACTAGACCCTGAAAGAGATCAGTGCAGTTGTAAACAATTTATATTTTCAGTAGATATTATAGTTCACGAAGCTCTTCCAGTGTGACAGCGTTCATTTCGACATTTGTGAATTTGTGAAATTACCAATCAAGTCACGAACAGCAGGGGGCGCAAGGACCTGAGCTCCACCCTGGCAAGAGTGGAGTCCATTGGAAAGCCTGGAAAGCCAGGAAAGCGTATGCCCCAGCATGGTTCTGACATCCTTGTCATGTAAATACAATATATTGACAAAAGTATTGGGACGCCTGACCATTACACCAACAGGTGTACATAGACTTTAATATGGAGTCGGTGCCCCCTTTGCCGCTATAACTGCTTCCACTTTTCTCAGAAGTCTTTCTACAAGATTTTGGAGTTTCTGTGGGAATTTGTGCCAATTCATTCTGTAGAGCATTTATGAGTTCAGGCAATGAAGGTCTGGCTCGCAATCTTCGTTCCAATACTTTTGTCCATATAGTGTACATACAGGTACATACAGGTGAATTTTGATCCGAGGGCTAAGACCCGGTTGATTGTTGATATTTGTTCTTCAATATCAAATTTATTCAACTATATAAATGTACATTTTAATTTAACATTCTAAAAGGAGTGTAAATGTGTTTAAAGTGACACGGTATGCTCAGAGTATGAGAATGCTCAGAGAAAGCATGTGTTGCGTTAATTTAGACACGCTAAATGTGTAATTAATCAAAAACACAACTGGAGAGACGTTCCTCAGGACTCTAACTAAAGTCTAAAAAGTATAAATCGTTTATAATATAGTATAATATAATATAATATAATATAATATATAATTATCCATTAATTAATTCTAATAAATGCTATAGCATTATTTTGTTAGCATATTTTTCAGAATTTCTACCTTAAACATTGTGTCATTTAAATGTTATTCCCGTGCAAATTGTTTGGCCCAGATATGTTTGACATGGTTATTGCTGTGATATTGTTACACATGAGAGAGACTTTGGGCTCACTTTTGGTACAGCTGCCTGAGGTTTTGCCCAGTCTAAAGTCTGCACATTTTGGTGTATTATTATTGGTGCATCACTGGTAATATTATCGCTGGTACTGATCAACATCTATTTCAGTAGGTCTGGATATAGAACTCTGACTCTTTTGTGCACAGGGGAGGCCAGGATAGCAAATCATTGGTCTAAAACCCGAATTGCTATCAGCCTCATAATGCTGATTTTGCAGATAAGTGATGGGATGTCATTTTCCTCTGAATTCCACCAACGTTCATTTATGATTCAGTTTATTCATTCAGTTACCCAAGAACGCGATTCTCCTTAATAACACGCCAAGAAATAAAGATCCCACCTTCCACTCTTTAGTTGGAAGTGGACCCCCTCCTTGGTCAAGTCGTTGCAAAGGTTTGGGGTGCGTTTTGGGTCCTTATCCTGCTGCAGAATGAGTTCTCTGCAAAGATCTAAGCTAGAGGGTACAGCCGAGGAATGGAGAACGTCAGTGGTTTGATACACTGTAGTATCAATTTTTTAAGTCGTTTACTGGAAAAAAACATTTCCAGTTGTTTTTTTTCCAGTCGTTTACTGTGAATGTGTAAGCTCTTTGCCTTGTTTATCTTTCTGAGAGGTTGTTTAGAAGTTACTATTGGTCCTATGAGTTGACTACTATGTAGCCACCAACTCTCCTTCCTCCTGGAGATGTATTTTGCTGCAGTGTTAAGAAATGTAGTTTCCCACGACCTATGTCTAATATAACACCCCCCGCTCCTGCAAACTATGTCTAATATACCTTCAGATCAGGGGAGGACAGGAGAGCATACTACTGGACTTCAGCCTCTGGACCCCACGCAAAAGAAATGGAAACCAAAACTACTATCGGTGTCATCATGCGGAAGCTTCTGCACATAAGTGGTGGGAAACTGGGGACGTGCTAGAAGACACAGAACTCCCATTAGAATAACTTGGAAACATTATTTTTATCATCATAAAATGTTTTGCTGGTTCTTCTAAAAATGGACTTCTTAGTTACTAGAGAACATGCGTCTTACTCTTGACATCACCCTGTGGAAATAAAACTTTTGGCAGTGGTGAAGTGATCATTGTATTTAATGTCATAGCAATTGTATTGGGCACTTTGTTTTTGCATCTTTAATTTCACTCCTTTGAATCCAAACCCTTTTCATTACTGTTGTACCCTAAAGAGGACATCCTATTATATATCTCCTTGCTTTTAAACTTGTTAGGGCTTATTTAATGAGGCCTGAGGGATACTAAGACAATCTGAATGTCTTTCACCGTGTAGCGAGCTCTGAAGAAGTGTTACATAGGGTAGTTCCTCAGATAAGGCGTCTACCTCACAGATTACCTCTCTTGGACCCTCAGCTCAACCTCCATAGCCAAGAGGGCATGCACTTTTTATGGAGACGGATAAGAGTCAGCCTCCACCAAATACATTCTTTAGGAAAGCCTGCTGTACAGCTGCATCACTGTACCAAGTACACTCCAGTGATCCACCCCACCCTTTACTTTAAATATCTGTCATATTACACTCTGAACTTTCAATTGCCCTAATACCCAATTTCAGAAGCTACAATTTACACTCAGTGTGCTTCAATGCTGCCAACTGTCCCCTGTGCAATAATATACATATGGTAAAATGTTATGATATTCAGTCTGGAAGGTTTACATCCCCTTCGCATACTCTCTGTGCAATAATATTATACGTATGGTGCAATATTTCTACTTCTGGAAGGTTTAGATCCCTGTCCAACTTTACTGTCACCTGTGCAATAATCATATTTAACATTTACATTTACATCATTTAGCAGACGCTTTTATCCAAAGCGACTTGCATTCCCTACCTACAGGGGGCAGTCTCCCTGGAGACACTTGGGGTTAAGGGGTCTTGCTCAGGAACCCAGTGGTGGTGCTGAAGGTAGGATTCAAACCCATGACCTCTTGGTCCAGAGGCAAGTACCCTACCACTAGGCCGCCACCACCATTTAAAGTGCATTACTTGCCATTCTGGAAGGTTTACACTGCGTCCATGCTGTGCTGTTTCATTATATTACTGTTACATTGCTGTGTTGTCTATTTATTTTGTTTGTATTGATTCTGCCGTAACTCTGTTAAATGTTGCTATATGTTGCACAGTGGTCTATGGAGAAATGTGTCATCACACTATGTACATGTACACAGCTGCTGATGAGGATAAAGTAACCTATGACTTTTGATATGTTTTATTTCATATTGGAGGGAGGGTGCCGCCAAGCATGCTTCAGTGTCCACAGTGCCACCCAGCCTTTTGGAGAGTCCTGCAGGGAAGATGGTCTGCACCACCCAGTGTCCCAGAAGTCACTGACGAGTAGAGTCCTGGTCCTGTACAGTTACAGTGTCCCTCTCTCTCGCTCTCTCTCCCACTGTAAATACATAAATATAAACAGTATTGTGAAAAACTGTACTGTGCAACTTTTGCTTTGAATCACCTTGTTGTGCAAAAAATATTACTTCATGCCAGTCGAACTACCTGATCTTTTGTATATTGAGTATATTAAAATAAAGAAATGGGAAGAAATGTATTACTCCAACAGGCTGCAAAGTCCCAAAAGATACAAGCACTGGATGAGGGCGTCTGTCAAATGCCCCTTTACCTTTCCTTACTGGTGATTACCAGCTTAACCATCTGCACCTGTTTCTTTACTGGTTCAGGCCTTAAGCTAGATGGCTTTATGTTTGAATGATTCATACATAGGTCCCTCTTTGGCTTAGCAAATAAAAAACGGTTCTCTGCAACATGGATTGGACTTAAAATGAGAGTCAAAAACACCAAAGTGTGAATTCAGACGTCTTTCAGGTGGATCCAATCTACTCATCCAAGGCCCCTGCCTTGTAAAGCAAGGGGAATGCTAAAATTCATGAGAATGTTTAAAAGATTCTGCTTTTTACTCAAATCATTTGATAAATTGTCATGTAATATAATTTGTAATGGAAAAACTTTGTACTAAATTAGAAAACAATTTGAAATGGAAGAACGTTCAGTAATGATTCTAGACTTCACTGTATACAGTCATTCAGTGGGTTTTGATGTATGTGAGTTCTGTCTGAGTGTGTTAGTTGTGGCAACAGGAAGCGGTTAATGCTAAAAGCACAGTTAATGCATGAAATGTTTATGAATATACTGCCAGAGGCCTGAGGGATTGGTTTTGTAATTTTAGGCACTTATCCATTAGTCTTTAGGCACTTTTCCATTAGTGACGCAGTGGTACATACAGCAAAATATATAGCAAAATAGACCGCAGAGAGTATGTTTTTGTCAGAATTGCAAATGCTTTAGGAATAACATCTTTACATGAAAAAAACCTCAGAAGAGACGAATGACAGTAAACTGACAATGTTTGCATGACCTTCGTTTCCAACCACCACCAATTGACAGAATGATAACTTTTTAGCTGAGCAAAACAAAACAGAGCCATACATCATTACAACTGACCAATCAAGATCAAGGACAACTTCTCTGTAGTCAGTCACTCATCCAACATCCAGGTAAGTTTCCTCTGGTTGTTTGATATTTATGATATTTGATTGCTTTGATCTGATGTTTGATGTATATTATTATTAAGAGTTTGATATTTAGTATTATATAGGAGGGATATTCAAACCTTTTCTGCACTTTTTTTAAAAACTCTATTTATAGGAAATTCAAAAACAAATTGCACAAGGGCAGCTGGCTTTCCAGACATAACATGACACCCTCAGACATGCCCAGTTACTACTCGTCCAGCCTTCACCATTTCCAGCGACAATATAAAAGTGCGGAAACTTTTTGAACGTCCCTTGTATGTTACTTTCTAAAGGAAAAGCAGCAGTGCTTCACATGAATTGGAGGAAGCACATGTTGGCCTTCACCCTCCAAGTGTTGGTGATATCGTGTGACTGGGGAGTCCAGGTTACTGGATGGGACTGGACACTAAATTGGGGAGAGAACTGAATAAAAAACCTTTTTTTACCACGGTTGATACCTTTAAAAATGTTTTAATTAGGAAAAGTGTACCATTTCACGCTTCCTTCCTTGGAGGGCCTGCTTCCTATGTCAACAGTGAACTTGATCTTCCAAGGAATAAGGATCTGCTCGGTCAGCATATGTAAACAGTATGGGGAAATGTAAACGGTGTCACAAATTGTAAACAGCAGTAGAAAGCCAACCTTTATTAATAGGGAATTCAAAGCAGGAGGGTTGAATATTCAAATGTTTGTTTGTTTACGAGTCCTCTTCTAAATGTGAAGCCTTAAGACAGAACGACATTTTCCCACAGCAAAATTCAGTTGAGAAACAAGCTCGAGACATGGGACATGAAAAATAGATAACAAACTTTAACCTCAGAGGAAGTGAATCGTCCATTTCTCAGTATCTCAGTATAAAGATAATGTGGGGAGGGGGTCAGTGGGGTCATGCTTCACTGTTTCTGAGTGATCCACTTCAATACACAAGCGGACATATATATGTATATATGTATATATATATATATATATATATGTATATGTAGACAATTATGCTGTGAAGAATAGGCATATTGTTTATGTTTTTAACCATAATAATACAATAATAAAAAAAGGAAGTTAACAGAGCAGAGTTACTACCATTATACTGGTGAATAGTTCCGGTGAGGGTCAGACTGGCAGTTTTGTAGTGAATATAATTAGGTTAGAATGTTGCGCATATTAAAAAACAATTTCTTGTGCAGTGTATTTTTATGTATGATTTATTTATAACATTTTCACAACATTAACATACAAAACTTAAAGGACACAATCACACAAGTTATTAGAAAGTGCTATTCAGTACAATAAAGTGAACAGTTGTAGAAAAATGTTTAAGGCAATAATAGGAGGGTAATCACAATTACAATAACAGACGAGATACAAAAAACAAAACAAAACAACAACAAAAAAAGGACAAGGTGTGCTATCGATCTTCAGTATTAAAAATGAAACACTGATATACATACCAATGTCTGCCTAAGCCACGGAGGTATCGGTCAGACGAAGAGATTTGACATGGTTAAGAACAGGTTACAAAATTTTTGACAATTTAACCTGAGAACCCCGAAGTGAATGTTTAATCTTTTCTAACTTCATATAGGCAAGGGCATCCTTTATCCACAGGGAGTGAGAGGGAGCTTTGGGGCCCTTCCAGTGCATCAAGATAACTCGTCTCGCCAGGAGAGTGAGAAATGCAACAAGTTCAACAAAATAAGAGGGCATGAAAACAAGCCAGCCAGAGGTGCTGGGAGGGTATTAACTGAGGTAATGGCTGAAAGAGAATCAAAAACAGACTTCAAAAACAAAAAATAGCAGAACCAGAACATATGGTTACGATCTACTGGACCGCGATGGCATTTGTCACAGTTCAGGTCAGTGCCAGGATAGATATAGGCCAATTTACTTTTGGACCAGTGGACTGTATGCACCACTTTGCACTGCAAAACCCCACGATGAGCACAGATAGATGAAGTGTGTATTCTATTCAAGACTAGCTGCCAGACTGAAGGGCTAATATCGGTGCCAAGGTCTTTAGACCAAACAGAACTGTCTGAAGCAGAAGTGTGAAGTGAAAGGACAGTGGAATATAATGCTGACATTGCACCTTTAAGGTTAGGATCCATTTTAAGAATGGAGTCAAGAGGAGCAGAAGGAGAGATAGCAGGTAATTTAGGAAATTGAGTGCGAAAAAAATCATGAACTTGGAGGTATCTGAAAAAGTGGGGTTTTAGTAAATTAAAAGCATCTCTCAATTGATCGAAAAAAGCAAAGACAACTTTAATGTAAAGCTCTACTGAGGCAATCCCATGATCCTTCCAGTTCGCAAAAGTTTTATCTGTAAGAGAGGGAGGGAATAAAGGATTTAAGTGTAAAGGAGATGACCGAGGTATGGCCTGCAGTCCAAAATGTCGTCTAAATTGGGTCCAAATCTTAAGGCTGGCTTTAGTTATAATATATGTGGAGTACGAAGGTGAATGTAATGTCAACGGGAGACACAAAAGAGACATCAGAGATGAGGGAGCACAGGATACAGCCTCAGTCTGTAGCCACGGTGGGGGTTTATTGCTGAAACACCACCAGTACAGAACAGAGCGAATGTTTGCAGCCCAGTAGTAAAATAAAAAGTTAGGTAGGGCTAGGCCACCCAAACTTTTCATTTTTTGAAGAATGTCTTTCCGAATTCAGGAGACTCCATATAAAATGGGAGATGGAAGAATCGAGTAAACGGAAAAAATGTTTTGGTATATAAACAGGTAGACATTGAAAAAGGTATAGAAATTTAGGGAGCACATTCATTTAAATGCAGTTTATATGGCCAGCCAAGGATAATGGTACAAGAGACCAACGATGAATGTCCAACGATGAATGAGCCAGTTTTGCCTATAGTTGGGAAAGGTTAGCATTAAACAGATCTGAATACTTTCTAGTAACCCAAACACCTAAATATTTGAACATTTCCAAGGAGACCTTAAATGGTAAGGAGGAGAAATTATAAGACAAGGCTACGTCGTTAATGGGCATAAGTTCGCTTTTGTGTAGATTTAGTTTATAACCTGAGATTTGGCCGAAGTCTATCAGCAAATCCAGGAGTGAGGGGATGGAACGATCCGGGTCGGAGATAAACAGTAAAATATCATCAGCATACAAAGACAATTTATGCTTAATACCTCCTCTAAAAATACCCTGTATCTGACCGGATCTAAGGGCCACTGCCAAGGGTTCAATAGCAATGGCAAACAACAAGGGAGAGAGCGGGCAGCCCTGCCTGGTCCCACGCTTCAGAGGGAAGTAGTCAGAATAATCATTATTTGTACGAACCCGAGCCAGAGGGTTATATAAGAGCTTAATCCAAGAAATAAATATATCACCAAAACCAAACTTTTTCAGATAAGACCATTCCACGCGATTAAATGCCTTCTCTGCATCCATTGAAATAATAAATTCGGGTATGTCCAAAGATGAAGGTGAGTACAAAATGTTCAATAACCGTCTAACATTGTGGAAAGAACGCCTATTCTTAACAAAACCAGTTTGATCTGAGGAAATGATTGACGGCAAAATAAGCTCTAAACGTCTCGCTAGCATCTTTGCTAGTAACATCTGCACAAAGCAGGGAGATAGGATGAAGGCTACTGTCTTTTTTAATAAAAGACCTAACTTAATGGAAGTCCGCGTCTGTGCCACGCCTCCTTCTTCCGGACGTACGTCCGGTGTGACAGAAGTGAGAACCTCCTTACCGAAGATGTCGAAAAGAAGCTGGGAGAAAAACACAGTTGGGCGAGGACCTTCAATCTACTCCACAAGTCCGATGATTCTGATGTTTTGGCGTCTGCTAAAACTTTAGCCTTGAGAGAGTCATTTCCTTCTTTAAAACTGCAGCTTACGCTTTCATGTTTTTGAAGACGCTGTTCAATTTCAATAGCGTTGTCTTCCAATGAAGTAATTTTCTGACCAAGGTCAGCAATTGTGGATTTTATGCTGACCAGCATGAATGATAGCGAGTAAAAAGATGACTTGAAATCGGTCATGAGGGCAGCTCCGTGCTCGTTTAGCAGCAGGCTAATCTCGGCCATGAAAATGCTGCGGGCTGGAGAAGAATCTTTGTTTTTTTCTGTGGATTTCACCTTTATCTTCGACATACTTTCAAAGAAGTTCGATCTAGAGACACCTATTAATGGTTATTAGAAACTTTATGCATGGAATGCTGAGGTTTTGTAGGTTAACTGAAAAGTTGTTTGTAGTAGTGAGCAAATGCATCTACACCGGAAGCCTCAAAAATAAGTTTTCTTTGAGGACTGTTTTGAGCCATGGCACACTCTCCACCTTGAATGATGCCTTGGACATCCAGCAGTGTATTTGCAATCATTTCATACTAACATTTAAAACAATTCATGTAGTCTATATATGATGTTTATTAATTTCCTTTCCAAAATGAGTTGTAGTTCATTTTAAATGACCAATTTTTTATTGTCCTTTAGAGTGTTTGTTTTGTTTTGTTTTGTTCCTATGTCTTTAAGACTGGTATATGTAAATGACATTAGCTCTGACTGGCTGCACTCCATTATTTCAGTTGTGTATTTGTAGGGTTAAACTGGATGCTAAATAGGTGGATAAATGTAAATGTGTTGGTGTTTGTAATATCATGAAAACAACAAATTCAGACTGGGCCAATAAAAGTGACTCTGATTATTACAAATTTGATTATTACTACTGAAGATAGCAATATACACCATATACCATACAACTGTTACTTAAGATCATTTGCAGGTTGTTTCAAGCAAGTGATGAAACTCCAGTCACTGTCCTTGGTGCTGACCCATCTAAGCATTAGATAAGAAACAACTTTATTTATCCCGAGCGAAATTCTTTTATCATTAGCATGCTCGGTGCAACAAGAAGGAATAAAAGATAAATAGAAAAATGGAAGTCAATGGCGGAAAATGGGATGAGCGAAAGACGAGGAAAAGTCGAGTGCGGGTCATTACCGACCACGTTTGTGTGTTGGGATAGTTGGTCCGATGTATCACATCAAGTTTGGTGGGTTTTGAACAAAGCGTGTCCCAGCAGGACGATCCGAAAGTTGAGCCCGATTCAATCTCTATGGCATTTCGGCCATCTTTGTTGGCGTGTAGCGTCGCCACGGTAACGCGAAACGCCAATAAAAATACCACACCTCGCGCTGACGAGCTGAACGTTTTCTTATAAAGGTTGCCTGGGTACAACGAAATTAGTCCCACAGTTCCCTAAAGGATACCAAAACCAAGATCCTGGAGTGGCCCGCACAGAGCCCAGGCCTCAATCTTATTGAGAATTAGTGGCGGGTGCTCAAAGTGAATGTTCATGCTTGGAAAACATGCAGTTTGGACCAGCTAGAACAATTTGCAAGAAGAATGAGCCAATATCCCTCAGAAGACTTGTGCCAACCTAGAAAAGAACTACTCTAAGAGATTTTTGTCAGTTGTGGCTCTGAAAGGGTACACTATTGACTATTAATGGCCAGGGGACTAATAATTTTGGATGTCTCACTTAGTGGACATCCGAAATTATTATAGTGTATTTGTTTCCAAAATAAAAAACACGTTGTTAATGGTCGTTTTCATGGAGAAATCAAGAGTGTTGTCTAATTTCATAAGGGGGGGTAATAATTTTGGCATAGAGTTGTGTTTCAGTTTCTACACCAACAATATGTCAACCAACAAAATCTTCAGCCTGTTCCTGTAATCCAGATGTGTGACTGATTTCTTGTATGTTGTACGCAATTGTCCACTTTGCTAATGCCGCAGGGATAAATAAGGATTTTAAAACTTTTGAATACCCATAGTCACTATTTCCACCAATGGCAATGTGTGCCTTAAGACATTTTGCCAGCCTCATTATTTGGTGAGAAGAAAAGATAGAAAAAAGGAGAGACAGTGATGGAGACAGATAGAGAGGAGTGCATATCTTTTAGAGTGAGATCATGCATGCTGCAATAGCAATCCCTAAAACGTCTGCATAGACAGGAAGGCATTCATGTGCAATTTGCATCTTTTCAGGCTCTGATGCTTGCTACTATTGTGGATTCACTTATTTCCATTCCAGTGCAATTGAGATTGTTTCAGGGCCCAGGATGAGAAAACAGACCTCCCAAGGCTGATTAGAAATTCACACTTTTTCATTCACTCATCAAGAGAGGAAGAGCAAGCAGGATTGAGAATGACAACAGTGTGTGTATGTGCACACGTGTGTGTGTGTATGTGTGTACTGTGTGTGATGAGCATCCGGCTTGCATCAAGAGGTAAAGGACACTGATTTGGAGGATTAATTACATTTTCTTTCCTGGGAGCTCACAGCTGCACACTGTGCACCTTTGCCACTTTCTTCATCCAAGAGTCCAAACATCAAAGCTTTCGTACAATAAATATTTGTATACCTATGTACATTTTCTGCTGCTATTATTGTGCATTTATTTTGGTTGGATTAACACTAAACCACTTTCATAAGTCTTTCTGCACTATGTATCTGCTGATACAGTATACAGCAATATGGGCATCTCCATATTAAGGTCTGTGTATTTGATTGCAGTGTCATTAAAATTCCTGTTGGTTTAATGGTCAGGTGTCCCAATACTTTTGTCTATGTAGTGCATATAATGGCATGTATGATTGGGACATATTTATAATCAGTTGAATTTTAAGCATTTTAGTTCAAACTGCCACCATATGGTATATGTTTCAACTATATATTATACAATTTGAAGACTAAGCCCTTTCATGATCCCTTTGACTATGAGTCTTGGTCTTCCTTGTTATTTCATCTTTGCCTGAGAAGTATCATTGGTCCCGTTTGGTTGTTATATATTAGATGACATGATAATTCTGAATCCTATAATAATTATTTGCATGGAGATAACTCTGAAGTGACTGTAAAGCAGCATTCTTCAATTAGAGTCCTTGAGGGCCAGTGTCCTTTTCCCTCCAGAGTTCTCTCCTCAGACACACCTGAAAATAATAATCTGTTGAAATAGGGTTTGATTCTTCTGGGAAAATCACCAAACTGAAGAACTAAAGACGCTTGTTAAACAGAAAGTGTTTTAATCACAATAACAATAAGCAAAATATTTGTTCAAACCTGCTTAGTTCTAACAAAATAATCCCAAAAAACATAATTTTTTTTAAAAAAACATTAAAAACATTTATTATTGATATGTAAAACAAAGTTCAAATCTTGAGTGGCTCACAGCTGTCAAAAGGGCAGTTAACGAATACCCATGGAAAACTAAACAAGAATTTGCTACCACTGAGCCAAAGCAGTCTGTCAGCAGAGAAGCAAATTATACATCTTGGCGGTAATCATGCTTGCCTGATGAGATTAAAACGTACAAAATGCAGTTAGTAGTGATCAGCATGCGTTTCCTCCGGTGCTGGGGCGAGACTAAATATGTGCTGGGACCTGCAGGGGAACGGCAGTGTTGCATTATGAGATAGAACCCCACCGAGAACAGCTGAAGACCCTGCCGACTCACTCCAGAAGGCTTCATTATCATGTCATAGTCCTCAGCGCCTTTCACAACTTCTGCTTATTTAGACCCCAGGATTTGAGTTCTTTTGTTTCAGGCAAGGAGGAAAGATGAGGTCACACGTCACTTGCACTGGAAAGGAGCCAATAGCTGTATAAATGACTGGAAGACCAGTAGAGAGGTGTCTAGGTGTCCGGCTAGTGCACAGAATGCCAGCTTTAATGTTTGAGTATAGCGGTAGATTTCACACTCTCAAAACATCTAGACTTTGCTTTTAACAGTGGGCTTGTTATTGCTTTTGGTTGTTAAATTTGTCCGTCTTTAAACACATTTTTAAATCAGCTATGGATTATATAGCCATGGATACTGGTTAACATTACTCCGTCATCTTTACATCCCAAATATTCCCATATCTAGGCTCTAGATATTATTATTTTCTTGATACTTGCACCTCTCCTTCTCCTATAAAGGAACAAACATGCTGGTTAAAAGTATATTGCTTTAATCAGTAATATCGAAGTGCTTGAAATGTTAGCTTACAATGTTTCAAACTGCTGAGCTTGATTGAAAGTTTTAAATAGAAGCTAATGTTAATAAAGGTAATTGTCAATTTAGCCATATAAATGTACTGATATCCCAGATTTTAAGGTATTTTCTTAAAAGATAACCATTACATATAACAATATTATGTTTTGATTAGAGCACTACAGTGGCACATGCCAGCCGTGGAACCAGAGATGATGTCTAACATGGCTAACGTTGCCAAAGAAATGACTTTTCAGGTAACAGGTGTTTTGTTTGGTTGAATGAGATTTGGACAATGACAAAAGATCCTGGTCAAATGATGGTCCTTTGTTGATTTTCTAAACAGTAATAAGTACTTTTTTTAACACACTTGTACACAATACATAAATGCAAATTGCTGTTTACTTGCTAAATTTAACATATTGAAATAAAATATAAAATGTGACCTGTGCTAAGGTCATGATACATTTAAAGTTTATATACAGAATGTTAAATTCAGCAAAAATAAATTATCCACTAAAAGCAGGCAGAATGGCCATAAACATACTGAGCAAAGTCCGATCTTAAAAATGGTTCTTCAAGGGTTTTATAGTGGTAATTGATCTATATGGTTCTATATTCTATGCAAAAGAACTGAACATTTTTGCCTGGTTCAACTGCTGTTCTATTATAACGCAGAACCTTTTACAACCATTTTGCACATTTTATTTATGTTTCATGTTCTGTAACTATCAAACTAAAAACAATCCAAAATTGATTATCTTCCCAGCTATAGGTTTATGAATGGTTCCTAGAAACTATGATCAACATAAACGAAGAATATTTAAGCTGGAAAATATTACCCATCTCAGTAACTTAGGATTCTCAATGCAGTGAAAATTAATCATTAAAATTAAATCAATTTCAGTGACCAGTGAGGTTGTGAGCCTGCTCAGCCACCCAAACTGAAGCACAATGGACTAGAACAACCCAAAAAAACAGCCTGGAGTCATCTTCAAAATTAAGGTTAGTTGAAGAAACAGTGTATGGTTTGAAATACAAATGTTACGTTCTGCATATAAAGTATTTTAATTAACTTAAAATATCACCCAAATGCACATCATTCAATACAGGCTGGGTATTACGGGACTCAATTATTCAAAATTATTAACAAAAATATTACACTCTTGCTTATCATGCTGTTGTATGGCTCTCATTAGCTTTCTGACACATCAAAACAAAACCCAAAGGTATTCAGTTATTAATTAAAGTAAAAGGTTACAGAGAAAACAATGAAAACATTTGCAAGAGAGAGACAGAGGGAGACAGAGAGAATGGGATAAAAGGAGGATTGGAAGAGAGGGAGAATGGGAGGGAGGGAGAAAGGGAAAACAATTTCAGAAGTCATTTTGCAAAATGTATTGATATTTTTATTGTTTATTTTAAAAGTACACTCTTGGCAAAATGGTCCTAAAAGTACTAAAACAGTTCTTTAACATAACAGAACCCTTTTTATGCTATACCTTCCCATGTATGTGTACACTATATTGTCCAGACATCCCTGCTAGTTCCATTCTTGACCCAGGCATTCTAATTACACATATGAAATTTAGAAAAGCAGTAGAAAGAAAAGCAGTAAAAGGCACAGCTTGGGGCAGCTGCGCATGGCCCTAAGGTCACTAGGGGTATAAAGGGGTATTAAAATTGGTATAGCCCCGCCCAGGGTAAGTCCCTGCCTCACGTCCATTGAAGCCGGCAGAGGCTCCAGGCACCCATGACCCTAGTAAGGAATAAGTAGTTACAGAAATTGCATGAATGAAAAATTGGTATAAAAGCCCTCAGCACTGGGTTGTGTTGCAGTGGTGCACTGGAGCTGCACTCTTTGGAGTGATGGATCATGAGTGAACGCATTTGAGAAGACTTGGGTTGCTGATTCCGAACTAATCATCAGTACCTGACCTCACGAATGCTCTTGTGGTTGAATCCTCATGACAACATAAGAGTAGAGGCTAAGTATAAGTAGCATAAGAAGTCTAATACCCATTTTCAGAAGTGACACTGAATGGTGTCTACAAAATCTAAAAGATGCAGACAATTCCAGAATGATTTCCACCCTTCATGAAAAAGAGCTAAAATCAATGTAATAAACAAACCATAAGTGCAATGAGTGATTCGTCTTAAATACTGGCATAATGGGTTGTCGGGGTGCAACAAATTAATAATGGTCCCCCAGAGGACTGTGAAAGAGGCGATCCCATGTGTGAACTCTCTGGGCAGATATTTTGCCTGGAAAATCAGATAGTATGATGTAGTCCCACTGCTAACAGGTCAATGTCCAGGCCACGAGACATTAATCACAGTGTGACCCGGGCACCATCTCTCATTAACAGAAAGTGAGTCCTCCCGCCTTGCTTTTTCCACTCTCACGCCGAGTTCTACCTGCCCAAACACACGAAAAGCCAGCAACATCCACGGCAGAGTCAGGGTAGTTCATGCAGCCATGTTACAGTAAAGCACATCAAACTGCACTCACAAAGTTCCCTGTTGTGTCTAACTAGACTAATTCATGAGAAATTGCAATATATTTAATATAAAAAGAACAATTTAAATAAATGTGAAACTATTAAGATGATTAGGTGAAACACAAACATCTCCTCATTTTGCTACATTTAGGTCAGCAATTACTCTAATAATAAGAAGTATAATTTACTGCAGTGCAGGTACAGCTGAGAATTAAACGTGAATTGTATTTAATCAGCATCAGATCTCTCAGTTTAATTTACAATAGCCAAAAAAAAAAACATGTACAATGCTGTTAACTTAACATCAACACAATACAAAAAGGCAGTGGCAGAAATGAGCCTGATCATGACGGTTCTCCTTTTGAGGTGTTTTTTTTTCATTGTCTTTGAGCAGAGGTCACCAATCTGATCTAGGTTTCCATTACAATCAGGCAGAAGCACACCTGATTCCACTTGTTTAATCAGTCAGACTCAGTCTTCAAACAACTGGCTAGTTATATGAGGTGTGCTCTCACAGGGTTGAAATAAAAACGTGCAGACAAGCTTTTGACCTCTTTGTTAAAGTGTTTCTCCCTGGTGCCATCACCATCAGCATCAATTACTAGTGTTTAGACAAGTGTTGTTTCATGCATACTGGTCCTTTTCCCAAGAATTACCTATCCATATCCCAATAACAGACACATCTATTTTTGTCATTTTACACATTTGCAAGGCATCTTCTTCAAGTGCACAAACAATGTCTTTGAATTTACACATCTATCCTGGAATAAATATGAAAAAATATGTCCATTAAACATCTTGACATGTCTAAAAAACAAAATCGACCGTCAAATTTTTTTTCCAGACACACGAATGAACGACTTTTCACAATAAAAAAATAAATCATTTACACCGCTAAGAGGGTATTTCAGGTCAGCCTTAAAGTTTAGGATTTTTCACAAAATTCAAACTTTAATTTAATAATTTGAATTTAAAGTATTTGACAGGATAATAGTCATACAAATATTAAAAATAAAGAGTCAGTTTCCATTTCCTCACTATGAGGCCTGCAATAAGAGCTAATAACATTAATACTTTGTTGCAAAGGCACTGTTGGCAATTACGGCTTTGAGATATATGGTAAGAAGTAAATTGATTTTTTTTGCTGTATTGTGGTTTAATCTTGGCCCGTTTTGGTCCATTTTCTCTTGAGTCATTCCAGACTCAATTTCAAAATCCTCCATTCATTTTCAGTAGGATCAAAGTCAGAAGATGGCTTTGCCATCCAGACACTTTTATCTTTTATATATCTCTTATTTTGCTGATGAGCTAAAATTCTACTTTTAACTTGTACTGAGATATCTGCTTTTAACATTCTACAGTGAGATAAGAAAATCCTCTAGCATAACTAGCATATTTCTGGCACAGAATCATTTTAAATAATTAAGAAGTCAACAGGAAAATCAGGCTACAGTGTCTCTGCTACCTTTCTGCCAGTAAGGATTTGTACATAGCCTTTTGCTGGTTAACGAATCCTTTTCAGTAATCTGAGAGTTAGAACATAGCCTTCAGCATGTATTTTCAACTGCAAATAAATTGGCAAGTAAGTAAACTGAATCGAGTTTAAAAAAATTAAACAGTGTAACAGGAGCTGAATCGGTTGTTGGATGAGTAATAGCTGGTGCCAGAGCCAAAACAAACTGTACAAGGAGTCAAATTATGCATACTGGCGGGTGCTACAGCAGTAATGTGCCAGAGCACTGGCATAAACTAAAATAATACTATAACAAAACAGACTGTCTGCCTTGGCTGCTGTTGCTCTCAACAAGAAAGAGTGGACATTTTTCAGGGGTTTAACTGGCAATGTGATCTGCCACACTGAGTAATCCCTTTTGTCTTCGGGTTTGGGAAAGAGTAAAAAAGAGAATAAAAGCGTGTTATGGTCTCTCTAGCTTCAAAAACCTTCTGAAGACTCATCTGTTCAGAGGGCATCTCCTCTGCTAATGCACTTGCATTACTCTTACATAAAGATTTAGCACTTAATACTAGAAACTTGGATGTATTCTCATATTCTTAGTTGCTTTGGATAAAAGCATCTGTCAAATGATTGTAATATAATGTAATGCAATGTAATGTATGGTATATTGTTCTAATGTACTTTATATGGACAAAAGTATTGGGACATGCTTGTTTCTCAGGGTTTGGGCTAGGCCCCTTTCTTCCAGTGACAATCTTAATGCTTCAGCATACCAAGACATTTTGGGCAATGCCATGCTTCCAACTTTGTGGACAGAGTTTTGGGAAGAACCATTTCTATTCCAGAGTGACTGTGCCCCAGTGCACAAAGCAAGGTCCGTAAAGACACGGTTGGATGAGTTTGGTGTGGAAGAACTTGACTGGCCTGCACAGAGTCCTGACATCAACCCCATCCAACACCTTCAGGATGAACTGGATCAGAGATTGCGAGCCAGAGCTTCCTGTCCAATATTAGTGGAATAGATGAAAGGAATAGATGAAAGTATGCTGCAAAGCTTAAAAAAGTCGCAGCAGCCATTTATTAGAGATAAATTTATCCACTGCCAAAATCAAAAACAATGAGACAACTTCACACTTAACACATACATACAATCTAAAATGGTAACTATCAGCTTCCATTACTTGTCAGCAACATTAGCCTTGTAGATCCAGTGCAAAATTAAGGAAGAATTCGTCTCACCAAACATTAGGCTACATGTAGGTAGAGTTAGTAGAGTAAATCTGTAAATCTATGCATTAAATCACCAGATAAACCGAGAGAAGCCTGAGTGAACATCTGCACATTGCTTCCTCGTAAATAAAGGATGAATATGAAATAAACAGGAATATTAACGTGAAGAAGTCAAAGTGTTCGTTTCAGTTCTGACTGTCATGTATTGTGGTGCTGTTCTTATCTGTAGTTAATGATATGAAAAGGTCCCCAAAGCACCTGGATAATTTTACAAAGGTCGCAATAGTCTGCAGTAGTCTGATGCCCTTTGACATAGTCTCTTTCACCCTTTTGCTCAAATTCATTTTCGCCTCTCAGATATTTCTGACTAACATAGATAAGACCTTCCTTAGGCCTTCTTACAAGGGCAAAATTAAATGAAAAAATGTTTCATGCTACTACACACTAAAAGTGGAGCGGCCCCATAGAAAAACAAGCTTTGGATCTGTAAAGTATTTTTGACTGAATGTGTATTTAATGTTTCAAATGAAACATGATTCTTTCTGGAACTGAAAGTGATTCTTCTTTGGCAGCATTATTTTTCATAGCATGTTTTTGCCTTGATATTCTTCATAAATGCTCTACATGGACATGAGCATTGGAACACACCTGATTTTCAGGGTATAAGCTAGGCCCCTTACTTCCAGTGAAGGGCAATCTTGAGGCTTCAGCAGACCAAGACATTTTGGACAACGCCATGCTAACAACTTTGTGGACACTTTGGGGAACTTTGGGGAAGGCCCTTTTCTTTGCCCCAGGGCATAAAGCAAAGCCCTGATCTCATTGTTGGTGCCTCTGCACCAACAATGACGTGATTGAAGTCTTTATTTGCATGGTAGCAAAGAGTGTTGCTTATAGCATCATAAAGTTATTTTAGATACATTCTTTGGGCAATAGGTGAATGTTAAGGAACCATTCGGTAGTGAAAGAAATGCCTCAGACTTTGTGTTCAGGAACCTCAATTTTTTGATAACAAAACACAAAACTGATTCAGAGTGGAGATTGTGCGGTTGAAAAAGGCAAAAGCAGATAAAATGGTGCCCCTGTGGTGGACACATACGGACGGGTTTCTATTAAGTGTGTGCCTCAACCAACAAAATCACACTGAAGCATCCATGCTTCACAAGAATGTCACTGGGGGTCCACAAAGCAAGAATTGCACCAGCCAGATTTTCTAAAGCCTTTTGTTGTGTGTAACTCTCATCTCTCTCCATCCATCTACATTATCTTGTCTTCCCAGTCTGAGAACACAGTCATATGACTCAGTTGTCAGTGGGTGGAAAGTAATCATGGTCTGGAATGTTATTAAAGCGCACAGCTTCATTCACTTACCTGCTCATCACTGTGCCCAAACATTGGAAACTCTTTTATCAGTTTCCAATAGGCAGTTCCAATTTGCATCCTTTCCTCATTTTTTCCCTACACAAAATTATGAAATTTGCTGTTTTAGAACTGAGGTGGTCACAGTGGCTGTAGTAAATAAATTATAAATAGGGTTAGGGTCTTTAATTCAGGAAAGGACTGGCCTTTTTAAAATGGGAGGGTTTCAATGATCTGAGCTTTTAATATCCTTATTTTTTTTATATCCTTATTTTTAATATCATTATTTTTTTTGTTGCATTTCCCCCACTTTTCAGACTGCTGTTAGCTTTAGCTTTATAACTGTTGTTGTTGATACATCTTCATTCCTGGTCTTTATACCCTCTCATCTCTTCACACTGCTTTTGTGATTGCTTCTCCCTGGGAGCCAAACCATCCCACTTCCCTAGGTCACTTTTAGTTTGCGAACATCCCAAAAAATTCTACGACTCTCCACATGTTTAGATGTTTTTGTAAATATTTGTAAAAGTCTGTATTTGGCTGGTTTCTTCACTGGTTGACAACCTCTACCTCACTCTACCTTAGTTACCAGTCCTGTATTCACCTCTAGACTTTAGCCTACCCTGGCTTTGCCTGTTGTCTTTAGTGAATAATGACAAAAATTCCCAATGCCAGTTAAGAAGCTGGTCTCAGATGTATCATCCAGTGACTGGGTTTACTTCAAGGACCATGACCTATAGACACAGACAGAAGGTCAGACCAATCTGCAAAATTGGCACATATTATGTGGTGCTAATAAATGGAGTAGAGTGTAGGGCCATGTAATCTGATGTGGCACAGTTTCCATTATCACACTAGGATGCAGATACAGAGAATCCTTTTCATAATCTCCTCTGTCTTTGCTGGAAGTAGAGACGCTGCTCAGCCTTCTTGGCAATGTAGGCAATGTTGGCAATGTTAAGGGTCCAAATGAGGTTCTCTGCGATGTAAACACCATAGAGGAGGTGTTCGGTTCAGGTCTGGGTGGGGACTGAATTTATGCACTTCATGACAAGCCTCAAAGCATTTCGTGATGAGTAGGCGTGTAACGGTACAGAAAGGTCACGGTTCGGTTCACGCTATAGTTCTGACATCACTGTTCAGGATACAGCGAAATTAAGCAACAAAAAGTTCTAAAGAATGAGGCTTGGGTTGTTTTCGTTTATTTTAAATAAACAGCAGTGTATTAACCAGTAAACACACACTCTTGCTTATATTTTCATGTATGTGTAAGGCACCACACTACGACCGTTTATGATTTACTTGCGCTTTTTGGTCCCTCTGTGATTCCATATTACTTCAGTCACGTCTTCTCCGTCGTACCCTGTATTCTCCGTACGACATCATGTACTGAACCGTGACCCGTGTACCGTGACGGTTCGGTACGAATACATGTACCGTTACAGCCCTAATGATGACTCACTGGGAGGACTGCAGTAATTAATGTTGCTAATGTTGATAAAAATTAGAGCTCAATTGTTACCCGAATAGCCTAAATCATTTCCAAACAAATACATCACCCATCTGCCTTTCGACCTACCCAAATGTCCAGATCTGCATCAAGGTAGAACATACTTCTTGTGCTTTAGGATGCAGACTTTCTGTGAGCTATAAAGAAGAAATGAACTAAGCGTTGTCGTTACGGGCCTTATAGCATTCACACAGCCTCGTTCTGCCTCTGTTTTAGCCATCAGCTTCCTCCTATCTCAGTTCCATGCAACTTTGAACATTTTTACCCAGACCATTATTCTTACTTCTAGCCTTTAGCACCATTAGAAATCTTTTGTACATTTTCAGACAGTACCAATAAACATCAAGGGCCAGCAAGGTCCAAACCGTCCAGCTCATGCACACATGATCATTAAATCCATGACCACCTCTGGAACAATGGTGAAGTACGGCATAGTGACAGGGCATCAGGGCCATCACCAGATACTCTGTCAGACCATGGCTGATGTGAAGCAAAACTCTGCTCCGTGTCAACCCCTGGAACCAGACAACCCCAGACCAGACAACTTTCCTGCACATGTGCTCAGAGGATGTGCAGAACAGCTGGCAGATATTCTCACATCTTCAACATCTCTCTGAGCACCACCATTGTTCCAATGTGCTTCAAAGCCACCACAATCATCCCCGTGCCAAATAAGTTATTGGTGTCCTGCCTCAATGACTATCATCCTATCACACTCATACCCATCATCATGAAGTTCTTAGAGAGGCTTGTCATGAGGTACATAAAATCGCTGTGTTTTGTACAAACATCGCTGGTGCGTATTGCACTTAGCCCCGTCCCCACCTTGGCTACTAAGATCATGTGATCGTCATGCTGATCCCGGCATACAGATCCCTCGTCAGATATGCCAAGCCCATTCACAAGCAGACTAAGATCTGGCCCACAGGCACCATATCTGCTCTTCAAGGTTGATTGCTCCAGTGTCTGTAGTAATGTGTTTTTTTTTAAGAATACATTTTTGTGTGGTGCCACCCCTGCTTAGGATCATTTTTGGAATATTACCAGTTACAATGATAATTTAAAATCTGTGTTCAAAGCATTAAACATTCCTAATTTATGCCTCTGTACTGGGTTGTGCTATATAGTTGTACTTAGCAGTTTGTTGGCAGATGTACACATATATCTAAAGCGTATCATTGCTGTCATCATTTGTTGCTGCTGTTTCTTTTAATGCTGATGTTGAGAGATATGATAAAAGGAACAAAACAAGAAATTAGATTTTGGTCCAGTCGAGATGAATTCTTCCTACATCAGTTATGCTAGTGCTCAGAGAAAAAAGTCCTAGACATTTTCTAAGGACAGTCAATTAATTTCCCTGGAGCTTACTCCATTCCTTAAATGATACATTTCAAACACATCCCACAGCTTTAGCTTTGCACATCTCTACAGTAAATTCAGAAGTTTCAGCGTTTTTAATGTGTTTATGCAAAACAGGGCCAACATCAGAGGCTGAGCCCAACATCAAGTGGTGAGTGTTCATTTTTGAAAATAACACAAATCTAGCGTGAAAGGAATGTTGGTTTGACCTTTAATGAACAACATTCACCGATCGGCCGCAACATTAAAACCATTAATGGTTAAAGAGAATGACACTGATTATCTGATTGCAATAGCACCTGTCAAGGTGTGGGATATATTAGGCAGCAGGTGAACAGTCTTGAAGTTGATGTATTGGAAGCATGTAAAACAAGCAAATGAATTTGGTAAGAGCCAAATTGTGATGTCTATATTAAGAGGTCAGACCATTTTCAAAATGTCAGGTCTTATGCTGTGTTCACAGAATGCTCCCACAAAAGTGAATGAACAATGAACCGGTGACAGTGTCATGGGTGGCCAAAGATTATTAAGCAGACCAAGCAAGTTAGCAAACCCACCTCAAACCTTGTGGAATTTGACTTTTTCCATTCATTTTGCTGTAATACATTAGTGTTAAAGTGATTATGTGCAGTTTACCAACATCAGAGGCCATTGAAAGGATCCACAGTAGCTCCGGCCTCATCATGCCTGTGATGCAAAACATCAGGCTAATGGACTCATGGGAGAGTCATGGCAACTGACAAGACTTAGATAAACAGTAAGGCATGTGCACCTACTGTTTTAAACACTCAGTGTTTACACAGGAGTATTAAAAAAAAAAAACTATCATGTTTGAAAGTATCCGTTGCTTCAAGACCGCTTACAGTCTGTGTATAGCTTAGCAGTTCATAAAATGACACATTACTCTTTCAGATCAATGCTAGAGCTTTTATAACAGTCATAAAAGTAATAATGAAGGGTATGCACCCGTGTAAAGTTGTAAAAGGGAAACTGTTCAAATAACAAATTCCAATATTTTCTCAATGGTAATCCCAAATGGGATTACTCAAGTGACTAAAGCAGCGCAATGTAGTCCCAAAGAGTGCTGAGCTTACGATTTTTAACATTTGTTGATAAGCTGTAACTGGACATGGGGGAAAATTATCTGCACTACCAAACTAAACTTGGATCTTAGTTGATTATTTAAACTAAACTGATTATTTAAAAAAAAAAAAAACACCACATGTGCCTTTGTCATGAAGTCATCATTAAGTCTCATAAATCAGGTTCCCAACCCATGCCCTGATCCCCACTGCTTGGCACATTTTAATTCTCCCAACACACACAATTCCATCAATCAGCTAATAAATAAGACTTTCTTGGATTGTTGTAGGTGTGTTAGAGCAGGAAAATGCTAAAGTCTACTTGGCAGTGGGGCTCCAGGACCAGAGAGAATCTATGGCCCATAGAACTATACTATATTGATATATCCTGATATATGACCTTATTTTACTGAATATGTATTGCTGTTCTGTAATCTCCAGTACTCCTTCAGATGTTTCATTGCTTTGACTTCATTTTGACCTGCTCTTAGCTAGTGTACGGTTTATATGGCTGGTTTAACTTTGTCCAGTGGTTCATGTTAATGCACTAAGTTTGGCTTGTGGTTCATATTAATACACTAAGATTGGATAGAGGTTCATTTTGATGTGCTAGTAGTGATACTAATGCACTGGGATTGGTTAGTAGTTCGTACTAATATAGGGTTGGCTAGCAGTTCATACTCAAGCGCTGAGATGGGTTAGTAGTTCGTACATACATTTTAAGGACGAAGGTACTAGGACGCCTGATCATCAATACATAGACTTTAATATGGAGTTGGTCCCCCCCTTTGCAGCTATAACAGCTTCCACTCTTCTTGGAAGGCTTTCCACAATATTTTGGAGTGTTTCTGTTGGACTTTGTACCCATTCATTCTACCTAGCATTTATGAGGTCAGGCACTGATGCTGGCTCACAATCACCATTTCAGTTCATAACAAAAGTGTTGGATGGGTTTGAGGTCAGGGTTATGTGCAGGACAGTCAAGTTCCTCCACGCTGAACTCATCCAACCATGTCTTTGTGAACCTTGCTTTGTGCACTATGGCACAATCATGCTGGAATAGAAAAGGTTCTTCTTCAAACTGTGTCCACAAAGTTGGTAGCAGAATGTCTTGGTCTGCTGAAGCATTAAGATTGTCTTTCACTGGAAGTGCCCATATAGATGGTAGGACTAGTTAGTAGTCTGTACTCATACTTAGTAGTTAACACTCATGTACTAGGAATATTATTATTATTATTATTATTATTATTATTATTATTATTATTCACCTCGGTTTCTTTATTTATTCTTCTTTTTATTATTATTATTCCGTCGCACTTAATGTGGCCCGAACCGTGGCGCGTACCCAGGCAACCTATATATCAAAACCTATATATCGCGTCACCGCGAGGTGTAATATTACTTTTGTTTTTTCAAGATATTATTATTATTATTATTATTGTTGTTGTTGTTGTTGTTGTTGTTGTTGTTGTTGTTGTTATTATTATATTCCTCACTAGGATTGGTTAGTTGCTAGGATTGACAAGTGGCTTGATTAGCATGAAAATTACAAAACCAAGCAGCAATTCTCGACCTTCAAAATGAAATCTGACAACTCCTAGGACAGAACTTCTTATTTCGGCGTTATTATAGCCTTTTAGTCCATATCCATGCGCTAGAATTGCGCTAGAACAGAGCAGGAGGCGGGATTTGTCTGAATACGGGTGGAGAAAATAACGCAGAGCTCAGATATGAGCCAGAGCCACGAACCTGGAGACCACATCAACCTCGACACACATGAAGAGAGTGTCTGAGACAAAAGAAAAGATCCCAAACGTCAGAAAAACATTTCACCCGGATTTCCTAGAACAGTATCTTTAACTGCATAAAAAACATATTTTTATATGTTTTGCGTAAAACGCAAACTAATTCAGTAACTCGTGGAAGACTTTCTGGACTGAAATTCTGCACCATGTCTTTAGACGAAGCTTTCGTGTCGATCCTCGAGGACAAGTCTCCTTCCAGCAACGACTCGTGGGAGCGCACGGGCGCAGGGGTCGCCGGGGGATCCTCTCTGTTCCGCGCGGGGGTCTTCATCGCCGCCGTGTACGCGCTCATCATCGCCGTCGGTCTCGTGGGAAACGTGACGCTTATCCGGACCTTCTGCACAGCCAAGTCCACGAGGAACGTGCCCAACCTCTTCATGTCCAGCCTTGCGCTCGGGGACGTGTTGCTGCTGGTCACGTGCGCGCCGGTGGACGCCAGCCGCTACCTGGCGGACGCGTGGCTCTTCGGGCGCGTGGGATGCAAACTCATCCCCTTCATCCAGCTCACCTCGGTCGGAGTGTCCGTCTTCACCCTCACCGCGCTCGCGGCAGACAGGTGGGCAACAGAGCCGCAGGTGCGCGTGCAGAGTCCCAAAGCGGGATGGTCTCGTGCACAGTCCTGTTCCAGGACCACGAGCATTCCCCAAAGCCCCTTCATTAAAGCCCTTTAAAATATAAACCTTCTAAGGTTGGAAACTATAAATGGTTCTTTGGGTAGAGCAATGGTTCTCAAAAAAAACCACTTAACACTAAAAGGCCATTTGCATAAGTCCACTTGCCTGGAAAAAGGTTCTGCACCATAACAGAAACTAACAGAACCTTTAAAAATGTTTTCTGCTATTGTTACAAACGAAAGAACACTTGGGGAACCATTATAAAGAACCACTGGAGTTGGTAACCTGGTGGTTAGGGATCTGCCCCTGCAATCGGAAGGCTGTGGGTTTGAATATCAGGACTATCGGTGGCACCACTGAGGTAGCCTTGAGCAAGGTACCGTCCACACACACTGCTCCCATGGTGCTGCGTCACTGGCTGCTCACTGATTCACTTGGGTGAGTGGATTAAATGCAAAGAAAAATTTCACACTGTCCACACTGTGTGCTGTGCTGTGGTGTGTTCACATATGATAAAGGAAAACTTTACTTACTTACTTATTTGATGTTGCTAAGTGTGTGTAGAACCCTTACATTAGCTGGAGGTTCAGTAACCTTTTAAAAGGTGGGTCACTCTTGTCTCACCTGGTTTACATGCTTTGTTTTTTAAGGAATCCTTCACTGAAAGGTTCTTTACACCAGAAGTGTTTCTTCTATTCTATCACCACAAAATGCCATCTTTGGGCATGTGCATATGCTGCGTGTGTGCTTAAAAGAGCAGCAGAATTCTCACTGATAATGTAATATCTCTTTATATTACAATATTGTTTATTACTATATAGTTACAGCAAAGTCCCCAGTGTTGCATCAGCCTGCATTTGAATAATCACTTATATAATAATGGATACAACACTGGACTTTGTATGTAACAATAGAATTATGGAATTTTCAAATGACAGCGACAAAGGTAAAAGTGTGATATCCAGTCCCTATAGCTGAACACTGTCTGGACGATGTTCAGGTGTGTCCATCTGGATTTAATTGACTTCACTGAAGTGTAGGTGTCAATTTAAAAGTGGTGAACTCAATGAACATTATGAATGTGCACACAATGAACATTAACCCCTGCGGCAGCCTGAGATGTGTGTGCCGTCAGTCTCCTGGAATGATCCAGTGACTTCATGGAAAACAGCCAGGCTTCTCATTCCTGTGTCTGCAGACACTACAATTGGCCAGGTCCCAATTTGCAAAGAGGTATCCTATTTGTTTAGATGACGTCTTACAGTCTGGCTATTTCTCTGGCAGTGGAATTTGTCTAAGTAAAAATGTCAAATCCTTCCAGATAACTGTGCTTTAGAAACCTGAGAAAGTCACATTTGTAACACACTGTTATTCTCAGGAGGATCTAGGCTATTGGCTATGCCATCATTTGAGATATAAAGGCTAACAGAACTTAAAGCAAAGTAGCCCCTTATAGTCACACGTGAACACAGCACAGCCCAGCACACAGTGTGAATTTTTTCTCTGTATTTATCCCATTCACCAAGTGAAGCAGCGGGCAGCCAGTGATGCAGTGCCCAGGGAGCAGTACCTTACGCAAGGGTAACTCAGTGGTGTCACTAGCTGTCCTGGGATTCAAGCTCAGACTTAGATGATGGTTCATTCTGTGGTTTATGATTATTAAAAATAACTATAAGGCAATTCTTTTTTGTCATTGTTTTTGATTTTTTCCCTTCATGGATTTTTAACAAGTGCTAAAAATCATGTAGTCAGCATTGGTTTCATTTTCAGATTGACTTGGATATTACTAACAGCTGTTTATAATACTTATCAATAGAAATGGAAAGAAATTAAAAAATAATTAAGATGTGCATAATAATATATACATATAAATATACAGTTAACCTCCGCAAATTCACGGTTCAGAATTCCTCCCACAAATTTGCAGAAACCGCAAATATCCAGCATTCCTGCACCAGAACAGTTTCCCACGTGGAGCTATCTCGAATGTTTTGCTGAGTGTTCTTGTGTTTTTCATTTTTTGTTCTTCTTAAAGCCATGTATTTTTATTACAGTAAATCAAATTAATTTATTACTGTATTTACCCTGTTTACACCAATGAAAATGCGCTTGCATGAATGCAGTACAGTATACAGGGGATCCTCAAGTTATGAGGGTTTCGACATATGAAGTTTTGAGTGTACGACGCTCACATAGGCAACCTAGTTTAGTGCCGCTCAGTGGAAGAACACGCAGAATGCACAGAACACGCAGTAATTCGCTGTATGAGTGGGGAGTATGCTTATCTAAGCGCAAGTGTTCTGTTTGTGTTGCTTTGTTTGCCCACTTTTAGGCCTTTATCATGGCTTCTGAACAAAATTTTTTACACTCATTTTTTGTCATTTTTTTTACAACTGTGTTAGGATAGGGTATTAACTTTGGCTAGGGTGTGTTTCGACTTCGGGTTACATCACTGTCAAACACTGAGAGATCTAATTTATGTTGTAATTTATGCTGCCTTGTCGAAAAATGCTACTGTAGACAGAAGAGTCTACCCTGTAGAAAAATGCTCCCTTGAAGTTCATACAGCTGCCAGTGTCCCAAGGTAGCACAGATCTATGGGCGTGGCACTGAATCCCAAGACTGTGGAACTGCAGGTGCGCAGAAGGGCACAGTGGCACATCTCGATGTGTAGCATGTTTCGACAGAACATTGGACCGGGTTAAAGTCACGTGGTGCGATTAATCAGCGTTTTTTCTGTGATTGATCTAAATCAACGTGTTAATTCAACACCCAAAA
>JBBJLS010000148.1:14204901-14215927 GCA_037577275.1 Bryconaethiops microstoma | reverse complement strand
GTGCTGGAGGTAGGATTTGAACCCATGACTTCTTGGTCCAGAGGCAAGTATCCTACCACTAGGCCACCACCACCATTATTTGATTTCTTTTTATTTGAAATCACTTATAAAACTGATGTCATCCATATTTTATATCCACCTTAATACTACCGCTTTGAGTGCTCACTGAAGTTGATTTATGAGGTCCTAGGTTTTAGTAGTCACCTCCTCAGCCTTTTTCAACTCATAACAGAAGGAAAATTGAGAGAAACTGTCCACACCAAGCATGTTTTGCAATATATCTCTAAGCTTTATTGCTCTTAAAATTGTGGTCTGTCCAGTCAGGACAAGTGTGTGGTACAGGAACCAGACTTAATAACACAAATACTTTTTCTTCTTTCGAGGGGTGAGGGTGAAAATCTAATTTGTTCTCTGTCCTTCAGGTCTTCTATGTAGCCTTAATGATAATTAGGCCTGACTTTTCGGCAGGCAGTGAGAGACCTTTACTTTTATTTTTGGTGGTTTTGAAAGTACTCTTGCATCTGGGAACATTTTTAGCTCGGAATATGGGAGCATCATGGAGGAAGAGTGTTTGCACCATAGGGTAAACCTGGAACTGCAAAATGGCCTGATAGTATGTGGTCTATTATACGAGCAAATACAGCAATAATCACCCCAATGACTCCCAGGAGATGGCTGCTCATGTCGTTATGGATCTTCCACAGTTGGCAATAGTCTGTGTAACATTACATTTTGGCTGGAAGGCATCCATTTTTTTTCATGAATGTAAAGGGAAAAGGAGAAGACAATTGAACACACCATATTTATCTTTCCATTGCTCAGCGGCCTACAGTCTACTGTCTAAAACACTCACACAAATAACATTTTTTGCAGTTATTATTCAGATCTCTCATAGTGAATCTTTCTTGAGTAGCGTTTCCAATATTGCGTCGTCCCATGTTTGTGTTGGTGTATGTCTTTGAGCATCAGAACCCAACCCAAGGTATATATGCCGGGCTGGAAGTGGAATCCCATATGCATAATTCATGGTTCATTGTGCTGATTTGTTTGTGTTGTGGACACAGATACTTATCTTGCATAATTTATCGTGTTTTGTGCTTGACTGCATGCTGGATGTTTCTAGCCTACAATGTGTAAATCAATATGGTGAAAATATCAAATTGACCTTAGAGGCAAATGTATTATTGGCCTGTCACATAGTATACTTTTAAGCTGTACTTGAAGTCTAGTGAACGATTCATCTGCTTCTGTCAAATAAAATTGAATATTTTTTTAACTTTTAATTTTATGATTAAACTCTATACTTTATTCTGATTAAATTATAGTGAGGACTCCATTTACTCAGTGTGGCATAACCATGGAGGGAGTTCAAGACTGTGAAACAAGCGAGCAGTCTGCCTGAGGGATACAGGCACTGGACAGTCATTGCAGTGTGACCTGTCACAGTTGATAAATAATCACGTGATCGCAATTATTTAAGCTGATTGTGATCATTTAAGCTGACCACAATTATTTGACACAGTCGTTAGCTTTCTTAATTATGTGTTCACGTAGAAACAAGCAGATTATGAACTGGATGTATTTTCATCTCTTGGATGAAGGTAAATGAATGTAAATAAAGAAAGCAGAGTGCATTTATTGAGGGGGTGGGTAGAAGGGAGCTTCTGAGAATAGTCAAAGAGTACTTAGTGATTATGGAATATTATTTTATACCATCCATAGTCCTAAATGTGTTCATTACTTAACAAGGCTAACAATGCTAATGTTAGTATGTAGCTTGCAGAACAAGTGTTTTTCCTCATACTTTCCCACTCTCAGGATAAACAAGTAAGCTTTACTTGACTTTTCAGATACTTTTGTCTAAATGTAGACATTTATTATGTATTTGCATATGCTCAGTATTATAGTATAGTGTTTCATGTGTGTACAACACAATATTAGAGGATAATAGTCAACAACTAGGAAGCAAGGGTGAATTTAGGGCTTTAATAGTTGCATAAAATAAACAAAAATCAATGTAATAATTAAAACAAGG
Source organism: Bryconaethiops microstoma (assembly GCA_037577275.1). Lineage (NCBI taxonomy): Eukaryota > Metazoa > Chordata > Actinopteri > Characiformes > Alestidae > Bryconaethiops > Bryconaethiops microstoma. Next base: position 14,213,892 of record JBBJLS010000148.1, on the reverse strand, counting down.
ATTGTTTACATGAATAGTAAGCAAAAATGTAATAAGCCTAATTACAGTGAAATGCATTTGTTAGTTGAACATCAGTTTTTATTTCCATAGGTTCTAGGCCTATATATGTGCAAGATCTTGGTAGATCACTCCCTAACCTAAAAAACTTCTGAGCCGATGCTCGTCTGCGTATATTGAATCCGTGATCGAGATCGTGAAGAGACTGCTGTTATTGTAGTGTACTTAACTGAACTTAGGTTCAGTTAAACTGCGTTTTTACCTCTAACTTTTTCATAGAACCTAAACTGCCCCTTTCAAAACTCCCTGTAAATCCCCCGTGCCATATATAATGCTAGAACAGTTGGTTTGACTTTACATATGCTTCGGCAGTGACCTGCTATCAATAGACTGATGGCTATTTTAGACCAGGAATGGAAAATACTATTCTCCTAATCAGTAACTATTTTAAAGGAATACCTCATGCAGTGACGCTAGGGCTAACAATGGATGCAAAAGACTGAGGAGAAATGAGCAAGATCTTATTTGCACTAGCTTGTGCACCAGACACTTTGATTCTGTTTCTTTTCCAGCCCCATGCAAGCATCACACCCAGTGAATTACTCTTGCATCTTATCTGCTAGTGATTAATGCGTAGGATGTTGATATTTCTTTTTTTCTTTAATATCATTTAAGAAATAGAGGTGCTACACTTTCTATCACAGATTCTAGCACATTCTGGTGATGTAACTTAAATTATATACATTTATGCATTAGCCCAGGTGCGGGAGATACACCTGATGTGTATACATTCTCAATCCAAGAATGTGCTCAGTCTCTTGTTACATTTTTTTTTCAGTTCCTTTAAATGAAGCTGTGCTGTCTCACACTTTATGCAGCAGTTTGGGAAACATAAATGCAAACATTCTTTGCAATTAAAATCATGCATTTGTAGCCTGTTATCATGGCTAAGTTTGTAGTGAAAGATCGTCTGGTAGGTTACATGGCGTAAGTACACTGTAAAAGATATAAAAAGAAAAGGCAACCGTTTATTCTGGATTTTTTTGCGTTCCTTTAACATGTAGTGTTCATTTCAAATCTCATATGCATTATTTCAGCTCTTGTGAAATAGACCAAGCTGTACAGAGTGTTTTGTCAAAATATGGACAGTTAAAGCGCATAATTATATATATAAAAAAAAGTCGTATTGTGTCTCAGGATAAGCTGCTTCAGTCCTACATGAAGTGTGCATTAAGACCAGATGTAAGACTTCCCCTAAAATATGAGTGTAACGTAAAATGAAACATGAAATTGCATCTGTCTTATTTTTTTGTGTGATTTGGTATCTCTAGTGATTACAGAACATGAAATATCTACTTTCTATCACTACACTCACTGGTTTTCTTATTTAACATGAGCTGTGTTTGACAGACAGCGTAGTCTGGAGGACAGTGGAAGCCAATGGAACTTTTTCCCAGCACTGCTTTTGAAACAAAAACAAAAAAGGGCAGAAATAAAGCTCCATAGGACACTATCTCTTTCTGGAATTATCTCTTGTTTGTATTATTTACTTTAACCAATTCATTCCCATCATTTAATTTTTGTGTGTTAAGGCCTGTTCTGATTGCCCCAGTGTAGAGGTTTGGTACAGTTGTAAGTTGCATGAGTGTCTAACAGAACTAATTAAATTTTTGTATGCAAATTTGACACATTTATTTACAATCAAATTTGGATTTTTTTTGTCTGAAATCTGAGGTGAATATTTGGCAAATGTAATACAGTAGCCTAAAAAAACCCTCACTTTTTAGCCATTTGATTTGTTTAAGCTGAAACTTCAATAATGTTAAGATCTAGTTATAGAAGTTTATCGAATCAGTTTGAGTTGCTCTCATGATGTGTGCAGTGTATGGATCGCATGTGAAACTGTGGTAAAGCTGAGGGCTTGTTTGCTCCCAGGGCCAAGGGCTCTCTCTGTTCTTTTTGCTGGGGTAAACGACGGCACATTGCTGAGAGTGTGTCAGCGTACAGCGGTATGAGCCGGAGCCTGGGGGAGCTTTACTGGGGTAATCAGGCTCCAGTGAGTGTGTGTGTGTGTGTGTGTGTGTGTGTGTGTGCTGGAGCGCAGGAGGAACAGGCTCGTGGGGTTGCCGACTGGCCTCATACACTTCTGGGCAGAAGAAACAAAAGATCAGCTCTGTCTCCAGAAAAAAAGAAAGAGAGAGATGGCATTTGGCAGTAATCCTGCAGCTGTAGTAAACAGCAGCTGGAAAGTGACTACATATTTTGATTAAGATTGGAGGGCGGGGGCATCAACTCATTCATAAACTTGGAATTTCATTTTCTGTTCCAGTTTAAGCCTGGCCTGCGTCGAGCTTGCTCATCTTTGACCTGTCTCCAGAGACGCCGAGAGAGTGGGGATCTTTATTTGACCCTAATGGGTTTAGCATCTTGCTAATACCGCGATTACGGCCTTTACCTTATGTCACATTGTGCTATAATGGTTTATTAAAAACTCAGTCAACACAGTAATTCATCCAAATCCGTGTGTTATCAGTGCTAGAACGGGTTGTGATAGAGCGGTGTCGGGTGAGGGGAGGGATTAAAACAGACGGCTAGGGAGACCTGAGTGAAAAGCTTAGCATAGCCTATTGCCCTATCATCATATTTTCTGTGAGCAGATGCTTTACTCTGATGACACAGGCTATCTGGGTCTAAGATGGAGACACATTCATTTAGAGCAGTTTGAAATGGTTGACATGCCGTGCTCTGCCATAGCTTTGCACAACTTTGATAAGAAGTAAGCCAGTTTCCCTACGAAGTTCAGAAACATGTTGACCGTGGCTCTGAAAATGGTTTACCTTGGATGGTACAAAAGCAAGAGATGTTTTGTAGTTTGCATTGGGAAGTGTGTCGTCTAATATTTTCTTGCATAGGTCCAGTGCAAAACTGAAGATGGTGATCTGATCAGCTGTGTTTGGTGTATTTTTTGCCAAATAACCTCATACATCTCTGCACCACCAAAGAAAAATGAAGAACACGCAGCAGAATATGTGACGAAGACCGGAAAGTAGGAATTGGATTCCATTTGTGAGACCGGTTTTATGATTAGATAATCTCACAATATTTTGAACCAAATTTGAATAGATGGTGTATTTTTGCAAAGGTTTACAAACAGAATCAAAATGCCTAACTACATTAGTAGAAACTGTGCAAGTATTATAAATATAGCTCTCTGCCAACCAAGGGGTGATGAAGATCTTGACAGCCAACTTGAATCTCAGCCTATTCAAACAGACATTCCAGTGGAATCTCCATAATTCTGAGGATAATTTTTTGTAGTACCACAGACAAGGAGACTGAAGTCAGGAGCATACTTGCGCAGCAGGAGAGAGACAAGTTCACATGACAAGGCCCAGTGTGTCTGCATCTAACTAGACAGAATTTCAGTCTGACATTAAATATTCTACCAGTTGATGACAGAGGGTGGTAGCCACATGACCTGTCTCATGTTGGACACCCTGAATCAGCAGGCTAGTAGCTAATACCAAGGAAAGCACTCCTGAGACAGAGTAAAATATAAGCACACATGTGCCAAATGCTGTAAGTGTAAATGTTATTGCTGACCTTACAAAAGTTCTGGAAACATTCTGTTAACTTTTTCTTGTAAAGTGACACTTGTAGAACAGGTACATCACAGATACTCAAGACCATAAACTAAAAATGAAAATTACATTAGCGGCAATTTCCGAATCAGTGAGTTCTAAAGAGTCAAAATGATGCCTTTTTCAGTTGTGGTGAACTCTATTAATGAGAATAGACCTAAAAGGTGGCTCGTGTCATGCATGTACTGGGACTGCGCTGCTAGTTGTTTAAAAATGTTCAGTGTACAATGTACAGTGACTTTCTAGGAAAGAGCGATAAGCCATAGGTTATCAGCTATACTCACAGTGCTATTTGACATAATTTGTTTCACTGATCCTTATAAAAGCCTGTTGAAATGCAGGCTGTCCCCTGGTTCTCATATGTACACTGTGGAGTCTCACTTTTAACAAGACAAAATGAAAATCAAAAGCAGTGAAAGGAAAATATATTGGTGATATTTTTCTCTTTGTAATTATAATGCCACATTTGGTCCTAAATGCCAAGATGCTCGCCTTTCTTTTATTAATGTGTTCTGAATTCCATTTGCTTTCTGCATAAATTTTAATGTCATTGGTATTGATATGATAAGTGATTAAAAAAATAATTGCTTCTTTACAGATTGTGTGCTTCTATCCTGGTTTTGCCACAAGACAACTGGTTTGTTCTTTTGAAACACAGAATGTCATGGCATTCCATTCCTTGCATTCAACATTTAGATAACAGACATTTCTGTAATTTTGTTGATGAGAGTCTGACTACTGTTGGACAGTTGACTACTGTTTGGAGGTGTAGCGCACATTAGGTTTAGGATTCTCTAAGGGTTTTGGAGGCTCTTGTTGGAGGTGCTTGATTAGTCACACCAAGACGGCACACTGTAGGGAGGAGTGAAAATATTTGTATTTGTAAGCCGTTATCATATGACTACCAGTGTGATATGAGGATCTGACCACTAATTAGTGCATTCAGTGAGGCATAAGTTAGCTAGTTTTTGAAGAGTGGCCTTGTGGCCTTTGTAAGGAATAATTATAGCTAGAAAACATTACAGAGGATGTGCTGAGCCTGCTCATGAATGTGTGCAATATTTTTGTATGTGAAGTATTGGGCTGAAACCATAGTATTTGGTTTCAGCCAATATTGGTTTCATGTATACAAATGCTATGCATACACAAAAAACTGCTTTGATATTATCGAAAGCATTACAAAATCTGAATGTCATGATTTGCTTTAATTTGAGGGTCTTACAGCAACTTCATACAGTTTGGTCCAGCGTTGTTGTGTTTTGTGCACTATGCTGTGTGCATCTCCTCTGCTTTTCCTTTCCTGCTGGCTGTGTTGAGGTGCGAGGCGAGCGCTGTGGGGGGCGGGGCTCTCTGACTCACTTTGAGCAGTTACTCACTCCCCGCCCCAGAGCCGCTTGATTGACAGCAATTAGAGGAGCTGAGATCTCTCTGCCACTGCTGGGCTTCCCTCCTACCTAGTGCTACATGACATTCTCAACACATACTATCATCACCACACGCACGCTTTCACTCCATCTGGACCGTTCTGTTCGCTTGCACTTCTGTCCTGCTTGTTGTTTTTGGTTCTTGTCTCTGAAGCGTTTCCCGCCCACTGTGGATTTTATTCCTGCTCTTCATGTTCAGAGCCGAGCAGACAGCTGAAATCTTTTGCTGCACTGGAGAAATATGAAAAATGCATTCACAGCTCTGTGCTGCTTCTGTAAATCCACAGATGTCTTGCAATAATATGTATGTTGTAATTGAATGTTAGTTATTTACGTACATCATCTTTTGCATTATAATTGAGTCATATGCTATAGCTCGCTGCAAAAACCTTCATTTAATACAGTATACCGTTTGTGTAAATAGAAGAAGAAATTTTATCGTTTAAATTTTAGGCAAAGTTATTGTGTTGTTTTGCCTAAAGTAAAACCAACTCGGAACAGAATGTAAATCGCATGTATTTTATTACATAATTAAAATGATGAATTATGCAAGCACGTAATTACATTTAATTATAGACTTTATATAATAAATAAATAAATAAATTCTCAGTCTTTATTAAGTCCTCCATCAACAGCTTCAGACATCAAAGGGGCAGCATTCTTCAAGGGGGACTCAACTGATTTTTTTAAGCATTTCTTCAAAATGAAATGTAAACAAAGACATTCACACTCATCTTAGGTGAAATGATGCATTCTAGAGATCCTTATTGAGTTAGAATTGTTCACAGTTGCGATGAAAGAAACTGGAGGTCCAAGAAGATTTATTTCTCTACCTCACAACAAGCTATAGTAGAAGAAATACATAGTTTTGTCAGAGTTTTGATAAGGATTTGGATTAAAGTATATTTGTCATAAATCCAGGTAAATGCAGGATTTTGTTGTAATTGCTCCTTAGCAATACTTTTGTGTATATTCTCTTGATAGTACATGAAGTGGTCTATATTTACAAAAGCCCTGCTTCCTATCACCACCTTTCTGAAGACTGAGTGAACTATTTTACACGTTAGATCTCTCTGAATGACGTAACGACTGAATCATTTATTATGCAGAATTTTAAAAAATGGCTGAATTATAGCAAAAAACGCTACATTTCTAAGAGTTAAACAGTGTTCATAAACAATTCATCTTGTCTCTGTACTGTAGTGGAGAGGCAGTGATAGCTGCCTGGCAGGGCAGGTCATGAGAGGTGGGACAGTAGGGCAAAAGGAACCCACTCGTGATCTCGATGTGACTGTCACCTGGAGCACATTAACCCTCTTACAGCCTGTCACCAGACTCTGTGTCTGGTTGCTCTTCTTTACTATGTTTTTACTTCCGCATAACAAACCCTATTGGAATTTGCAGTCTTCTTACAGTTTTTGCATCAAGGAACCACAGCAGCAAAGAAAAGACTTGATGAAAATGGCTTGGCAATACCTGTAATTAAGGTGACACCTTCATTTAGAATCATTATTGTCAGTACAAGATGTTGTTCTATAGCTGATTGTCTAATCAGCCTTGTGATGGCGTTTTCCTTTACAACAATGTGTGCATTAAAGGATAAAAATAACCATTGTAATGTAAGAAGCTGTAGTGTATATCCAGCTATTCTCTGTCCACTGCAGACTGAGCTAAACTTGTCATTGACATTTTCATACGGCGTGTTTGCTGTTACATGGCAGTACACAGTTTACAGTGGAGGATGCACCTTGTAATCCCTGGCGTAGGGCTGCAGCGAGCTCAGGGCACTTTTATACTTATTCATAACTGCTGCTAAAAATACTGTGACAGTATTTTGGAATTCTGTCACATGTGAACCCATCCTGGAGCCTTTCATCTACTTCTGAATGGCAGCGAACAGGGGGATGGACTCATTCATCTTCTCTGATTGGTGGAAAACACTTGCCATGTTTTTGAAAGGAAGCATCATCGACCTGAAATTCGATGCTTTTTCCTTGTAATTTATGTCAAAAGTTCCTCATTAAGCTTGCCAGATGTCTGCACCGAGATGAAGCGTGTGGTTTTGTAGTGCTCCTAAGGGCTGGCTTGTGTTTATCTCATTAAAAATGAAGGTCAGAGTAGACGGTTGCTTCGACACACTAATTTATCTACTTTATGCTCTATGTCGGCCCTTCCTGTCTGCGTTAGTTAAACAGGTCAGCTTGTCTGCGACGACGATAGTTTACATTAAGTCGTTGATCTTTCACTGTGTAACCAAGTATTAATTATTCATGATAAATGGATGGGTACATGGCAAATCATAGTAAATTGTAATGACTTATCTTCCTACTGCTGTCTGCAAGACGGCAGAACAGAGAGAGAGAAAGTACTCATTCTGCTGTGTTTAGTCATGGCAGTGCCTGGCCCATGGTCCCGTTGCGAAAAGACCCTCATGTTTTGAGCACCACAGCTTTGAAATGGTGCCTTGTTTGTTTGTTGTTAAACAGGTGTTATTTATGTAAGTTTGCAGCATCCAATTAACACTGCTGCCATTTCATAATCGTGAATATTTAAGCTATAAACAGTCTCAATATTTGCCACTGGCTGCCTGTGTTTCATTCAGTCCAGTCCGCCCTCTTTTACACTCCCCCCTCCTCTCTCTTTTTCTCTCTCTCTCTCTCTCTTTCTCTCTCTCTCTCTCTCTCTCTCTCTCTCTCTCTCCCTCTCTCTCTCTCCCTCTCCCACACACTTCTAGCACACACACCTACAGTCTACCATCCAGGTCTCTGTTGCTAAGCGACAGGCGATGTACGATGGACTGCTCTTATGAGAGTGACATTTGTCCAACATAATTTTATCCCCAGAAGCAATTGATTCTCATGATCTTTGAGTTTGAACGAAGCCTTTGCATTCTCATAAATGCTCTGTTGTTATAATTTCTGTATTGAGTAGAAAACATCCCCCATTCGAGCTGAGCAGCCAGACATGGAGAATTTCTTCCCCTTTCTGTGCCTGGCTCAGTGCTTGCGGAGGTCTCCGTCGAGTCTCTGGTGAAGGATTCAGTTGATATTCTGAGTGGATCCCTCTGCAGCATGCTTCGGGGTGGTCACGTGACCAGGGCATGTGACCACAGCATATGGCCCTGTTGCTTCACACCTTTGATTGGTCCCTGGAGTCTTCTCCGGCTTTTATTTTGACAAATGAGTGTGATAAAGAGCGCTTACTAAGTATTGATTAATGGTGGCTATTAACTAAAGCTGGAGGAAGATGTGTTCGGCTGCTCTGTCTGTCTGCAGCGCTCTTAAAGGGGATCCATAAGTCTCAGGATTAGCAGCGTGGATTGGCTCACTGTAATGCTAAAAGGCAGCGCTTAACCGTCTTAAGATGAAGGCTTCGAAGCTGCTTCTTACATGTGAACTCTGAGATGTGCAGATCATGTTAAATAGCATTGTTTTCTCTAACTTTTATGCTGCGGAAGGGAAAATGCTGGCACTGCAGAGACAGGCTGGCAATAGCCTGGAGTAACTTGGGGGAAAAAAAATGCCCTCAGCTGAATGGACAGATGTACTATAAAGGTATAAATAGTACAGTGTGACATGGGATAGACTTCTGCTTGCGGAACAGAGGGTAACATACAGTACATAACTTCATTTCCATTTCTGAGCTTTGTTGACCTGTAAATAATATTCTCTCTCTTCAGCCTTTAGAAGCAAAAAAAAAAAAAATCTCTAAAATTAGCAGTGAGTATATTTGTTTGGAATAACGAATCATGTTTTGTTAGGGGTGATCACTCTGTTTGCTGATTTGTGTGTTGGTGACTGGCCAATAGTGACAGACTGAACTGCCAGTGTTTGTATCTGTGTTTACGTGTGTGTGTGTGTGTGTGTGTGTGTGTGTGTGTGTGTGTGTGTGCGCAGTTATGTATTGCATAGGGAAGCTGATTCACAGTT
>JBBJLS010000148.1:14173813-14200916 GCA_037577275.1 Bryconaethiops microstoma | reverse complement strand
TGTGGGTGTGTGTGTGTGTGTGTGTGTGTGTGTGTGTGTGTGTGTGTGTGTGTGTGTGTGTGTGTGTGTGTGTTACATTCCCAGTGTCTTCACAGCTGGCTGCTTCACTGGGAAATAGACATTTGCGTGTGGAGAACAGCTTTGAGGTATCGCACCCAGAGCAGCTGCAGACGCTGAAAGAGAGAGGGAGTGAGAGGGAGAAAGTCAGGCCTGGGCACCAAGCTTATCTCTGAGAGCACTACAGACTTAGCCCTTAGGAAGCTAAAGCAACTCCCCCTTCACATCTTTTTGTTAAATCAAAAACAGCAGAGGTTTGGATTTCACTTAGAGAGCAGGAAGACATTAGAAATGTTCAGTAAAACTGAATTCTATGTGAAATGTCATCTTATGGTGGTGACAACCACAGTGGAAATCATTCCAGTGGTCCTTACCTTCAAACTGAAATCACTAAAGACATGTGATTCGGTGCATATACACGCGGTTCATCCCGAGGCCAAGCAGCATGCTGTCGCCAGCAGGCCTGTTCCATGTTTCCTGGGTGCTAATGGCAGAGCTACCAGCGCAGATGGGAGTTTCATGGTGTGGAGATTTGGACAGCTCTGATTCAAGAGGGAGGTAACAATCGCCGACACAAATCTCGCCTTGCAAGAGATGAGAATCAATTCCTGCTACACACACACACACACACATGGTTGTTTGGGTTATGCCCTTGAGAGAAAATGGTGTTTGTTGGAGCAATAAGAAAAATGGAGTCACCCTGCAGGTGGCTGAATGGGTACTGGCTATGGAAATGAGAAATCTGAGGAGGGCACTGAGGAAAATAACCCGCACTCTGTCTGAAACCAAGCTGGTAAACATAGAGTATGGATGCTACAAGGCCTTAGAAAGGCCATTTCATGAGAATCCGTGGTGAAGTCTCAACCATTTGTAGAATGACCAACTTCAACATCCAGCTTGATCCAACTCTGTATTTGATTTATCTTTCAGTGTGGACATGGGTGCAAATGTCATCACTTACACTGTTCATGGGTTTCAAATCATTGTTTTAATAATATAAAATCAATTTGCTTACCGGTAGTTGTGGACAGTCATTCTAATACACAAACCCCTGTGTAACATTAAGCTGCTTAATACAAAAATGGATGTATACTGAATGACTAAAATGTATCTAAAATGAGTTTGAAAGTTGTGTGTAGAATGTCTCATGTATTTCAGTGGTGATCAAATTTTGAGACAGCTAAAGAGGCAAGAATATATTGTGGCTATATACAGTATATTATCTTTTCTTGTTCATCCCAGAAAGCTTAAATATATTTAGGCGCGTAGTTCATTATACTAAAATATAAATTGCAATAAAGGAGTTTTTCATATTTAAGGTGGTATCTGGCTTAACTCAAATGAGGGAACCTCAAACCGAGTGGTTTGCCTGTGGTTTAACTTCTAGACATTAAACACAAATCACAAGCAGCATAACTTACTCCCTGTTGCTGTAGGAGTTTCATCAAAGTGAAATGAATCCTGAGCTAGTAATCTGGCTTTTAAGCGAATGCACAATTCACTCATATAATATCATATTCAATCCTATTGTTATTCAGTAATAAATATCACATTCTTATAAACATCACATACTGTGTGGGTTTTTTTCATGATGTCTCTGAGTAAGTATATATGATTGACCCACAGGCCCTGTGATTTGTCAAAGGTTAAGAAAGATGACACATCCACTAAACTAAAAACACACATCATCTTCTAATGCCTGAATTAATCATTATTTCTAATGATTATTAAAGTACTCGAGTAAAGTACTCAAGATACCGATGAGTCCCAAAGACAGCGAGTGTCATTTTAGTGCCTGGTGTGTACATGGAAGTTTGTTTATGTCTGATAGAGGAAGGGGGGAAGGGGCTGGAGTTAGGTTACAATTACAATTTGGTACACAGTTACCATTTAACAGTGGACTGTGTTCCAACACAGCTTCTTCGTATGGTCATGTATATTATATAATAAGACTACACACATTACAAACCTTATTGCTCAAATTTCTGACAAGAAATAAACCTTCAAACCTACAAACTCACTGACAAGGCGAAATTTAGGTAAAACACATTTAGGTAAAAAAAAAAAAATCATTAGTGCCATTTCAACCTTGTAATGTGAACATAGCCAGAATGTCTCGTTTTGCCATATTCCCCATACCGGGGTGTATTTCAGGGTGTACTTTCTGTAACTATATGGTTCAGGGCATGTGCTCTCAAAGTCACTGTATATCATTGACTCTCAGATGCTTAAATGCAGATCCTAATGTTGAATTCCCATTTTCAACAGCTGACTCAAACCCCAAAGGGCTATTTGGTAAGCAGTACATTTTTACCCCCAAAATGCTCAGTGACCTAAAATGGTCTACATAAGCAATTACTCAGGATAACCTTGGTGAAAAATTGCAAGCCAAATTTATCATTGTATAAGCAAAGACTCTAAAAATGTTAGGTTACAGAGTTAACCTGTTACTGAGTTGATTCATGGACCAATTAGTTCCAATTACATTGTGCCATCCAGCAGGTTGCCAGACATTACCTGCTCTTAGAAGTCTGGAGATTGACACACTGGCTGAGAGCACATCTGGCGAGGGAGTTTTCTTGTTAGTGGAGGCTCTGGTGTCTGGATCTCCCTGTGTCCTTCTGTCCTGCCCCTTGCAGATTCCATAATTGCTCGCAGGTATCACTGGGGGGAAAAAAGGGGTCAAGAATCTTCAATAGGAATCTACACGATGAAACTCGACAACAGACTTTAATATGGGCTGCTATGCACTCATCATCAGAGGGCAATGGGATTATTAAAGCTAGACAGGCAAATGTTTGTAACCTGACCTTTCCCAACCACACCATTCAGCAGCGAGTGTGTTTTTATCTGAGGGCACTGGGGCTGAAAATCACGTCAATGGGTGCAGTGTTATGAATCGGCTAGAGAGCTCTGACCAGCAGTGCATTCAGCCTGCCTGCTCTACATAGTAGCACTAATGTACAGGCCCTACATCCTCCAGTGTGTACTGTGGGTTTTAGTGGAGTTATGACGGGATTGCTTTCTGAAGCTACACTACCTCTTCTACAGCGAGTTTCTCCTAATCACTATTGTATAAACGTCCCTTAACCACTTAATGCCAGACTTCTGAAAATCTCTGATTTGATTTAGTGCTGTGTATGGCTGAGTACTTTAACAGGAAAAGGCCATTTGATTGACATACAAAACAATCACAAATCATTATTTTACCATGATGTGTAGGGCCCCCTGTGTGCTGCTGGAAGGGAGGCATGAGAGGACCATTTGAGAAAAGCATTCTGTTCACCTACATTCATTTCACAGTGTCTGTGATTCAGAAATAAAGACATGCGTAACTCGCTTTAGATTACTCTGAGGACCTGTAGTCTTTTAGAGAGACTGATTTTTTGTGATTTGATCCACAAACATGACAAACATCATTTTATAGCTTCAAAATAAACAGTTTTTCTACAACAGAGCAGAAAAAATAAAGCTGAAAAATACTTAAATAGCTTGAAGCAGAAATGTGTTTAATGTTTAATAATAATAATAATAATAATAATAATATAACAACAGTAATAATAATAATAATAATAATAATAATATAACAACAGTAATAATAATAATAATAATATTAATAATATATATAGTAAAAATACTTCTTTGTGATGGTTGTTTCTGTTACTCTGTTCTGTTGTTTTTGTGAACCAAAAACAGACAGGCAAACCAAGTCAAACATTTTATGAAGACATTTTCATTTTTCATAATGTTATTCATTTAATGCAATTTTATTTAGATATGTACTCATTGATTTATTATGCAAACAGTAATTATAACTATTATGGAATACTTTTTTGTAGTAGGTGCTATTTGTTTTTTACTGTGCTGCCTTTGCTGTTGTGCTAATTCTACAGTATATTTTACACAAACAACTAATGATGGAGGAAATCTCAGCCTTCATAACAAGGTGAAAATGTATTGTTGTGTTGAATGGCTTGTAATGCCTGCATTCCTGACATCCACTGCACAAGAAGCTGATAGGGAAACTCCTTCACTTCCCTGACTGATTAGAATGTTTCCACCCACTCGTCGGAGAGAAAGTGGATCAGCACATGAAAATGGTACAACACCCAGTTTGATGCAGATGCCAAAACAACAAAGCAAAACTGTTTTACAAATCTGCAGCTTGATTGTAAACATGTTTCCTCCATCTTCTCTTAGCTAGCACGGCCTCATAAACGTACATTCATTTTCAGTAAAATGATATAATGTAAATGAGAGGGGGTATATTGTACTACTGTTATTAACATTATTCTTGTCCCACAACCATCGATCACCCCATTAAAGCATGTTTCCACAATATCACGTTACTTGAATTAACTTAATTAATATACTTGAGAGTCTAGGTAGCTGGTAAATGTTTTTTTTGTCTGGCATTTTTTTTAAGGTTGTGTATGCTGTGTGTGAAAGGTGAAAGACACAGAGCACATTTTTGACAAAGTAAGACTATCAGACCGTGACAAGGCTACACTGACTTCTTATTTACATAGACTTAAATACATCTTATTTACATTGACTTCTTATGCTTTGTTACCCATCTATCCCATGTCAATGCTACGATTTGAAAAAAGTGAAAATAAAATGGGTCGTTTTTGAGGGATGTATGAACTTCGGGCTCTTTAAACTTGTTCCAGATGGCCACCACGATTTATATGTTCCATAGGGTGCCAATTAAAAAATTCTGAAATGACAAAAATGGTTTTCAGTTTATATACACAGTAGTTTGGTTTGTGGACATAATGTAACTGGCAACATACAAGTAGGTGTCCATTTAAATAGCCCATTATTTAATTTCCATGCACAGCTGAGGGCAGAGTGCAGAGACAACTTAAAACACTTCACAAACTTCCATACACCAATTCCTTAAAAGTACATAATATTAGTTTTGTAGTTTTTACAGAGCAGCTCATAGTAGTGAAAAATGATCTGAATAATAAATCTATAAATTAACAGCTGAATCACCTCTTTGTGTCGGGTATAAAGGGTTAAACCTTTCTCTTTCCTGCCTGCATTGTGGATGACCCCATATTGCTCGCTTCCACAAATAATCTAAATTCTCCTCAGACCTTCAGCACTCAAAATAGATTTTCATAGGAGAACGCTAAAGCTGATGTGATTCTGTAAATAGGTAACCTCTCTCTGACTCTGATAGTCTGGGATTCCTGATGTGACAGATGCCTTGAGGAGCAGATCTGACTGTTTTCTTATTTATCTTTGTGGTTCTGTGCAGCCCTCTATCAGTTTCATCTGCAGTGCCAGGCTTTTGGTTTGTTGAAGGGATGCTGCGCTGATACTGGTTTGCCCTGCATCCCCTGCTCCCACACGTTTTGGCTTTTCTAGCTCTATTTCGAGATGACTCTTAGTCAGAAACCATTGCTGCATGTGCATAGATGTTATTGTGAAATAAGGGTTTTGTGTTAGAGTATTAGATTTCATAGCAACCATGGGTGGGATTTATACAGTGCTGGGGTTTCTGTTTCTGTGTGTTGTTTCATTGCTCTGGTGCTGAGAAACTATTGAATAATAATATAAATAGTTGACATAGGCAGCCGCGACAGGCTACAGGCATAGATTATGTAGCCCCGTACCTGTGTAATCCTTAACCATGTCCCTGGCTTCCCCTTTAAGCTCTAAACCTGGATCTCAGGGGGTGTTTGGTTTGTCATAGCCACAAAACCTTTAGCCTACACTGTAGAGGACGGTTGCAAGGGTAGTTACAGGGTGAGCAGAATGTATCATGTTTTGAGGAAGAGGCATAAAATGGGTGAGTGGGTTTATAAATGAAGATGCACTGTTCTGGAAGATATTATGTCATTCATCAAAGCTGTCTGTTTTGTCATAGGGTAACGGTAGTGATCGTAGGAAAAATGGCAAAGGTGTCGGGGGGCGGTGTGTAGAGCATGTTAGATTTTTTTTCTTGGCTCCCTGGGTGAAACTAAAAATAGTGCTCGCAGTGGAATACAGTTTTCCCCTGCGATGCAAATGGAAGTTGCTGGAACAGCTGCGCTGAAGCCAAGTTGAATTAGAACAGTCTGGGTCACATGACCTGCTCCCTGCCATTCATCATTAGTGGAGCGTCAGGAGGGAGTACACAAGAAAGAGCTTAATTTTTTTGCTTGTGCAGATTGTGACGACGTGTATTACATCATCAACAACTCATGACGTAGAAGCATATTCGTGTCACGTCTGTGCTCACATCCTTAAATGTGCATGTGGTGTAGAGGTGGATTCCACAGTTCAGATTGATCCTAACTACCCCATGTGCCGTCCTTGGCAGCGAATGTGGATTGAGGGGACGGGCGCAGTTGGTCCATTCCTGGGGGGGGAGGGACTCGACAGTAGGGGTCACTATGTCTCCTTCACGAATTGATGATTCAGTCTGGTGTCTACGACTGCTGTTGCAAGCTGAATGATTTGTGTTCTCCTCTAAATACATTGAGATGTCTAGCAGTGCTGAATGGCTAGTGGCTCAAAAATGAGGTGGCTGGCCTCCTGTGCCCTGGAGGAAGCTTGTGCAGCCAGGCAGTGTCTTGCAATACGGGGAGATACGTGGAGTCAAACAGACTTAAAAAAACGATCGAAAAAAGATGGTACCAGTATTGGTAGCCAGATATAGTTAAGCAGGGTGGATACGGATAGACACTGTTACTCTGCATTAACACATGTCCACCTTCAAGAAAAGAAAAAGCACAAAACAGACAGACTAAAAACAGAATCTAATTAGGAAAATAAACAGCGTAAAGGTCGAAAAACAAGGTCAGCCCAGATTATCTCCATTCATTAATGAAGGTGCACACATCTGTGCAGGGAGACAGAGAGAAAAAGACAGGGAGAGAGAGAGTCCTCTGGGCCTGGTGTCTGTTTGGATAGTGAAAAGGGCCTGAGTGCGGCACTGGCTTTGACATCACAGGTGTAAAAATAGCTGATGGAGTATCCCATGGCACGCTGCTCCAAAGCCCCTCTGCCTCTCCCCCACCACCCCACACCGAGCTGCTCAAATGAAGTAGAAATTGTTTCTTGTTTACATTGTCCTCTCGAATCTGTCCAGCCATCAGTTTGAGGTGGCATAAATAATTCATAGCTTTGCCCACACAGTGGCCCTGGCCACCTCCACGCTCTCTACTCTGCTAACACTTTTCTCTTGCTACAATCTTCACCGTCAGCATTCATGTGGAGCCGAGGAAATGATTGTAACGGGATTGCCATGCAGCAGCTCGGATCCTGCGGCGTAATCAGCTCTAAACGTGATGAATGATGCTTGTTGACTGTGCTACACATTTACTTGTGTGAAGCAGATCAAATTAGGTGCTCAGAAGAACCCAAACAGTCGAGCTGGAAATCCCCTAGACTTTCTGTCCTTCTTTCTCAGACAAGGTGGTTAGTTGTCCCTAAACGGCCATGCAGACACGTATTCATTTGAATAAAATATGTTGGAATTACAGCAAGTATTTATACCACAAAGGATAACACATTATTTTTAGTTCAATTAGATTCTGGGCTGCCTTCATAATTTGAGTTCACTGAATTAATAATATGTAATGAATAGAACAAAAATCTGTTTTTTTTAAATTCATGAATTTAAAAGGCAAAACAGACCCTTTTTTCCCTTTTTTCAGTTTAGTCATGTCCAAGTTTACCTGCCATCTACCTGCTTGTCCTGCACTGGCTGGATTGCTGAGTGATGAGGGAGAGAGTGATGCCGATGCCATTTGTGCTGCCTTGACATTCTTTATCAATGAAGATGTGAAGCCATATTCACAGTACCACCTGAGAAATTCTACTTTATTTGCATGTTGAAGCCTGTCTGCTTTACAATATAAGTAATCTGATCTGCAGTACACCTTAAACATGACAGTCGTAAACCATTTCTGCTCCTGACCAGATCCACAGTTTGACTTGTGCATTTACTCTTTGCCTCTGACTGGCCTCTGATATTGAGGTGTGGAGGCTCATGGTGTGTTACATGGAGAAATGCTGGAGATGGAATGTCCAGTTCGAATAGAACTTGATCTGACCGTACACATGTTGAATATGGCATGTTTTATATCTAACATGTATGTGCTTGGCTTGTATGTCCTCGGAGGTGTATGTTGCGGAGGAATGATGAGAATTGACTGTATTTTGAAAGTTGAGAGTGAATGCACCTCTGTTTTGATCTATGCCGTCTGAAGGCTAACTTATCGTATACGGTGGAGAAACACCCGTAAGGACTCATTTTATTGATAGTATTATTTGACTAATCTAATTATCAGAGCAGCAGCTGCCTCCTTGGCAAATCTTTATGGAATATAATGTAATTTCAGTAGAAAATTCCCTAGTGCTAGCTCGAGCGCTGGCCTGTCCAGAGAGGGTACTCACTATTGCCTAGCTATCATTACCACAAAGTGTGTAATCCCACCTCTCCACTTGAAGATATATAATACTGTTTTATGCTACAAGCTCATATTATGAAATTGTATCTTTATAGGAGGAAATAAAGCAATTAACGTAATTTTATATAACAAAATTTTCTTTCAGTGACTATAGGATCATTTCTAATGGTTTATTCTTTATAAAATATTCACACAAGATAAAGGGCAGCTAGACTTTCCTCACTGTCCAATGATGTTAAAAAATTTAAAAGAAAAAGGAGTTCTGAGGGTTTTAACATGACTGATGGTTTCCAAACAGGCTAAAGAAAATCAAGAATGGAAATCAGATCAGTAAAAACTCAGTTATGGTATGTGTCTGTGGTAAAACTGCAGATCTTAAAGAGCCAAATGGAAACGCTCCTTTCCCTTTTTACACTTAATGCACGTGCACTCTTAAATCAGTGTGTAGAACAAGGGAGGAGTCGCTCTGTAACCCGAACCCTGGGCACTTCAGAAACACAACACTGTCGCCACATGCTGTAAGCAAGCAAGCAGATACCATAGAAATGTCAGAAAGTTGTTCAGATGCCAGAGATTCTAGACGACGCCAACAGATTTGACTCCATGGCAGTTTATGGACTTGGTGGCCTTAAGCTGAAGACGGTATTTGTGATGATATTTTTTTTTTCACATTGTTATTATTCAGCAGAAAAAATATGGAATTGTGGAACATCAGAGACAGAGCTTCAAGACTTCATACTTTTTCTTACATCAAAAAGTACACAGTACAGGTGGGCGGCACACCAGTGCCAAAGTCATTACCAGTGTGATTGGTGCAGCAATATGGATTGCATTATACAGCCTAATTATCCAACAGAATATCTATTTAAAAAATAAACATTGTATGATCTTCTTATCTTCTAAGTACTTGTCCTTATAATGCATATGTATCCAGTTGTTCTGCATTGTGTGAATTTTCTGTTTAGCACACACTAATGCTGGGTGTATTTGTAGAGTTACTCCTTTTAATATATAGGGAAAAGAAAAAAATAATAAAACAAATCTTTCTCATCAACCCTCAGCACCCAGCAAAATATCGTCTTATACAAAAATGCTTTGGGACCTGGAGGATCCATGAGCCTACAATGGATGCTTCAGACGACACAATAAGCTTTGTTTCGTGATCGTACATCATGCAAAATCAGAGATCTCAAACTTAAAAAAAAAAACTAAACTAGACACAATTGTAAGAACCCCAATCATATGTGTATGTGTGAGTTAGGTGGTGGACGGAAGGTGTGTCGGGGGTGTGTGTAAGTGACGTGTCCTGGCTTGTAACCGGCGTGTTTTGAATTGCGACGCAAACAAACAGAAACTGTAAATAAAAGAATTCTGTCTGGAGTAGACTTGTGATTGTAAAACTTGTATATAGTTTGATTTAAATATGTTGATTTGTGATGTATATATGTTATGTATGATTTTTACAGCGAAGTAGAAATGTCTACTGGATTTTCAGATTTTTGTTTTTTTGGATCCGAGTGGTTGCTTAAATTATACAAGTAATATATTTATCATATTGTGTTCCCAACTACCATGTGACCTTTGGTACAGCAGAACTGGTGATTTTAGTTTTGTTGTAGCATGAAAGATCTTCAGGCTTTTTGCAAAATATATGCTTTTGATACTGTCATGTCTCCCAACTGAAATGACACGTTCCATGTGTTTAATATATTATCAATTTTTTATTTATGTAATGGGACAGGATACGCTACTACTTCCAAAACCTGGAAAACAAGTAATACCATGATATAATACTGCCATCATCCAAAAAGTGAAAAAATACTGTGATTATAATTTTAGGTCATATCACTCATCCCTACTACACGCCTCTGCAGATATGGCACTGTTTTGTGTCAGTATTTGGTTCCCATTGGAAGAGGCATGTGCAATCTGCCAGTCAGCTGAGCTCCAGATAATGACATTTGGCTCGGGTGCACTGGTAGGATTTGTATCATAAGATGTTATGGCATCGACTAAAACTTTGCAGCGTATTATGGGAAAAGACAGTATAAGATATTGTCTCCAATTAAATGAGAATTAAATCATTTTTCCAATATGAAATGTAAATAAAATAAATAATAAATGTTGCATATACGTCTTACATTTAGTATATCTTAGTTTGTTATTATTGAATTTCATTTATAAAGACGTAATTTATATGTATATTTTTGGTATTTTTTCTATAGCTCTGTTCATTAGGACTGGATCTATTTTTTATCTATCTTCATACATTCCTGACATTCCATCATGGTATATGGTATGTGTGGGTTTTTTTCCATAAATCTGTTGTTTTGTGTTTTCGTTTGGTTGATGAGTGAAGGGTGGCGGAGGTGGGGGGTTCATCCAGTAGACAGATTCTGGTGGTGTCTGCTGTACACTATGTCACCACGGTACAGAAATAGGACTGAGACTGACAGTAGTGAATATTATACTTTCAGGAATTTTAAACACTCAGGTATACCGTGATACCTTTATACCACCCAATCCTATTCTGGATACATCTAAATTTTTTTCACTTTTTACATCTATAATCTATACATTGTAACCTGGTTATGGTTCAATAGATAAAGTTATTTTTATTTGTTTTGATTGTCCCCTCATTTGTTGTTAGGGCTGTGACTTCCCTCTGGAGAGTGTTTAGTGGCAGCATTTTTAACTTTCCATCACAAACATCCCTAGTTGTGTCGGTAAGGCCTGAGCGCATCCTCCAGAGATGTAAGGTCTAAGTGCTTTGGCTGATGTAATGATTTTCACTTTGAGAGAAAATTGCTGTTGTATGTTAAGCTAATAAAATCTCTACCTTTAGCGCTCTGCATTTGTCCCGTCTCATAGGTAACAGGATTCACAGCATGGTTGGGAACCGAAAGTAGGTTCCAACTTATAGCTGATAAGACAATATCAGGTACTGTGTACACAGTTGTTTTTGGAATTTCTTACCTTCTTATTGGGTCCTGAACACTACATATTGACTGAAAATTAATCTCATCCTCTCGTCATTTTATCATTTTATATTATTGCACAAACACTACGTCACTTTCAAAAGTCATTTTGCACTACTGATCTGTAGGTATAGCCCACTAAACTTTACACGCAGCAATGTTGTCACGTCTCGACGTGCGTGGGGAGTGAAGGCGAGGCGCAAAGTGCAGCTTCCGTAGATGGAAGTTTAATATAAAAACACAGAGACTTAGTACAGGGGATTAAACAAAACCAAAACAGGCTCAAGGGCCTTAGAACACAAAATAGCTTAACATGGACGAAACATTAGGAACAGGGAGCGTGAGGGTAATAGTGAGGGTTGACCAGCAAAATGACAAGAACTCAAAAGAACTTAAATACAACAAACACAGACAAGAACCAATCAAAAACCCCAATCACTTAAACTAAACACAAAACAGCTGACAATGACCCAAGACACAAGACCCACAAGATTCAAAATAAAAGACTTAAACCAAAAGTAAAACAGCGGCCTCTACTGGCTGCTGGCCGAGACCTAACAAATGTCAATGTTACAGTTTGTTTTGTTACAATAATATTCTGTAATTGTGTTGCACTATTGTTCATTGTCTATTTTTAAAAACAATCTCTATTGTCTTATTATGTCAATGACGAAAGAATTTCCCTCAGGATAAATTTATATATATATTCTTATATATAAATAAAGTTATATCGCCAAGGACATTCTGCCAGGACATGTTTTACGTGAACATGTCATGCTTCAAAGTTTTAATATTAATTTAACATAAAGCTTACCAACTTACTTGCTAAAGTGTTAAAAAATGCAGGCTAGAATGCATTCTGCTCTCAAACATGGACTGTGGCAAACCCTCAAGATTTCAGCTTCACTACAATACACAAGAAAATGTTAAGGCAGAATGCAATACATACATGACACTAATAAGCTGCTCGAAGGGTTGTACAAGTAACCTAACCAAACATTTCACACATCCTCTGTTGCTGAAGCTGACTTTGTGTTTTGGTTTTGGTTTCAGGGCGGGTGATGTGCTATGTACTGAATGCAATGTAGGTAGCATTTCACTCCCGTTAACTACTGGGACACTCTCAGTATTCAGAATAAAGACTTTTTTTTGTTGTTTTACCTTTACGGAGTCGAAATGAGGAATGAATAAAAGTTAAAAGATACCCATCTCTAATATGCCAGATGTTATGGTTGGTATAAAGGTTGGAGATCTTCTCCTGGCAACTGCCTGTAGAAGTAACTTTTCTTGAGCCTCCAAGCATGAAATGCCCATTTGAGCTAAGAGGAAAATTAAATGACCAAAAATGACAGATTAACTCAAAACTGTTGAGCAGAACACAACTCAAAGCTAAAATGATCCAAAATTGCTTAGTAACATGATAATAGCTCACAAACTTTAATAATAGCTAACTTTAAAAGTTTATGGTTAGTTAGTACGGTTGCAGTTTAAACACAGTCATGTTTAAATAATTGTTGCTAATGTTGTTATAGTTACCAACTTATTTACAGCATAATAAAATGTATGGCATATATGCAAATGTGGCTATATACCTTCTCCTTTGTCAGTGATGGTGCAATTTTCTCTTGTAATCTTCTTTGATTGGACATCTCTCTGCAATGGTTGCACTGTAGAGCATGTAATGTGTGTTTGGGCATATTACAATGGAAAACTGCAAAAACAAAAAATAGTTTTTAATATTTTTGGAAGAATAATTCATAAAGGAACAGATACTTTAAAATATATTCTATAGATATTAATCCAGATAGCAGAAAGATTCTTACATTTGTTTTTATTTCTTGTTATCTCTTTGAAGATGGCCTTTCACAGCCAATGCTATATTTTACAGAGCTTAATTTATTAACAGTAATGACATTTCAATATAGGAAAACTGTGAGACTGTCATAATAATGATGAAACAGTAATGACTCTACAAGGCACCTCAACTCTTTGATCAGATTTTTACACTGGAAACGATGCATTTATGCACAAAATGTTACATGTTGCAGAGTAGCTCTTTTCTATGTGTTTTTAACATCAGCCAAATTTTCCCAAATCTAGTCATGGAGGCTCACCTTTTCTGCACAGTGATCTGTTTTCCTGCTTTAATGCACCTGATTCATTTCAAGAAGGACTTGGTTATCGGCTAAAGATGTGACTCTGAAAACACATGAAACAGAAAACACATGAAAAAAATATGCAGGTGGGCCTCTGAGACAACTTTCAGTTTCTCTCTTTGACTAGTCTAAGTACTAGACCCTATAAGTGGTATGTGGTGTACAATAAACTGTATATAGTGGTATGGGATTGATAGCTTGCCTGGTCACAGTAGATAAATAAATGACTAGAAGAATGATGCCTGGATGCTAAAAAATGAGTGACCGATGCCCGAATGTTAAATTTAGCTCCACCACACCTGAGCCTAGCCACACCCAGACCACTGACCCAGAGTATAGCAGCTGAATGGAAACCATCCTGACATTCATTCCTATGTGGTGCCGGCTAGTTTTGCTGATGTTATCAAGTGATACAGTTGCTCCCGAAGGACTCTTCTTTCCTCGTTAGAAATGCTCGTGCCTCATCAATCCAGCCACATGGCACATCTGCCGCTGCCCTTTTTTCACTGGACTGCAACAGATTGCTATATTACTACTGAAAGTGCATTTTGGAAATTGACGCACTGTAACATTAGCTGACATGCACATTAGATTCTATCACTCACTGAACTGTCAGCAGCTTTGAACGATACTAGTGTACCACAGTGAGACACAGATGGGAGTTTGTCTCTTATAAGTAGTATATGGTGTGCTTAAGCAAGACATTAGTAGAAGATCCTTAAAGTCCTGATCATTGTGAGGTGGGGCTGGATTGGACTCGTTTATCTAGCACATCCCTCAGATGAGACCAGATTGAGATCTAGAAAATTTGGAGGCCAAGTCAGCACCTCAAACTCTTGTCTTTTCCCTCAATCCCTTTATTGAGTGACAGGGTACATCTTTGTTTACCACATGATGTAAACGAAAACCTGAATCATCAGACCAGGCCACCATGTTTGGCTTGGCTGTTATAGGTGCCCATTATAAGTGTGGTGGAAAGAGGTCAGCATAGGTACTCTGACCAGTCTGCAGCTACACAGTCCCATACACAGTAATCTGCAATTGCACAATATTTTCCAACTACTTTCTATCATCACCATCATTAACATTTTCACCACTTTGTGCTACAGTAACTCTTCTGTGCGATTGAACAAGACAGGCTAGCCTTCGCTCGCCACGCTCTGCAATGTAATTTTCCTGATTGTTCTTCATTGTGCCTCTTTTGGTACACACTAACCAGCGGACCTGCTGTTTTGGAGATGCTCTGGTCCAGATTGGTCCTTGTCAAAATTGCTCAGATCTTCATGCTTGCCAACTTTCTTGCTTCCAACACATCAACTGAGTGTTTACTTGCTGTCTAATATATCCCATCCCTAGACAGGTGCCATTGTATCCAGATAATTTGTGTCATTAACTTCACCTGTGAGTACTTTAAATGTTGTGACTGATTGCTGTGTCTTGATTTATTTATGAATTCTGACAAATATATTTGTACATTCTGTCTGAAATAGCTTAAGATATTAGAATCAGATATAAAATTATTTTGATTCCAGTGCCTTTAATAAATGCAATGATATGAAAATCAAATTGCAGAGTCAAACAGATTCAAATAGATTCAAAATGTTCATTGCAGTAAAATATGTATTTTTTCATAACTTTAGACTCCTGCAGACCTGTGCATCATGCAGTTTCAGACTGTCTACCTGATAGCATTAGGGGTGGGAGAAGATCCAAACAATACTTGACTCAATTTGATTTATACCTCTGCAAGCAACAGAGGTATAAATCCAGAAGTATGAATAAACTTTTCATGGCAACTAGTACACAGTGCTCGGCTTTTGCATAGTTGTTTTCTGAATATTCTCGGCTGGACATTGCTCTCTAGTGCTCACCTTACCTTATTAACATTTAAAGTCAAAGACATATGATTTTAAAAAGTAGTTTGGAATGAAAGCCACACTGACTCTTTGTAGACTAGACACTCCTACCTATGCAAATATCTGCCAAAGATGCCGGCACACGTTTAGCAATTTGCTTACAAAGATAAGTATTTTCACCTCTGTCCAGAGTGACTGATTATTCACCCTAAAGCAGTGGTGTACCAGACTGAAAGAAAGTCCTAACTCTGAACCTACACCTAGTGGCTAAAATCTTTACGAAACTCAGCCGCTCGCATTCGTTTGGAGTGACCACAGTTTTCTAATTTTACGTCTATTAAAAAAATGTCAGAAATGTTTAGAGCAGAGCATATTTCTGAAATAAGAAAACTACACACTGCTCAGTGTGTGATGTGTTTATCCAGCTAATCTCTAGTGATGTAATGTGTAGCCTTGCGGATGCAACCCCAGTATCCCACGGCAACTGCCACAGCAACTGGTTGTGAATCATAATGGTCCTGTCCTCTGCCTACACGCTGCCAGGCACACTATATGCGCCAAGCAGTCTGAGAGATGCCTCACACACACACACACACAAATGCACACCCCCTCTTCATGGTGGCTTTGCTGTGGCCAGGCCCTGCTGTCAGTTGCTCTGGTTGCACATGTGATGTGCTCACAAACTTTAGTTTGAGTCATGAGTCATGCCTGTTAAAAGATTTTTATAAAGTACCACTTGTCATCTTTTTTTTCCCTACGATGGGGACCTATATGCAGGGTAGTCATGAGCGTGGTACATAATGCATATACCAGGGAAGTTATGGTAGGTTGTGGGTCATGGCTGTTACATGGCTTTGAACTATTTTACGCTTCAGCTACTTCAATGTATGACACACTGTACTTCTGCTGGGGTTATAAATAAAATACTGTGACTATTGAGAAACAGCCCCAGGATGTAGGCTATTTGTGCGTAGGACTATTGTGTAGTGCTGGATGGTATTAATCAAATTTAACATCACAGTATTTTTGCACATATTTAACAGTGCCATAGTCTTGTTTGGTATTTAAATCTAAATCACTGTCAGAACAAAACCTTTTCCTTTTTTCTTCCTTTTTTCCCTTTTTAACTCAATTTGAAAATACCACCTGCCATTGTTATAATAGACTGAATGATAAAATCCTTTTGCATTAGCTTGTTGATACTTGATGGTAAAGGAAACTCTTACAAACCTGACTTTGGTTTTGACTGGAATGTTGTTTTATTTTCTTCTCTTAAAATAAGACCACATGGTTCAACAGGGTCAGAGTTGTTCACAGAGTTGTTGGTGCAAGGAACCAGCAGTCTGAAGTGTTTAATGCCTTATTATTATGAAAACACTGCCTGATGCCTGAGACATTATTTTATAATTGGTCTGAGATATGCTATTTGCCTAAAACTTGTTCACATCCGTCTGTGGCAGAGAGGTTAATACAGTGGTCTTCTAAGGCAAATAGTTATAAAAGAAAATATATTATGTTCATATTTACATAGATTTACCACTGTTTTACACTTATCCATATTACATATAAAACTTGTATAACGGTACATGTGTGTTCGTCTTTTGGATAGTAAATAAAATCGTTCCTTTCATCATTAGTATACAGATATCAGAGTTTGTCAGTTTATTTACAGTGGTTTTTATCCCATCCAACTTCACTGTGTTCACTCTCCTTTTGATTTGTTCTTTTTTATTCTGTACTCTTTGAAAATTCAGTATCATTGTGTACCTTCAGGAATGGTAAACTGGTACAGATGGCTCAGCACTAGTACTGCATATTCAAATATTTTAAAGTCATGAGTATTAGATAACCCCTTGTGTTCTCAGTGATGCTCACTATCTTTGTTGTGTGTTTGTGTCTGCAGGAGGCACAGAAGGTGAATAACACTCAGACGGATGGACCAGTGAAGAACCAGGATGAGAAGGACGAAGCTCCAGCAAGTGAGGTGGGCTGGATGACCTCAGTCAAAGACTGGGCCGGGGTGATGATCTCAGCGCAGACTCTGACGGGCAGAGTACTGGTGAGTGTAGGGTATACTGCTACAGCTACCACACACCATGTCAAGCCTCATTCACACTTCCCTCCTTAGCATTGCGTTTACTGACTATCTATGATCATAGCCATCTCTCTAAGTTTTTTCCTCTCTCACTTTACTGTAAACAGTCTTCAGTGTCTATGACTGAATGACTGGGACAGTGACTGAATGGGAACCAGAACCGTGTTGACATGAATGCAGTGATTTACTTCATTTATTTAATAAACGAGTGTACTGTACTTTAGACTACTGTAAACTATTGAGCCAACTTCCTATCATGTTTGTGTCTCTGAGTAGGATATGTCTGTGTTAAATTGTCTTTATTATCATTATGTCATGCAAAAGGATCAAATTGAGACTAAATGGTGAGACAGACTGGGTGGTCCTTGTATTCCCAGCTGTTGTAGCTAATACCTCAGTCATCATTGGACAGGTCAGTTAACAATGAAAAATTGAGGTAATTTAGCAGATAATGAAGATCGTTTAATTTTGGTGCATTGGGCAAATGTGGGCTGCTTCGTTTTTACGACCTTCAGCAAAATGAAATCTGGGATACACTGTGCTTCGTGACATTGGGTCGTCTGTGCCTACTGAGGCATCGCTGATATTTCATGTACCAAGAAAAATGTGATGTTGGTTTTACTGTGGTATTGAGTTTGCCATGCCATAACCATAATAACCAATGTGAACATAGTCTAGATAGACTAGATTTATTAACAGAGGTCCGTAGTAGAGGTTTTATTTCAGTATGAGTCAGCTTTTTCCTTGCCCTGTGTAGAAACTCCTCATCTGGCCAACTATAGCTCCTCTCTTTCTGTTTATAAAAAAATAATGGGCTATCTTGACAACTGAATTGAAAATTGTGTTATCCCATGGCTATAATTAAAAAATTGGAGACGTTAATTGAAAGTTCAACATATTTCTTTAAACAATTATGCAAGACAGATATTGTGTGAAATGGACATCACTGATTACACTGAATCCGACCATTTAATTTCTGCCTCTTTCATGGCATAGCCTAATCACCTTTTTTGACTGTGCGCTGAATCAGTGCATAAATATGAATGAGCTTATCTCCAAACCACGGCCTGAGGTAAGCCATCGAGTGCGATCAGTTGGCTGGCTGTGTCACTGTATCAGCTGGTCTTTTGGTGAATTAGAGAAAGCAATAGCCTCTTTACAGTTTTAGGTTAGCTTCTAGGCTGAGTCCATCTGTGATTCCTGAATGACTCACATCTTTGCATGTGCTAACTCTGTGCTGTCAATATGTCCGCCTCACTTTTCAGCTACTTTTAGCTGAAACTGAAATGTAGGCCGGATATGCTCGGTTATGTTTTGTCCTGGGTTTATGATAGCTTTTCAATGCTAGATAAGTGTACATTCTTTTATTAACCTGATGCCCTGGGCTCTGTGCTTCATAAATGAACTGTGCGCATATGTGTCCTTGTACATACATGTGCATGCATGTGTGTGTACGTGCGCGAGATGTATATTCTAGTGTTCCCTGCATCCTGCTCCTTCTCCTCTGGCCCTGAGCTGACCCGTCCTTAAAGGGAGTGCTATTTCATTGAAGGGCCGAACCGTCTCTCAGCCTCTAGCTAGAGCATAATGTAAGTGCATGAGTGGGAGTATTGTGCCAGGGCTATGAAAGCGCCGCCAGCATTATCCCCCCGACTGCAGGTCCAGCTGGAGCGCTTTATCATGCCTGTAAATCATCTCCCGATACCACTCTCTCCCTTTAGCCACTGCACGCTGACCACATGGCTGCGTTCTCTAAAAAACACAGGCTCGGTTGTAGTAGATGAACAGGATGTGGACACCCCTTCAGGAAACAGTTTGGCTCCATATCTGAAATAAACTAGATCTGCAAAGGCAGATTTGATGTCTGAAGTTTGCTTTTTTAATTTTGGCCCAGAGCTACAACATGGCTAATGCAGCTAACAAGTAATGGAAGCTCATAGCCATTAAAATGTTAGTTATCGCACACTTGCCTCATATTGTATTGATGTGTTAAGTGAGCTGAAACAAAATTCCATGTGTAATTTATGACACTGCATGACATATAGTTATTTATAAAAATGGACAAAAGTATGTCCCATAGCTAAAATGGTAGTAGCATCCAAGCCTGAATTTTGTACGTACCTTTGTCTATTTTTATACATAACAGTATGTCATACAGTGTCAGAAACCATATAAGCAAGGCTGTTTAAGATTGCTTAACTCAAACATGGTTAAAGGCAAGTGTGTGATGATTCAGGCATGCAGTTTGCATGTTAGACTCCATTTTAGGGTAGAGAAGAAGATCGTTTAAATTAGATTTTTGGTGGACTTATATACATATTAAGTTCTGTTTTGAAGTATTAGTTGCAGCATAGCATTTAACAGCTAATGTGTTACTGAGGAGCGTCACCTTTGTGGTTCAAACACAGCAGATTTGACGGTTTTACATAGTTTTGGACTCTTTGGATGTATAGCAGTTGGTAGAATTTCCATTATGGGAGAGAAGCTCTGAGCCCATGAGGCTGCTGTCAGTTTGTGCAAATGAGCACCACTTTCATCATCATCCTTGCTTCATTTCCTCATCCCCCCCTCCCATCCCACCCCTCTTGCACTTACACACACTCTCTTTTTCAAAACTCCTGCCTCACCCTCCCTCTCTTTAACTCTCTTTTTTTCTTTTTCTCTTTTCCCATTAGAGCCTAGTTGTGTAAAAATACACTGATGCATTCCTCTGAAGGTGGCAATTCAACTACAATGGTTTTGGAACATAAAAATCAATTATAATGTATTATAATAACACATATATGCTCATTTCTTGCCTCAGACTATTTTCGAAGGCTAAAAACTGTATTGTCTTTATTCCACCACTGTGTAGTTTCCTTTCATCATTTTTGTGTATTCAGTGTATTGTATTTTTTTTTAAATAATTCTGTAATTTTAAAATAACAAAAAAATGATGAAATTTAAACTTTATTGGTGCATTGGATCGGTTCCCAAAGAAACTGAATTTCGTCAATTTGTTGTGAGGTTGGAGATTTACACCCATATTGGAGACTGTACTCCGGTGTGCGTATGCGTGTGTGTGTGTGTGTGTGTGTGTGTGTGTGTGTGTTTGTATGTACCAGCATGAGAAGGTTATAATGCGACCCTCCCTTCATGTCTCTGTTCAGCCTGACGCCTTACTCTCCTACTGTGATCTGAGCTACTTTTTCAAACGCTACTTAACACATGCTTCAGAGTCACTGTGCTGAGACTGCATTCACCACCCATGTGCCATTACAAGTGACTATGTGTGGGTGTCTGTGTATGCATAGTTTATGCAGCTGTGAAAGTCAGTATGTACTATGCGCTGTGTGTGTGGCTGTACGTGTGAAATCTGTGCACGTATGTGTGTGTGTGTGTGTGTGTGTGTGTGTTTGTGTGTGTGTGTGTGTGTGTGTGTGTGTTTGTGTGTGTGTATGTGGGCGGATGGATGGACTCATGCCCTCTGTCAGGGTTCTTCTGCAGCTTAAAATTGCAATGAGCATCCGCGTACGCCGAGCCTGGCTGGTAACCATAGCAACAGCAATTTACCTTCGCTCAGTCATCTGATGTGCAGAAGTGGCAGGCTGTTTAGATCCTCGGTGAAAATGAAAGCCCTCTTCTTGCCTGCCTTAAATCTTCTGCTTATTGGCAAATGACAAGAAAGCTGAGAATAACAAGCTGTTTGTCTGGCCAGGTAGATAAGGGCATTAAGTCGCACGGCCGGGGTGACATTGTGAGAAATAAGGGCTGAAACCGATAGCCCCCCGGCTAGGCCCCTGCCTTTGTTCATTTGGATTGCTTGATGACTTTGCGGGCTGTAAAAGATCAAGTGTTTCCTGAGGGGAGGTAATTTAATTATGAGATCTATCTAAATCCACCTATCGTAGTTTGGCCTTGTTACCAGAGACTGCCACTTTGTCCCCTGGTGAATTATACCTGTCTAAATACTGGGGATAGGTGATGTGGCAAAAATATAACATCACAATGTTACGTACATTTTCATGATACATAATATCCGGTATTTAGTTTTTTCCGAAATTCTAAAATTATAAAAGACAAAAAAGAACCCATTGACTACATTTAAAAATTACTATCAAAAACTATGAATACAGTGATTTCTATTTAGAGTTTCACACACTTTACTGCTCAAGAGGTACAGTTAAACTGGGTTAATTATTCTTTGTATGAAATATGCACCGAATCAGTTTCCTTTAAGTGCTGACGATATGGATGATATGAGAATGTAATCGTGATAATGATAAACATCTGTGCACGTATATTGCCTATCCCTGCTGAATATGTTGTTTTGCCACTAGCTGTTCTCTTTTATAAATGATGTGCCGGCCTTACAACTGTGAAATTAGGGTTCACACAACGTGTCATTTCAGTAATGGCACATTTCTCGCTTCACTGGCTAACGTATGCACATGGTGACAGTGTGGATCAGTCACACGTGGTAATAAACTGTACACGTCATACGTGATGAATGTCCTCACTGGCTGAAAGCGCCATCTCCTTTGTATCCCTCTGTTTTTTCCCTGTCTCTCACATGCGGTTGTAAACAGAGCGCTCCCAGATGCCTGACGAGACATCCTGTAGATCTCAACTTCTCCCCAAAACAAAATCAGACCTAAACAAGAATTAGGTTTTGTCATAAAGGATTACTGAGTGACTGAGCCCAGCCTGTAAATGTGATTTATCTTTGTCTGGTCTGCGTATGTGGGGGGTCAGTGACAAGAATAACAGCCAGCAGGAATAACAGAGACTCGGCCCTGGCCCTTAGCTGCTGATCTGAGGTTGTCGTGGAAAATCCAATAAAAACATACAACAGAAAATTATATATACGGGTTTCCTTTATTTTGCCAAATCATGCAGCAAAACAAGCAAACCCCCACTGCCAGCCGTTAAGGTCTCCCCTTTACACTCTTGGGTGCAAACTCCTATGGTCATGAAACCTGAGGTTCAGTTTATTAGCTTGGGCTACTCTATACCAGTATAGCCTCTAACCAAATATGGCAATGGTCAGTGCTTCCTAGGCAACCTGGGTTTTCAATTCTCTTTCACATGATATATCTATTTAAAGAAATACTCTTCAAGCAGAGGACAGACATAGAGATAAAACACTGTATTATATTTTGGCGTATCCACAGATATGTTATGTATTATATACGATATGTAGGAGTTCAAAATCAATACCATAAGGTCAGATAGGCTTTTGCTGTGTGAATGTAATATTTAAGACTGAAGCCATGCAGTCTGCTCTTATATATGTATAGAGGGGGGCACTAAATAGCTCGAAGATGTTCTGTTTTTTTTTTTTTTTCCCACTTTTCATCACAGACAAATGACTAACCACTCACTCCACACGGTTTGCCAGAAAATGCATCCAAGGCTTATAATAAGTGACTTTGAGTATCAGTAAGACTTTTTTTTTCTTTCTGTTGAGATTAAACTTGGCAAGAAATCCCCCTCTAGCACTGCCTGAGTGTTTTGTCACTGGAGTGCTGTCAATGAGATACAGGAGGATGATGGCCTGCGAGAGAATAGCTTGATGTCTCGTCTCATAGGGAGCCTGACTAAGCTTCAGCAGCAGCCTGGCATGACGACACTGCTTGTGCCACTAAAGGACAGATGTGCATCACACATTGTGCCTGTGACAAAATGGGGGGAAAAAAAATCTAGAAGCATTACTAGACCTCAGACCTATTACTAAGTCCTCAGTGAGAGATATAATCCTTAAACTTTGCAGATCAAATTTTACCACCTATACTAAGATGCTTAGCCGTTTCCCAAAGTGTAGAAGTGCTCTCGGGCTAATGGAGAGGTCCTCATAGCTTCTAATATCCAATAATAGCAAATGCTTTATTTTTATTTCCCCACAGAGCACAAGCTTTTTGGATTTCAGTGTAACAAGCTGTAATGGCGTGGAAGGCTGTATAGGATTAGGGGTGCTTAATGGAACTACACTTACTGCTCAGCACTCATGTACCTCAGTTTTAATGTCATGTTAAAATTAAATAACCCCATATAGACTTGCTTAAGTGGTTTCTAATACTGCATGATAGAGCTGGAAGATTTATTAATTTTGCGTAGATTTAGAGTTTTGAAAGAGTAACATTTTCAGATAGCAACGGCTACAATTATTTACAGTCGCATACAGTTACAATTGCATACCTTATTTACCTGATTTATGTCATGAAATGTCTTTAAAGGTTTAGTACTCCATTGCCAATATCCATAATGTAGCACAACCTCCAGTCGTTTATTGCAGTTATACCACAGTATGTGATATAACATTTTCCAACAATGCAAACACAAAAATTGTTTTAGTAAAAAAAGTTTACTTGCACTCCATGGAGAAAAAACATCTCCAATCTAACTCTGAATATACATAAAATTTGTTGCAGCTAAATGAAGTATTGCATTATACCGTCTACACTGGAATTGTCACGTTTGCTCATCACGTCATAACACTTGCATACCTAGTATTTAACAGGGAATGTCAGTAGGATATGATGCATCAAAAATAGAAACGGCGTGTCTGTCAAAAATGGAGCTCTACCGTATATGACTTCATTGATTACAGTGGGAACATTTTTGGTTTTGTCATTTGGTTTTGTAACTCACCTTGTGTCTCTCACTGTTAGAACAAGATATCATTCTTTTATAGTTCTTTTCAGAAGGATTATTATGTATCATAAACTTTACTGTGGCTCTTGTGATTTTAGTGGCTGGTTGCTTTCACTAGGTTATTGGTGAATAAGGTGGGGTGATACTAAAAGACATTCTTATCAGGAGATATTGCCCCTCATAGAATGCCTTGCAGCCAATCAAATTGTGAGTTCAGAATTAACCATGTTATATATAACTTAAAATAATAAGAGTCCATAATGTTTTAGAAGTGTTTTGCTGGACAGTGGAAAGAAGTAGCTTGGAGACTGTGAACAGCCTTTAGATGAGGTAGACCAATCAAAAGCATTCTGTCATACGTGAACACACCACAGCATGAACAGAACGAAATTTTTCCTCTGCCTTTAACCCATTCACCAAGTGAAGCAGCAGGCAGCCAGGAACACGGCGCCCGGGGAGCAGTGTGTGGGGACGGTACCTTGCTCAGGGTACCTTAGAGGTGCTTAGCAGTCTTGGGAATTGAACTCACGACTTCCTGATCGTAGGGCGAACACCCTAATCACTACGCTACTGGCTGATTTGTTGGTTTCTTCAAGTGTTTAGGAGTCTTGAGAACACTAAAAGAAAAAAAAAATCAGTAAATGTAGTCGACTCACTTATAAATGTAAGACATATAAACCAGACTACACCAATATCAGCTGTTATTATTACTGCTATCATATATTAGAGCCAAACGTATTTCACTTGAATGCACATTTTGGACCCAAATCCCACACGTTTTCTTGAGTTTTGAAGAGTCGTAATTTATCATTTCATGAGCATTTTTCTACCTTCATTATGAATGTGTGGAGCTCAAAAGGAAGATGCATTTCAATGTGTCGGTTTTTGTGACCACACCAAAAAAAAATAAAAAAAATTCAAAATAGGCTTTTGTAGCTTATTTTCCATATGTGGACTGTATTGACAGTGGAGTGACTGGTACAATGTTTACAAACTACATCAAAGTCTTATGATTTCAAACAGTGAGGGTTTTCCATGATATGGGCCCTTTAATAACTTGACTGTAAATGCAATTATATAATTATACAATTGTCACGGTACAACTGGAACCGGGTAGAAATGAGGCACAGGCGCAGATGGACATCTGGTTATATAGGTTTATTTAGTAATACAAACAAGGAACTGAAATGGCACGAGGGCCAGTGACTAAGTACTTTCACAAGGAGAGAGAGAAACGTCCGTAACTCAAGTATGCTTCCATGAAGCCTAAACACCCAGTGACTGACATTTATACCCATAGTGAACCAATGGATGAGGAGAGAGTGATTGGGGGTGATCATCCACAGCTGTGTGACATGATTGGTTCAAGGACCAGAGGCGACCCCTGTTGGTCGCAGGGTAGAGGAGTGTTTCCAGTCCCACTCTGTGGCGCCCTCCAGTGGCCGTTGAGCGGGACTGCGACAGAGGGTAATTTCCAGTCTGGGTCGAGGCGACCTCTGTTGGTCGCCGGGCAGAGGGGAGTTTCCAGTCCCAATCCGTGGCGCCCTCTGGTGGCCGCGGAGCGTGACTGTGACAATAATAATGTACACAGTTGTACACTTACGTTTTTGAGGGGGTGCCAGGGTCAGTGAAAGCCTATTGATGTGAACCAAACAGACAGAAGGCAGTTGTTGTTTAATTACATCATATTTGTTTTTAATCTCAGGTAAGACAGTCTACCTAACAAAATGTGAAAATGATATCAAATACAAAACAGACAGAAGGCAGTTATGGTTTTATTACACCATATTTGTGTTTAATATCATTTTCCCAGTGTTGACTGTCTTACCTGAGATGAAGATTTGCCCCCATTGATGAGCGGCGTGACACTGAAGAAATAAAACCAGTCTGGGACAAACTATCATAAATAAAATCAGTCCCAGCTGTTTTATACATTAATACACCAACTGTCTTATCTACTGTGATCATTTGCACTACTGCCTTATTTGTTTGTCTTGTGTCTTGTTATTTTGTCTGTTTATAGAATGTCTATTGAAAATTCAATTAAAATTTTGTAATCTAGATTAAAGTTTTCTAGTTCTAATTAGAGGGTACGCACACCAGAGAGCGAGAAACGGCATTTCAATTCCCATATATGTCTTGCACATAAAACCTGAATAAATCTCTTTGAATCCTAATTCATCTCTTTGAATCCTATCCTATTTCTAACAGTAAAGATAAGTTTCTCAGATGACTACCAATATTGCAAAATAATTTATTTACCATTGGTGTTCACTTGTAGGGTAGCTGGTCATTGTTTTTTTTTTTTTGTAAAACTTTATAACAATATACAAATATTTAACCAATATTTTTAATAGGATAAACAGTACTATTGTTTACTATACATAACTTACATTACTTCATATTTAAGTACACATTTACCTCATTTATAATCATGTGGAAGTTATTCCTCTCATATAAATGACAGAAAAAATTAAACAAAAAAAACTCTTCTAACTATTTATATCCCGAGTAACAGTCTATCATGCAATATGATGGTCAGTGGAGAAGAAATGTTATTTGGATATATTTATCCTCTTCAGAGGTGAAATCAAATCTGCGGATGCACATTTTGGCGTCAGAGTTTTTTTTTTTATGAACTTGGCCTTTGTGGTCAGATGTGTGGGCAAAGGCTGGATCCCAATTAATCCGTTTTTAGAAGAAGTTCTACTGAAGTGAAAAATACTACAAGTTTTTTTGTTGTTGTTCTTGTCTATGTCAAGACCTCAACAGACCTCAAACTTACCAGACAGATATTCAGATCTCCATTCACATGATTCTGAGAGAGGACTGCAGCATTGATTGATCCAAAAGATGAGAAGTTGGCATCCAGAATGGAGGAAGAGTGAGGGGTTAAAAGTCCAGCTGCTGGAAAGAG
>JBBJLS010000148.1:14132591-14165105 GCA_037577275.1 Bryconaethiops microstoma | reverse complement strand
ACAGCTGACTCAGAGGTTAAGGTAATGACACAGGGAGGACTGAGCTCATCCTGGACTCTGCTCCATGGCAATAGATAGTTAACAGAGACAGAATCTCTACTTAATCATACACACACCTTCGTATACAGCCAGAGACCTGACAACATGCATACATTTTACAGTTTCATGGGATCTGTCCCCCATAGTTGTTATTTACTAGGCCAATGTTGTGTTGGTTTCTATTAAGCAGCTCTTTTCTCATTTTTTAAAATCAGTTCTCATCTTATAAAGATTTTTTGAAACATTATCCTCATGTTTAAGGACGTACTACCAGTTTTGGTGTCCTGAAACACAACAGCCTATCAAACGTAGGCCCCTCCATCTCCAAATTGTCTGGAATGTGTGTTGCCTGGAATAGGACACTTAAATGCTGCCGGTGCTGAATTAGTTGTAATCAATAGTCACAAACAAAGTGACATCACTAGACATCGACACTGCTAATCATCTCGACAAGATCAGCCGACACAAAAGCTTCTGACACTTTTACATTCCTCCGAGCTCAAGTTATTCGCTTTCGAACCAAATTGTCTTTGCTAGTTCTACAATATTGTTTTGAAACCAGATGTGATCTTGTATTGTGAACATCTGGGGACAACAATAAGAAATTTTAATTGATTGTGGGTCAAGTCAAGTTTATATTTTTATAGCCCATTATTATACACAGTGGTCATTCAGTGTGCTTTACAGGAATAGAATAAATAGAATAGAAATAAAATTCTAGATAAATAGAATGAAATAAAAGACAGAATAGTAGAAATAAGATAATAAAATATACATTTATTAGGGTGGAAACAAGCTTAGTGTGAAACCTCTAGTGCAGTCCACTGCCTTATTACAGTGGATCTCAAAGTAGAGATGAGGGTATGAGATTTTAGAGGGCATGTACAAAAGTTTAACAACCTCCCAGATGTGTATTGTTATTATTATACAACATCTTGTCCTGTGAGACTATCTCTGTAGCGCAGTATGGCTCGGAATGAAATGTACTATGAAAAACAATTACCTTTCTTGCAGATGTAGAGCTAGGTCAGTGTCACTCTTCATGCCCTTTTACTCCAACTTGTCTTTAAAACGCCACACTTGTATGTCACTCTTGTGACACATCTATTAATTCCTGTAGGTCAGGGAAAGTTGCCTCATTTCTTGTCATTCTTGATCTTATGAAGCCGTTAACACTCATTTATTAAGTTCTTTTTTAACTTACTCTCTTCTCTCGTGTCCTAATTCAGAACGAATCTGATTCATTTCTGTTTCTCTCTGTGGAGAACCTTTATTTCTTCAGTAGGCCATTACATCTTAGCGTTCTTCACTGCTTTTCATAAGGAGGACAGGCAAAGAGCCTTTCTTTATGTCTTAAGAAGGGAATATATATCTGTAGCTGGTGTGCATTCGCTGTTAAACTACACACAGGTGTCTGTTCTTTGCATCGCCTGTCTTTGGTAGATTAGGAGGGTTGAGTCAGAGGCTGTGGGTGGGAGATGACATCTCATTTTGGCATTTAGAGGTAAGATACTGGGCCTCTTAGGCTTCCGTGCTTTCAAAGCCTGAAAGCTCTCAATAAAGAAATGCTTCGTAAGAACATTTTGCTGTCACACTTTTCATGTGCACCCGCACCTCAGAACTGGGCTGTTATTGTTGAGCTTCTGCTCTTCGCTGTGAGCAGGTGTTGTCAGAGCTATAGAATGACATGCTTCGAGCTTGAGTATGAAAGCATGCTTGAGTTTCGTCTCAGGTTCATGTAAAATATGCTGCTGTCACCAGTGTCATATTTTTGCAGCTAATTGCTCATCATTGGAGTCAGCAGTGCGGTGTGCACATTTGCTAGCCTTGCTTCAGATCTGTTTACAACTTCTGTGGTATGTACCACTCATACAGCTAACAGAATCTCTACTTAATCATACACACACCTTCATATACAGCCAGAGGCCTGACAACATGCACACATTTTCCAATTTCATGGGATCTGTCCCCCATAGTTGTTATTTACTAGGCCTTTGACTAAATGTTGTGTTGGTTTCTATCAAACAGCTCTTTTCTCATTTTTAAAAAATCAGTTCTCATCTTATAAAGATTTTTTGCAACATCATCCTCATGTTTAAGGAGGTACTATCAGTTTTGGTGTCCTGAAACACAAGAGCCTATCATATATAGGCCCCTCCATCTTCAAATTGTCTGTGTTGGAATAGGACACTTAAATGCTGCTGATGCCGAATTAGTTGTAATCGATAGTCATAAATAAAGTGACATCACTAGCTGTCGCTCCTACAGAGGTATGTACCACTCATACAACTAAATCTACAGAGGATCATCAGGCTGCCAGAGGAAGCTGAATATCAAACTCTAGTGGCGTCCAGTGAAACTGGAGTGAGATGGAGCATGATCACTTATGGGATCTTCATATGGTTTGTGAATTCACTGCTTCCACTAGGAAAGCTCTGAGGCTCTAATTCATTGCCTGTTTGTCGCCATTTTCTGTAATGTAGATGATATTACCATTTACTTGTTAAATGCATGAGAGTCTGACTTTGTCAAATGAACAAAAATGATCAAAATCATTGTGGGGGGGTCAGGCAGGCATCCCATTACAGACAGTATTAAGGGTGGTAGTGGCCTAGTGGGTAAAACACTTGTCTGTGTACCCAATGACCACAAAATTGCAGGTTCAACCCACAACTTTCTAACCATTGTGTCCTTGACCAAGATGCTTAACGCAGCTGCTTCAGGGGGACTGCCTCTATAACTAATGATTATAAGTCACTCTGGATAAGGGCGTCTGCCAAATACCCCCTTTATCTTGGGAGTGACGGTCCAAACTTATTAGGCACTATTTCAATTGACTGTTTTTTAACAGCTAATCAACCAGTTGTATTTTTTATATGTGTGTTATGTAATTATTTGAAACTAACAAAACCAAAGAAAGTCCTCATCTTCAGTTGATGGTGTGTGTGTGTACAAGAGTGGTGTATTATATGGGTGGCGATATAATTGATAATGCTAATTTATTAACAAGAATATAATTATTTTCACGAACTGACCAGTCCTAATAGCGTGTAATTTTCAAATCAGAGCTCTGATTGCATCACTAACCAGTTTAAATTACTGCTACCCAGTGGTGCAATGTGTATGGATAGACGGTTTTATTGGGCTTTCAGGGCATTGTGAATTCAGTGTGTGTTCATATCTGTGCATGGTGAACCCACATCATTTCCCCATATACTCGCAATCTAATAGATATCTAATAGAATATGGTCTAAAGCAGGGTGGAAATTCTAATGCAAAGAACATATGAATATAAACTTCATAACTTAATATCCTACATGTCAGTACAACACTATGAAAACATAATTGAGCTATTTCACATTTTTGCTTTCTAACTGAAAGCAGTGTTCATCAGGGATCAGTGAATATAATTACATAATGGATCTAAAAGCTAATTTGTTGGAGAGGAGAGCACACATATTTACTATGTAATTCATATTAGAGTACTAAATTTTATTAGAGCAGGGTAGGACAGTAGATGAACCATATAGGCTGATCACATGACTCATGTCTCATGAGGGTCTTTGCTTTCTGTGCTCAAACCAAGGTCAAGCACATATCTCATTATTTGCAGGTGCGTATATGTTAAACTGATCCTCTCGAAAAAGTCACATATATTTCATAAGTGAAGTGAAACCACCTATTCACAGACACACACAATGCGTAAAAATGTGCCATGATTGTGTTTCACACATAAACATGTTTTCACATGATCACACATTTTTTTTCACATGCCTTTGATGGTTTTTTATGTTTGTTTGTTTTTGAGGATACTAGTACCTCCTACCTTGTTTTTTGATATGAAATGATGTTGAACAGAGCAAGGAGGTGGTGTTCGATTGGCTGTAGCCAGTGCTGTGTTTTCCCCAACTTTAACAGTGACTTGGACTTGTCCAGAAAGCTCAATGAGGGTGCAGCAGTCAGTCAGCATAGCAGTCACACATGTAATGAGGAGCAGGCTCAGGCTCAGGAACAGTCGAGCTGCATGTTGAACTGTGCCCTAATTTAACATTCAGTAGTTCAATAGAATGGTAGATAGCACCCAAGGTCAGAAGTCTACATCGAATATTCCTAGAATCGTGAGTGTTAAAGGTGGGATGATCTATGGTTTTAATGATAGGCATGATATAAAGCTCAATGACAGTCATACAATTTCAAATTTGAATAATTCAAAAAACCATGCATGACCACATTCTTTTCTTGGAAGTAAATAGCCCACTTCTACAATCTTCTTCCAGAGCTGGACCAGGCATAGTAATACAGTAAACAATAGTAATAACAATAAAAATGGGCTTGATTAAACAATAAATCTAAAAAACCAGTACTGATACATCGAGGTAGATTTTATATACATTTTTATCAATATTTTGTAATTTTTATTCAAGTAATTGCTTTTGCCCAAGTAATCGTGCTAGTCCTTGACAGTTTAAAATGAAATGAGTTAAAATTGTTTTTATCAAGAAATAGTTAAAAAATATGAGCCTTATTGTAAAGCTATTTCAGTGTGTATTAGGACTTTGTCAAAGTTTTAGTATAATTAATCACTACAGTATTAATAAAACTGACCATACTCTGTTGTACAGCAATAAATGAACAGTATTTAAAAAACAAACCAGGGTGAATGATGGGTCATATATCACTGTCTGTTGATAGAAATATTTGACCCATGACTGGAATTACGGGGGTAGAGGGAGACAACGGCTTGCTCTTAGTAACACCTTCTACTGTCAATAGATACCGCTAAACAATACTAATTCCTTTAAGTAGCACCCATGCTTTCTATGGGGGCTACTAAATTGTAAACCGTTAATGTGATAATAGATTGCTGTAGGACACTGTGCACATACTTGTGCACTGATGTATATGCGTGTACTCTCATATTCTCAGTACTCGCTCTGCACAGGCTGATTATTTGAGCATGGAATGTTCTCTCCAATCCTGTAATTAAGGCTGCATCTTCATTAAGTGTCCTATTCTGTTTATGAAATTGAAAACAGAGCTAGTGCAAGGCTTTATCGTTGGGCTCAAGCTATTTGCTCCACTTAACTAAGTGACAGATCATTGAGAGTGTGGCTGTTGAAAGTGCTAGCAGGTATAAACTGACAGCTGTGAGCTTTATAGGACATCATGATAAAAACGCGGTGGTTATTATTTACTATTTGTATTATTCATTCATTTATGCTTACGCTCTTCTTGTGGTAGTTTCTCTGCAAAAGTTGGGATTCATTCATTTCTTACTTAAATTTGTTCTTTGTCTCCGACTATAAATTAGCTAAAGTCATAGAACACATGCAACTGTTCAGGGTTGTGTGTGAACTTTCAGTACAGTGTCAACAGGATGAGCAAATCAAGAGTAGGAACAGCGTTATAATAAATATGTCTAATTGAGACAGCTTTTCTATCGAGAAAACCACTCAGTTAACATGCCATCATTATTTACAATTACCGTCCTGTCCAGGTTATTTAAAGGATGCTTCTAACTCTTAAAGATAATATGAAAAGGACATACAGTTGGGGGTAATCTGATTTGACAGTATTTCTGCATGTGCCTCAGAGTACTTGGCCATTTATGTTCCTGTGGAATGACCTTCGGGGACATGTAACATGCAAATGTCCGTTTGTGGGTGTGCGCTGTCCAATTCTGAATAATTGTCAGAATTAAATTTGAGCATGTGTTGTGAATCTGGCAGTTATTTTGCATGAGATCTTATTCTGTGGGCCAAATCCAGTTATTTGGTACGCAGATAAAGGTAAATGAACAAGACCAAATGGTACTGCACTTATGCTGATAGATGGAGGCTAGCCCCGTTATGACACTGCCCTCCAGAGATCTGTATATTGGACACATAAAATAAATAATTAAACCGTATATTTCTGTTTGACACTGGCACACAAGAGAATGACGGTCAGAACTCATAACTGTGTAGGTACTTATTTTGATTTACTTTTATGGTGCTGTTAGTCCGTTATGCCGACAGATTGCATTTTCAAATATTCCCACTAGTGGGATATTGCAGCAGTAACATTGTATGTGTCATCTTCAGTTGCCTGTGTTCTTCACACCAAACAAGCCTCGCTCCCACCTTGCCTACTCCCTATTGCCAGCACTCACACGCAGTTTGAATTGCCACACTGGCTATAATCTTTCTTCCTAGAACACAATAGTGCATGCAATACCCTGGGCTATGATTGTATTTAACAGTTTTATGTCTCCCTCTCGTCCCCTATGAAGGTTGCGGCCCAAAGGCTGTAAAATCATGTTTGTGATATTAGAACAATAAAATGTGGCCCGGCTGAAGCTCATTACTCTGCCACGTGTATTTACAGCACCCATGAGCAGTCACCTAGTTGTCTTTTTGTTCGGAATAAAGAATTTGATAATGCATCTCAAGAATCTGTTTTAATTTATCGGATCTTTTTGTCCGGTTGCTAACGTGCCTCACTCTGCTTTCTAACAGGGGGTGGCCATAGACTCTAGTCTACGAATAGTTATTTTTGATGTACAGTGACAACGGACGACTAAAGGATTTGCTTTTTATACTCTTCTTAAGAAATGAAAACTTATAAATACGAAACCAGCAAACAAAACTTTGTTTGTGTTATCGATTGAGGCCCCTGTTATGCAGTAGCCTTTACTTTTTGAAGTCATTCCTCCCAGCATATTTAGTTATTTGTTTGTTTATTTATTTATTTATGTCTGTCAATCAAAAAATGAGATGAATTGCTGTTGTTTTCCGAAGAGGAATCTAGTCAGTAAAAGCCCTTTAAAAAAAAAAAAATTCATTCGGGGCTCCTAAAGAAATATTTTGTTTTCTTTTTACTGCATCCAAAACTGAAAGAGAAGCTTTTTCAAGTGGGACGCCAGCACTTTCAATCTCGAATGAATATGCTGGTTATTTATCCACAAGCATGATCGGCTTACTCTTCTATCAGAGGGGAAGAGAAATATTTCTGCTGAAGTTAGATGTGGCTCTGCCTGTCTTAAAAGCTTCCAAACATGTTCAAGAGTGAGGAGGCGGCGAGGCGAAGAGGAGAATACAGTGAAGCAATAAAGCTGTGTTATGTCTCCTAGAATACTGCTGACATACTTGCTTCACACGGAGAGCTGCATTCAGTGCCGAGTGTAAATAATGTTTAGGCACGACTGTAAAGTCCTTTAGACAAGTTGTAAACCTCTCCCTGGCGATGTGGAGGAGAAAAGAAACCTGAAATTAATTAGCTAAAGAACTGTGTCATTGTTGCATTTCCTCTGGGACTAAAATCCTCAGCCTCATTTCTCACACACTTTATGTACTTTTTGGGGAAAAGGCGGGACAAAAGACAGTGCTTTGCTTTAGGAGAGCTAAAGAATGGCTTCAGTATGTTTTTATTAAATCGATTTGTCACATTAGTGAAATGCTTTTTCTTCTCCCCTAGATGAATACGTTTATGACTTGGTGCTCTTTGAACAATTTACTATAAAAGGGATTCTCAGTGAAAGCCTACAGAAAGAAACTAGCTCATGTAATATATATGGATAACCTCTTAAAAGAAGGTTCCTAAAAAGAAGCTCCTGAGTGGTTCTTGACATTGGCACATAAACCACAGGGAAAATCTTTGATATTGATCCTTTACATTGTGTGAAGTTTCTTTCCATGTTAAAAATGTTCTTCAGACACATTAATTTAACGGAACATTAAAAGAGGAGTGTTGG
Organism: Bryconaethiops microstoma; assembly: GCA_037577275.1. NCBI lineage: Eukaryota > Metazoa > Chordata > Actinopteri > Characiformes > Alestidae > Bryconaethiops > Bryconaethiops microstoma. The sequence goes on along the minus strand of JBBJLS010000148.1, from coordinate 14,157,334 downwards.
TTATACAGAGCTTTGTCTCATAGCATTGAATGTACCTTTTTAAGGAGCCGCACACTGAGGAATCATAAAACAGCGGTGTCTATAAGCCTCCACAGCTTCCCTTCCCTTCAGCAGTTCATCTCATCATCAGGCTCCCTGACCCCTGCTGACACAGAGTCTGCCTCTAACCCTCCTTCTCCCTCACTGGCTCTGCACATACAGGCACATCAGTGCATTTTTGCACACGTTTCATCTTTCTGTTTTTTTACTTTGCACATCAGATATATTTTAATATTAAGTATGTGTCCTACCTCTTCAATATATTTTATTTGTATAGTATATTATGTAGTATATAGTAAATGGTATATGTAAATAGTATATTGCACAGTAGTATATAGCACAGTGTAAAAAAACATTTTTACACTGTTTTATGATCCTGTTTGTTTTTTAATACTTGTTGCCTGTATTACTCTTTGTACTTAGTGTTCTATTTGTAGGGGGCACCCTAACACCAAAGAAAACACCTTGTAGGGGCAAACTACTAGGTAGCCAAATTCTGATTCTGATTCTGAAGCTTATTGTCAGCAGGAGCGCGTAGTTTTAAAGTCATATGTTGCACAGTTCTCGCTTTCTTCCTACCAAATGGAGATTGGCATGCTGTAGGATGGAGAGATGAGAGCACAGGATCAGGAAGTAAGCAAAGCGATTGCCTAGTGTCTGTGCAGTGCTAAAAAATTTTACTTTATTAGTGATGACAGATATGATTTATGCTGTTGTTACACATGCATAATGGAAAGCCATGCCAGTAACAAGGCCTGAGACAACAGGCCTGACTAGCATATGATATTCAGAAGCCACCGAAGCCTGAACAAATGTCAAGTTAAAAAGGTTCACCAACTTTTCCCTGTGGGTAGTTTGGCAAATTAGCTGTAGCATTTCTTCATCATTATGCACATGTATTAGATCCTCTGCAGGAAGGACACATCGTTCAGAATGTGGCTGTAGATGGCATACTGTGATAACAGTGTGTCCTTAGTAATATGAAAAAAAAAGAATTCTCTTAAGTCCTGGAGACTTGCACACGGTACATTATGCCATTTTTAGCTTTTACTTTTGCCAGCTGCAGGAGCAGACTTCCAGGAGCAATTTAGAGTTCTTTCCATTTGAAAGGGCACCATGGCACACAGGTTGGCATCTGTTGTGGTACAACCCATGACCTCGTGGTCCATAGCCAAGTGTTCACACCGTCGGGTTACCAGCATCCATGCATTTTGAACATAGTGCACCTTTGTTCACACAGTGAATGTGCTTTAACTTTCTGTAATTTAATATCAGGCACAGTCTCTAAATGTCCAAGTGAGGAATCTCATGCCATGTGGCTCTGGGACTGTATGGCTTCTGCAAGTGTATTACATATCTAATTAACAAGTGGAAAGAATTGTGAGAAATTCTCACTCTCCCCAGAGCCTCATATACAAATATATAAACACATAAGTACAAATGTATTGTTGCTGTTGAATAAAAACCTTGGATATTCATTTTTATTGTTTTGTTTTGAAATTTTTGAAAATACACTGTCAAAATGGCGTCAGAGTTTTATGGTGAGTCTGTAAGCATGGGCACTAGAATATATTTTTCTTACATGAACTTACATTGAAAGCTAAGTACACATTTTGCTTCTTGTATTTCAGAGATTTTGTTTTGATAATGATGATACACACACTAACATGTAGGCATATGTTGGACACCCAACTAGTAACAACAAATGATAAATGATAAGTAGGCCCCTAGAATGACAGGCCCCCTGTAGACAACAGTTTCCTGTAGAACTGTGTAGAACAGGAGATGTTTAAAGCTTTTCATGATTTATCTGCATATATCTTGCATCGTGCATATAACATTGCAGTGGTGCAACATTTGCAATGTATAGTTGACTTTACTGACAGCTTTACACACTGTCAGTGCCTTTGCAGGAGAACAACATCAGATTGGGAACACTCCCCTAGTGGCTTCCGTTTTTGAGAAATATAGTAATATAGTTTATTATGCATTGAGCATAGTCAGTAAAGTTTCATTTCATATCAAATTTGGCAGGCCCACTTATGCAGTCAATCTGTATTCTGGAAACTCCACCACAGTCTAAATAAATTATGCTTACCAATCCTGCAGAAGTCTGACTGTAATGAAGTAGCTAAGAAAGTGATGTACACCATTCTGATTGTCATGCTAGCTTACTAAGTCTGACACAGCTACAGTCTAGCTACAGTCCATGTGTTTTAATATTACTCCTCTTCACCCACACTACTGTCTTTGCTGTAGAAGATAAAAGCTTCAGAAAGTTAAGTACAGAGTTTGTTGTTATCTGAGTCATTTTAAAATGATATGCTGCATAAAATAAGCATTTGGTTGCCAATAGATTGCACTAGAGACTCAGTAGGTCCCAGTGAATCAGTCTTGCAACTGCACAAAGAATGCTATAGACTTTGGTGCCTGTCACCCATGGCAACTACATCAAAAATAATACTATTTTTGGTCACTTCGTTAGCTATTTAGTTATGTAAATGCAGATGCACGACCTTCCCCTTTCTCAGCGCTGTGCACATGCTGTAGCTGTGCATAAGTGTGCTGTACCTATAGAGGCCTGTGTCAGGCCTGCCACTGCTGTGGCTAAATGTGACAAGTGTGCTGGTCCCGGCATGAATCAGCTCTCTCTAATCACTAATGACAGTTCACACAGTGACTCACACTCCCAGCACTGCTGCATCTCACTAAAACCACAGCACCGCACTCATCCACACATATCACACACTCTTATATTACACAGCAGCCGAACACTCTGCCAGTCCACTTTTGGCTCTTGTCTTCAGGAAGGGTTGTTTGTTCCTAAAATTATTTATGCCAAAACTAATTATCCTCTTGAATGGAGGTCTTTCAAACACCTGATCAGCTTTTGGCTCATGCTGAACCTGTAGAAAGATGCACAACGTGTCTGAGGTAGTGCTTCAAGTCAGTTCATATATTAGGATATATAGGATATATTGTCTATTATTGTGCTACAGAAGCACAATAATAGCAGACATTTAACAGAAGCAGACAGATCTCATCCATGGACGTTTTTGCTTTTGATTAGTTTTGGTAAAGTGAGTTGTGTGTCTTGTTTGCATCATTTGTTTCATTTTGGTTAGTTTACAAAATGAAGTGAGAGACAAACTGGAAAACATAAAGAGGCATTCAGATTTGGATGGCTGGTATGTTTAGCCTAGTAAAGATGGGTTGCAGCAACCCCACGTGTTCTCTAATGGTAAGTTTCCACCATGCATGAAAAGCATCCTTCATGCATCTAGAAAAGTGTCTGGTGTCATAAAGAAAACTGCAGTCTGTAAATTGACGCTGCTATGCGTGGACTGTAATACATGACTAGATTGCATTTCCACAAGAAACTACAAAGTGTGATTGCATGATTGCTATGGCAACTGTGGTTTTTACTAGGTGGTTACTGTGGTAGTGCAGATGGCTGCTAAGGTGTAGGTAGCTGGTTGCAGTGATAACTGTAGTGGATACTATGTAGTTGCTAGGTGGTTGCTATTATGTTTTAAGTGGTTGCTAAGGCGGTTACAATGGTTTCACATTTTAAAGTTAATGTAAAACGGCAGGGGTACCAATACTTTTTCACAATGAGGTGGGGTGCCAATACTTCTAACCAAAGAGCAGAGGACTCAAACTGAGCAGTTTTTAGACATTGTCCAAGAAATGGTGCGTACTCAAACTTTGGCGCAGAAAGAGGCACCCAAACATTGGTTTGTGTTAAAAGAAAATCCCATAAATGAGGACTGAGGTGGCACTGTCCTTGCCATCTATGGTCAAGGATGGCTGAAAACAGGTGGAGTGAAACATTTGCACCCAAAAGCGGGTGAGAAATAGCGTGTGTATTAAAACAGCAAGGTTCAGTTAATCTCAAATTAACACACTTTTGACTCTTTCCAGTCATGGGGCTTATTTCTCCCAGTGCCGTGTGTTTAACAGCTGATTTTCTGCTGCAATGTTTTTGTGGGTCTGCCTTGCTTGCAGAGTGACATGACGTCACATTTCATGAATGCAAGTATATAGGAAAAATGGTCAACTTTAAATGATCAGAACCAGGCTTCTGGTCAACCAATCAAAAACTCTGTATACACACGCACTGTATATTGGATATTAACAAATGTTTTGGCATTGGAACCATTCCTAAATTCCACACAGGCTCCAATGCGAAACAGAAAAAGAATAATAATGATAAAAAACTTAAGAAGAACAGTAGTTTAATTGCTGATGCAACCCAGCTTATAAAACAAGAAGAACAATCAGGAGCCAGAGCCGAGTATTGATCATTTAAAATAGTTATGTTTTATAAATGTGATTGCATCAGCAGTCACACTTATAAAACTTAAGAAGAAGAATAGTTTGACTGCGGACGTATTCCTGTCGGTGACCTTGGCAAAAAGTCCTGGAGTTGGTCACTGGGTGCCAGGGATGGTGGCTGCCCACTGCTCCCAGCTCGTAGTGAGGGTGTGTGTGTGTGAGTGTGTGTGTGCGCACGCTCACTGGTGTTAGGATGGGTTAAATGCAGACTCTGTATTTCACTACTCACTACTTTCTGTGTGTTGTATAAAGAAGTGCAGCTGGACTATTAGGCCACAAATATTCTCCCTAGAGGGCAAACCCAAAAAAGCAAATTACACACGTCACCCAAAATAAATCATGAAAACAAAATTAAAGTCCAATTACTTGCACAGTACTGTATGACTAAATGCACTAAATAAATGGAAGACAATTTAATGAATGTGTTGCTTACTGCTTTAAGGCTGCAAGTCTGAAAGTCCGTTTGGAGTGAATCTGTTCAGTCAGGGCAACAAAAAAAAAATCATTAGCCCTTACTTTCTTGGAACATTTTGACTTTAATTTAAATGGTAAGGAGAACCTAAAACTGGGTTGTTGCTAGTATGCAGTCTGTAAGTTGCTGAATTATAAAGCTTTATGGGTTAAAAAAGGCTGAGCCCATTTTTAAAGATAAAAGCGCAAATAGGCTACTACTAAATATTATAGTCATTAAATTGAGTGCAGCTAATAATTTAATCATGCTCTGTATTTGTTCAGTGGGTTATTTATTATGCATTTCAGTCAGAACAATGCTGAATTCACATTAATTTCCAACTGGAACTGTAGGAGGAAAGCTGACCTCCAATAAATAGACATGAAAAGGGAGGAAAATGCTGAGTTTGCTTAAATTATTCGTATGCATCACCATTTTGTGCCTCTTCATGTGATGGTCTTCTATATTTTTTCGGTAATAAAAATCAGTTCTGTTGTTAAAAAGGAAATCTAAAAACCCTCTCCGTCTCAGGAACCCTTACTGAGGGGGACAGTGCACAGTGTATGCTTCAGGCTTAAAAATGTTTAATGAGTTTGTGCTGCATAAAGGCTGTAATGCTCTGATCAGCAGGCACGTGCAGAGGCGGGCTTTATTTGCTCAAGCACCTGGCCCTTTGGGCATAATGCCACAGTGTCCTTTTTGGCAAGGTCTACTGATCCCCCGTCTACCAAAAACATTTTTACCTTTGTTTCATTAAAAAGGCCCACTCCAAGGACATTTTTCACCACCTCCGTTGACAAAATTGGAGCACCTAACCCTCTAATGGTCTCTCCTTGGCCCTGCTGAGCACTTAATTACTGTTAAATGGCAGCGTTTTGTACCATTACTAGAACAATCCTCTTCCACCTGTGAAATAAAGTTAAGAAAAATATGCAGACTTTAGTTTCTAAATGCATTCAAGACCATTTTGATGAACTGTCTGTTTTTCATGATACATGTGGACCTTGCGCATGTAACAAATGCCAGTGCTTTATTATTGATAATACCATTTTTATTAAAGAAGTAAAAATACGGATTGCATTAAACAATAGCTGTTTTTTTTTAAATACGTAAATCGTTTCTAGTGGTTATATTGTTTTGAAATGAAACTCTTCAAATGACAAGGAGAAACAATTTTATACTTTCAACATCTGCCGTGTCACAGTTTTGAGTACTTAGAATTACCAAAACATTGTGACAGGAGGAAGTTTTGCCAACAAAGCTCAACAGATATGCAAAAACCTTCCTGTGATACTCAGACACTTTCTCAATCTTTACATCTGTCCTAAAAACCTATTTATAAGTCAGTACTTGAGTTGTTTTTCTCATTAGAAAGTAAGCAGATGTGAAGATTAATGAAGACAGAGAGAGGGTAAACTGGTAGCATGCTAGTGTTTCTCTCACACGTTCACTCTGGCTGTTGACAGTGGAATGGAGCGCTGATGTCTCAGGGTGCCCTCATGCCTGTGCTACCTTCTGCTTTGCCCATTTTACCCAAGCTGTTAGCCAAGCAATGCCTGCCGTTGTCTCTGCTTGTACTGTGCTCATAATTCCGCTTGCTGTTGCACTCCATGCGCACTTAATTTCCTGTATTTCCTTTAATTGTATGTAAGCTTATGCTGCCTAATATGACTTTGCACGACACTGCTCCTGCTTAAGTGCTCCGGAGCCATTTGCACTGCCTGCTGTTTTTAACAACAATCTGCCATCACATGCCTCCCAATCAAAAATTAGAAATGAACAGTGAAAGAATGGGGGAATGGGGTGTTTCCAGTGTTTCCTGTGAGTCAAGAGGTCTAGGGTAGCAGTGAGTGAACTGAAGGAGGCTCTTGGAAGTTTTCTAATAACTGTGTGTGTGTGTGTGTGTGTGTGTGTGTGTGTGTGTGTGTGTGTGTATGTGTGCGCGCGTGTGTGTGTGCATTTAACAAGCTGTGGTAGAATGGAACAGTGTACGTTGTGGCCAAAGGTTTGGGAAATGTCATAAATCTATTATATTATGTGCAATAGTCGTTCTATGTAAAAAAATTCTACTTCTGTCAGTATTACTTATTCTCTACTCATCTCTGTTACATGCAGTTACATACTCTTAACCACCATTTGTGTTATTAGTAATTCTTTTAATTGGAAGCAACTTCTCTACAGTATTTATTCCCAACATTGTGTACATAACGTAGTAAGGTGGTGATGGCCTGATGGGTAGGATATTTGCCTCTGGGTTTGACTCCTACCTCCAGCACCACCACTGGGTTCCTGAGCAAGACCCTTAACCCCACGTTGCTCCAGGGAGACTGTCCCCTGTAGTTAGGGAATGGAAGTCGCTTTGGATAAAAGCGTCTACTAAATGCCATGAATGTAATGTAAATGCATTTCATATGGAGATTTTTATGGAATATTTAACTTTTTACATTTTATATTGTTCTTGTCTCTGTGTATATATGTGTCTGTGCAGTCGTAACATGAGCAATTTGCTTTAGGATCTATAGAGATTTCTGATTCTGATTCAGACTCTAAAATGTGGCTAGTGCTCTTTGCAGTACCCAGCACAGAAATGTCACATGCTTCCTTCACAGGTACAGCACACATCTCGATGCTGAGGAATAGAACAGCCTTTTACTGCTCTCAGCACAGGACTGTGTGAATACAAATGATTCACAGTCTGCATGCTGTTGTTCTGCTAGACATAGACTGTGTAGTAGTGCACAAGTGTTCCATGTGATGTTATCTGTATATGTTATCATCAAGGGTTATATTAATGCAGTGATGTATCGAATGTTATGTTTACTCCCAACACCAAACAATCCTTTAATGGAAAATAAGCTAAAAAAAACCCAGTCTTTTTTCAACCCATAGTTTTTGTCACAGTGTGATGCACTGATTTGCCAACACCTTTAGTGGTTTAAAATTAGACATTTGTAGGATTATATGAAGACCTCAGTTCATCAGAACACCCAGCAACTCACGTAGAGCTGTGATTGGTTTACCTGTCAGAAATGCTGTGATTGGTTAGAAGCTCATTTGCATATTACAGGCTTCTTCGATATGTATACATGGCAACCCCTTATGCAGATTAAAATGTTGCTGATATTCTCTGATATTCTGAATTTTTTTTTGCGGTTAAAATAAGAATCCCTGACTATTTTTCAAGGAAAAGTACAAAGACACTTGGCTTCCTCCACTCAGCACTGTGTATTGAAATGTGGAAGGAACTGAATCGTATTGAGGTCAGAGATTTGCATCTTCGGTAGTAATGTATTAGATATATGAGTTCAAAATGATAATTGACCTTACACCAACCTGATAACGAAGCTGTGAGTGATTAGTACTTTGGCAGTTAAAACCCAGAAAGCAGGTTGAAAATTGTCTTTATAATGAGAGCATTTTGTGCAGGGAGTAACTTGGCGTGGGATGAGGCCATTTAAAGTGGGCTGACAGATGTACAGTATAAAATACTAAGGGACTGTCCTGTCAAGAATCAGTGTTTGGGTAAAGTTGGCAACATGTGGCTTGTACAGTACTTATGTAATGGTTCTTACCTTGGCTGTATTTGCTTTCTGTTAGAGTCGGCACGATTATGATTCAACTTGTGTTAGAAATCAACCCATATGAAGGACTGACATATGAAGGACTGACCATTAAAAGCATGACGCAGTGTGTTGTTCGACCAAAGACACTCATGGTCTGATGTCCTTGCTAGGCAGACATTGACTTGCCCGCAAGCCTGCACCTCAGGCAGCCAGTCTGGATTCTGGTCACATACTGTATGTCCTCCCACCTACGGGCAGGACCAATCACAGAGCTCGTCTTTCCGCCCATGTGTGGCAGGCATCGACGAAGGCCCATTTTAATAACTGGGCTGCTTTAGCCCGGTAATCACTCAAGGTCAGAAAAACAGCTCTGTGGCCCAGCTCTGTGACAAGGTGCCTTATCCTATCAGCTGGAGCTCCTCAGTGTCCTCTCTGGGAAATCAGCTCAGTTTGACACATCATTTTCGTACATGTCAGCCTGTCAGGCAGCCCAGCGCTCTCCTCAATATCTGCTGTCACCCTCCAACTAAGATAAGCTCAATATTGGGACATCCTGTGTCTAGCCTATTTTTCGTCTGTCTGGATGCACCCAATCATTTAAATAGTAATGTGACAAAATAATGGGTGAAGATGCTCAGATGCTCAAGCATCACATTCTTTTCAGAGAATTGAGGATTTCACTGATTTGTGATTGTTTCTTGTATAGATTAGGGCCTTACCAATATGAAAATTGTGTCTGAAATGAAAATGAAAATTGTAAATATTTATATTTGATTTTAATTTGCTGTCCAACAATTGCAAAATAGTTCTTTACTGACAAACCTATCAGTTGTCAACTGTGAACTGTCTCAGTGATTGTCACTTTCCAATTGCCGCATTCCTTAAACCCAAACAGTATACTAAGTAAAATAAATAGTGTAGTATGTGTGTAGTACAATAATGTAGTGGTGTAGTAAATAGTGAGTATTTCCCGTATTCCTAGAAAATGATCATATTTTGAAATATCCATTATACCCATTTGTAATAATTTTGCTTATAAAGAGGTTCAGAGCAGAACTACAGAACTTATATATATATATATATAGTGTGTGTGTGTCTGTGTGTGTGTGTGGATTCTTTATTAAAGGTAAGGAGGTATTAACCATATTATAGCAACACTGTTTCATATGAATTGTTTCTGATGTTAAATTCCACTCCCAAACAGAATCATAGCTCATATATGTCTGATTCATCTCATCTAATTTTAAATGCTGCCCCACACAAAATAAGTATATTCCATTATAAACATGTCATAAAAATTCATCTAATGCATTTTAAATGCATTTATGTTGTCACTGTTTTCAGATTCACCAGCATAGCTTGTATTGTTGTAATAGCAGATGATGGCTGTTATGTTAGAAACCTCTGTAAAGTGAGCCAGAAACCAGAACATTCCCCTTTTTTCATCTTACAATATAAAAGCCACTGTGTATTGGTGGGATGATGGGAATTTTGCTCATCCCAATGAGTTATCAGCCAATATTATTGAAGAGCTGATATACTGGTTGGGCCCTGGTGCAGACTGTTATCCTGAAATTTGCAGGAATGTCATCATGAACTCTAGATAACTGCAGTGTCGTGTATATGCCACAGTGCAGCGATGGATCTAATGATGATTATGAACTGTAATTGGAGCACAGCTGTGATGAATGGGTTGCATCATGAAGAGTGGCATCGAGGTGATTTGGCGGTGTTTGGGTTTATTTGTATTTGTTTGCATGAATGAGCATTAATCCTGGAGACTGTTAGCTGACTTCATTATGAGTTTGATTGTGCTAAGTGTTGAGGTTGCACTGAGAGAACCGTATATCAGGAAAGTGTAGGGAACCTGCGCCATTGTTTCAGCGGCCCAGTGTTCCTCCAGAGTCTGGATCACTTCATCTGCTCTTTCTTCTGCCCTCCTTCATAAATCACTCCTATGCAAGACAGACACCTTCCCCACTGTCCAGCACCTGTCAGGCTCAGGGACTTAAAAGAGGCCGTCAGACACAGCTGCAGTGTAGAGGCAGTAGACGCCAGATCCAGCATTTTCCAGTTTACACACGTTTGCCCATGCTGCATGCAACAGAAGGCTTTAACTCTCAATCTCCCTTTCTCACTCAATCAGAACTCGCCATGTGTAATCTGTCCACAATCAGAGGTGTGTTCGTGAATTTCCTCAGGCTGTTAGTCTCTGAGCACCAAGCTATGAGTGTAGCTCACTGGGAGAAATGGCATTACTGGATTTCAGCCGCTATAGTAAACAGCTCCTTTTTCCAGCAATAAGAAATTAAACTCTGAAAGGAAATCAATACTGAACAGATGAAACAATCACAAGATGTTTTTTAGAGCAGCTGGCCTATTTGTTCTTTAATTATTGTTGACACTGTGTACTTTGAAGCAATTTTATTTCCTTTTTGCCATGATCATTCGTGTACAAACTAACGAGCAGGCCTTCAGGCAAAGACGTATTTGGATATAAGGTAAAAAAAAAAAAAAAAGAACTCTTCGATGTCTAGTGTTTATTGTTGTTTGGCTATGCATTCGATTAACATAACACAATTAATGTGATCACCTAATTTAATAACTTATTACATACTTAAGTGCATAATTCATTGTTTTCACATTCAGAGTACATTTGCTACAGAAAAGATTGAATACATAAATTTGACAAGAACGTATTGCCTTTCCTAACTCAAACGGGAATGATCAAATTCATTCTGTATGTGAATGGTCTGGATCTAAAGTTTGTAATTTGGACATTTGATGGAATTTCTTTGTTTTTGTGCATGAAAACACAAACAGGATTAAACTAAATGAAAAAAAAAGGCGTGTATACACTATAAGGGATAGGGGAGTTGTTTTGTTTGAGTTAGTTTTCATGATAAAAATCAAGTTGATGGTGCACAAATTAGCATTTTTTAAGCTCTTATCAACTTTAAACATATCCTGTGTAGTGGTATCTTCATTTTGTGATGTATAACTCGTGTGCAGGCTTGTGCAATCCCTTTTTGAAATTTTGTATGCCCTATTTTTATCCATTGTTTCCTTTAGTATGGTTAAGTGTATAGAGCTGAATTGAAAATGGGGGATTTTGAGAGAGGGTGAGAGACAGAAAGAAAGAGAGAGAGAAAGAGAGATGCCAGTATGGACTGGTTCACCACAGCAGTTACAGTGGAAGTGCTATGCTCTGGGTTTGTGTGCAGTTAAAGTTTCAACAGGCCCTTGTCATCATAGCACTGTCCACATCACCAGCCCACTGGCAGTAAAATTACATAGTCATCACCTCACACAGCTGTGGAAAAACAGGAGATGTTCTGCATGAATTAGGCCTTTGGTAATTTGGTAAAAGCCCTGGACTTGCCTTTATGCAACCAGGACTTTACACCCCGACTTAAGCAATATTACAGAAAACTGAAAAGTTCCTTGTTTTTGAAAAATAAAAAGGTTTAATATAGTTTGTTAATACTGTTCATTTCTATGTCCATACAGTCCATATACTGGAAACAAGCTGCAAGAACAGCCTGTTTTAATGTATTGTGTTTGCGTCTCAAACTTGAATGTGCTTACACATTGCTAAGCCTATAGCGCCTTAGCCACCCAATCACAGATTATTTCACCCTGAACTGCTTTTATAATATTAGCCAACCAGAACAATGTTAAATAAATATTAGCCAATCAGAACAATGTTCATTTATTGTTAATAAATAATATAATAATAAAAGGTGGAAAATGACTTTGTACAAGTTAATTGTGACTGGTTGGTGCATAAACATCATAGTTGGGGATGGTTTGGTGCTTATCAACCCAGGACTTTCTTTGCTCTTTGTAACGGGTGACAATGTTGATGGCATGAGCCTTAGTTTTACAAATTAATAATTTTTTCATCGTCTAAAATGAGTAGTGTGGAGTTTAAACCTAAGAGAATTTTGGATACATTGCTCTTCAGTTTGCTCTTCAGTTGCTTTTTGTGTTTTTGTCTGTGTACTCACTGGTGTGAGTAGTGAGCAGTGCTTGTTTGATAGCTTTGTGTCTCTTTTTACAGTGTGCATAGTTTGAGCTTGTTCTGGGCAATGTTTTTCATGATCATGTTCACTGTACTTTAAAACTATAGCATACACAGTGAGCTCTATGCATATGTTTGTGTTATTTCAGGGTAGCTTAGTTGAGCTAACGTTCAGCATTTCCTCAAATCAATGCCGCATTACCTGCTGCGAGAGTAATTGGCAGCCAGTGTCCAGTAGGTGACATTTCCCATGGAGTCAGGTGGTAAATTATTCACTAGAGCAGGCTCTGTGGTTTTATTAACAGTGAAGTGTAAAATAGGACTGTTTTGTTATGTTTTTCGATTCAAATCAACTGATATTTTGGAATGTTTTGCTGTTTGTGTGTAAAATGGATAAATCTGAATATTAATTCTGTAACATCCAGGTATAAATATTGATGCCTAAGCTTCTTACCAGTAATGGGAACTGGCATGATAAAAGGAAACTGAACACATAAAATAATCACAAGTGTTTTGGGGGCAGCTGGTCTATTTCTTGTTTAATTTCCATTGAAAGCCGTGTACTTTGAACCTTTTTTTTGTGTCCTTTTTGTCTTTTGTGGAACAACTGAAGAGCAACCCTTCAGACAAAGGTGTGTTTGGATTTTGTGCGGAAAAATGCATGCGTTCGATGCAGATTGCATAATTGATAATGTGGTCACCTAATTATGTACATCATATGGGTTGGGGAGTGAGGGGCATATTTGGAAACTTGTTTAAAGATTGGCCTGCTGGAACTGTGATTGGTCAAGATTCTCACATGACACACCTCAACAATCGTAAGAAGAAAACTGTATTTTATCAGTAATACATAAAATAATATCATGATAGTGATTAATAAACAATGTATCGTACAGCCCTGCGGCAAAACCCAGGCTGCCAGCAGCTTTAGAAAATGCCCTTGACATTTTTGGTATTTCATCCATTCCACCCAGTTTATTACAGTCAGTGGACAGTGGTTATAGAAATGATCGAGCTGCAGCACTTATGAAGGTTGAGGATCAGGTTATGCAGGCTGCCTCTCTGCTGTTCTGATTGACGTCACTGGGACTGAAGCGCACCAGGCAGCAGGCACAGGTTCCTGCAGAGGCTCTCTTGGTGTTTCGTGTAAGTGAACTCTGCATTCACATCCTTCTGCAGGGTCTCTCCAGGGAGCGTGCTTTGTAGGCATACTGTTATGTTATCTCTCTAAAATATGAGCTGCTTTCCAGGATTTACTGTTACCTGTTAGTATTTACAGGGACCTTTGACATGATTTAGCTCTTTTTCCCATTCGAGGCCTGTTTCATATGTTGAAGTGATGCTTTGCATGCTCTGTTTCTTGAGGTGCAGATGAGATACATAAATATTTCATTATTTAGAATTACAGTCAATGTTTGATCCCAAACTGTGGCTTTAAATGTGATGTCAGAGCACAGAGTAATGACAGCATGTTCCATTTGTATGATTTCTGATATGTACTTGATATATATTTTGCCTTTTAGGAGCTTCCTTTAGGAGCTAATGCCACATTTGGCTTCTTATAATGTCTTAGAAATGGAAAGGACGACTGTGCTATTAGGTTTGGGGAAAGCTAGCATTAATCTTGAGTTCCTAATGACATGTGGTTTTGGCACAATTTCACTGTGCTGAATTAAGGAAAGTCTAGTTGTGCACACCATGTCTGAAGGAAGAAGGAAGCTAATCCTGCCTCGTCACGCTCTCCTTTCCCTGAGGATGGCTTGAGCTCTAGCAGTAGCTCTGTTTCTCCTGGTGACACTGTCGCCTAGTAATTGAAGCTAGTGGAAAACTATGTTTGCTGTGATGAGGAGAAAACTCATTTATTGTTCTGTTTCAGCAACTTGACCTTTTTCTTGCTGCACCACAATAACAACGGCCTTCTACTGCACCTCAAGGGGACAGCAAAGGCAGAGAGTTCAAATCTAGCCATTCTCAGTTCTGAAGTGTATTTTATTTTTTATTTATTTTATTTTATATATACTGCTGATCCCAGAGGAAATTGGTGAAGTCCTCTGCATTTAACCCATTCACCTGAGTGAAGCAGTGGACAGCCAACAATGGCGCCTGGGGAGGAGAGTGTGGGGGTGGTTCCTTGCTCAGGGGTACTTCAGTGGTGCCACTGGCAGTCCTGGGATTCAAACCCACCACCTTCTGATTGCAGGGGCATCACCTAAATCACAAGACCATCAGCTGCTTTAAATACAAAAAATAAAATGATGGGTTGAAACCTGTATACAGTTCAGTGGTATGGAGTAAATTGTCTTTGTCAGCATAGTGGATAATGCCAGACCCCAATTTGTGAGACTGAGGTTCTTCTCCCCATCCATCATTGCTATGCTACTAAGAGTTCCTGGTCAGGAAAATGATGGCACAGTCAGTGATGTCACATGGGTAGGATGTTACAAGAATTTTTCATTCCTACTGTGGGAATAGGACTTGCCCATAGCTCATTTGCATGACTTTAAATTGGACTACACTTCTTTTATATTCATACTCTATTGTCCTCAATATCTGCCCTTAATTTGTAGAGACTCTCTTGGAAACCAGTGAGCATCAGTTGCCAGTTATTATCTTCTTGGCCATCATGAATCCTGGAAGGGCAGATAAAAAAAAAGAGTCAAAATAGCTAAAACAATAGAAAACAAGAATCATGAAAGTCTGAATGTCCATTATTTATTGGTTTGTCAATAAAAATTGGTTTGTCAGAAACATATTTCACTTTCATTATTTTATTTTTTCTTACTTTTACTCAGCTTTCTTCCCAGTTCATTCCAATTATGTCCAGGTCCTCTCATTATCTAAAAAAACATTAATGGAACTCATGTTATATTCATGACCTTGATGGCCTTGCTGTCTGTGTGTCTGTCGGACAACAGTGACTGCTGCTTTTTTGAGCTCAGCCTTAAAAGGGTAGAGGATTGGTATAGAAATGTCATACTCAGTTTGTTGAAGAATAAATAAATGTCACAATGCTCTTATAACAAGGTTCGACCACTGTGGTCTTCATCAGGCAAAGATTAAATTTCTTCCTTCAAAAATTAATTCTTAATTTTTGTGTACTTCTTTTTGTGTTCCCCATCTTCGTCAGTCCTTAAAGAGATGTGCACATACTTTCTTCAGATTGCATATATATTCAAAGATTTTTTGGCGATGCCCAGTTCTCCACATCATATGATACTACCAAGCTATTACCAGCCCATTAACACCCATCTCATGATGCAACCTGAAACGACACACAACATGACTGCTTTAATGCTACATTAGAACACAATATCTCTTTAGCACCTTTGCTATTCCTTGTAATGGATCTCATGTGTGTACTATACACAAGTGACCTGTTGTAATGGCCTAATTAATCATTTATTTCTGTACTTTAAATGTTATTTAATAGAAATGGACAGCATAGCCAGTAAGACATTGATCTGTGTCACAGTTTCTGATTTATTCCCTGTTTTCGTTTTGATCGTGTCTCACATGTGATTTGCTAGAAAGAAAATTACCAACGTAGGTGGTATTGCTTGCAATTTGAGACAGTTTCAAACTAGCTAACAATCTGCCTGACCATGGAAGACAAATGATAGTAGACAAATGAAGAGTACATTCAGTCATGAAGAAAAAAAATTGAAAGGACAAGATCTTAGATTTGTCTCCATGCAAATTACAGGTGAACCTCAAGGACAGAAAATCCAGGGTACAGTTGCTCAAATTAAAACTGGCTTTCTGTGCTGTAACCTCATAGTTATTGTTCATTTAATAATTCAATAGTTATTGTTCATTTAATAATTCAATCTAGAGCACTGCGAAATCATTCAGTCACTGTAGTAAGATATTTTTACACCAAGATATTTTTGATGAGGTTGATGCTAGTCTATGGCACGGATATATTTTAAACCAGCAAACCTCCTCTCAATTTTGAATTTATTGAGTTTGGATCCTCCCTGAGTTGGTAATTTCTGTAGATAGCCTCTTTGCTGTCATTACCCTGCTAGGACACTGATGTTTCTATCTGAATAACTGGGTCAGTTTAAAGATAACTGTCCTAACCATCATCAGCTGTGGATGCTCACTGCTCAGCTTTTCAGTACTGAAGTCCATGCCCAGCCACCAAGTAACTCCTAACCCTCACCTTCACTGAGTGTGTGTGTGTGTGTGTGTGTGTGTGTGCATGTGTGTGTGTGTGTCCTTTCCCTTTCTTTTTTTTTTTTTACTTTGAAAGGAGTACTGAAACACAAGCCCAGTCACTTCTATCCTAAGTATGTTTTCAGTCAGTGGGTTTTCTGTTCTGTTCTGTTCTTTTAGGTAAGAAATGATTACCCATGCCAACTGAGCACATGCTACAGATAAACCAAACTAAGATTAAGTTAAAAAAGGCATAATCCTTATGCACAGTATAATGCATGCGCAGAATGAGCTCACTGTGCCCTCTTGTGGGAAAAAAAAAATCTTTTGAAGTCTTTTCTAGGGAAATGACATGAGCCATTTTCTGGGAAAAGGCCAAGCAGTACTGAGTAAAGTAGTCACAGTCCTTCTGAAGGGCCGTGCATGAACAGGCTGTGTGTGACTCTGGTGCTAGAGGTTACTGTGCCAGTTATTGTGTTCAGTATGTTTGTACAGTGTCTCTTATCACAAGATGCACAGCTCATTTTCTACAGGCTGTTACTCATTATAACTTGCTATTGGTCAGACAAAAAGGCCCTATTAATAATGCAGGGAGGTATTTTCTCATTAGACAATGCTAGATATCACTCCTAAAAGACAACCTGGGAAATAATTGTCCCATGATCATCTATAATGAATGCTGTGATCCTGCTCCTCCGAGAGTCTATTGTGTAATGCTTAAGCCAGGCAGGGTGAACTACAGCAGCTAAAAAAAAAGAAAAAGAAAAAAGCATGCTACTGAAAAGTGTGTTGCTGGTAGAAAGAGACTAAGAAGGGAAATCCTGACCACAATAACTATTAAAGAAATATGATTTTAACAGATATGTTTTTATGGTGGTTAAAGGAATAATCTATTAAGTGCTTTGTTCCACTTTCTCTAGAAGTCAGGCAAAACATGTTTGAAGTTAAAACTTTTAGCACTGGAAATACAAATATAAGTTAGTTAACACACATTAGTCAAAATAGCAATGCAACTTTTCTCACTGCTCTATAATCTCCAAGCAGAGTTGTCGATGTAATTTAGGACTTACTGTAAGCTACAAAAATGAACATAACTTCACCACTACAGGCACTCATTTCAAACAGTACCGAGGCTAGTATTTACAAAGCAGTCGCAAGGATGACTAGTGCTGTCAAACATATCCATATATCTGAATCAGTACAGTAGTAGTTTCTCACAGCATTGATGCTATTCAAATCAAAAATGTTTTCTTGTTTGGTCTTTCTAATGATGCATCAAGGCTCCTCTATCACTTTCTCAGTACCTGTACTGAGGTGTTATTACCTATGATACTGATAAATCTTTATTATTGAGCTAGCCCTATTCCTGGGCTAGATGCTTTGAGGGGTAAGATAACTTGAGCTTCAGCTTTTACTGAACTTCAGCTGTTATCATAAAGCATCTAATAATGGCATCAGCATGTATTTTTTGGACATCTTAGTGACCTGGTGTAAATTAAAATAAAGGGGACAACTGCACTACCTCACCAGGACTTTTTTTTTTT
Source organism: Bryconaethiops microstoma (assembly GCA_037577275.1). Taxonomy (NCBI): domain Eukaryota; kingdom Metazoa; phylum Chordata; class Actinopteri; order Characiformes; family Alestidae; genus Bryconaethiops; species Bryconaethiops microstoma. The sequence continues at coordinate 14,139,217 of JBBJLS010000148.1, read as the reverse complement.
TTACTGTAAACTTGTTTTTTTTTTGTTTACAGACAGTTGGCACACTATGTATATGAAATTAATTTTTGAATGCCACAGTCTGGGTTTTGAATCCATAAACCATTCAGGGGCAAAAATCAGCATGGAGGTGAGGCAGAAAATGTAATTCAAGTAAGGTAGAGCAAGAGTCAGAAGCCAGCAATAGGAGTATCACAGGCAAGGCAAGAGGCATAAGTCAAAAATTAAGCAAAGTAACAAAAATCACTAAACAGACAGGAGGCTATATGGAGCATCTGGTGGTCTAGTGGTTATGGAATTGCCTTGTTATCAGAAGGTAATGGGATTGAATCCCAGAAGTGCTAGTGGCACCACTAAGGTACCCTTGAACAATTGTGACCGCCATTGTGGTCAGTGTGTGCAGGTTGATCAAAGATTCCTTCCCCGAACTATACCCTTCCCAGTCCACTAGGTACTGCAAGCCATCTTAACCCTGGCCTGATATACAAATGTTCGCTCCATGACCATGGGAGAAGGTGGCACATCACCCAAGCTTAGAGTTTAAAAACTTAATAAAACAAAAAGACAGCAATTTACATTGACCAGCGTAGTTTAAGAGACAAAAAGCTTTTGAAAAGGGAACTATGATAAAAAATACCACTTTATTACCTGATGATGAAGATAGATCTCTAACAGAGTCAATAGTTGTATGGGACCATGGCCATGTGGGGCTGGAGAGTGGACATAGTAATCCGCATGGCTCAGCATTTGGGGGTTTGGAGTGGGCACAAACATCGCACTTAGAAATTTGTTCTTTCGCATCAGTAGTTGGCCACCAGGAGCTGCACTGAATCTGCTCCATTATGCTTTTAACCACAGGGTGTCCTACTGATGAATGAATCCACATACTAAGATCTTTACAATAGTCTGATGGAATGTACATATTACTTGGTGGGGTGTCTGCTGCAGGTATATTTTGGGTGTTAGCTTCTTTAATCTGATCCTTCATTTCCCAGTTGATGGGAGCCATGATACATATAGGAATGATTATAATGGAGAGGAAATGACCTTGCCTGGCTTGGATTTAGTCTTTTAGCTTCGTTGGTATATAAAAATTGTTGTGGTCTATCAAAATCAAAAAGGATATTTTGCCCTTTCAAGCCAGTGCCTCCACTTAACTTTTGCAAATGAAATAGCCTTGTCTTCCATATGATAATTACTGGATTGGAATGTACAAGGATGGGCGCTGGCATGAAAAGTTAATTGATTGAATGCTTGTTGTTCCTCCTTTGTCATTTGTGGGGAGCTTGCTGTGATCGGAGCTGCTACAGTACTGAAATTCTGGATATTGTTGTTAGTATTTTTTGAGCCCTTTTGTACTTCTTTGATCAACTGTGGAATGGACAAAGGGGCTTCCAAATAAACTCCTTGTTCATCATTGATGTATCTGAGAAAGTTTTTTTTTTGATGAAAAATGCATTTCTCAGCCTTGACAATAAGTTTCTGTTCTAAACGTTGCACTGGCCTGACCTGTTGCTTATGGGTATATAAATTCTGGGATTAAATGATCATCATTATAGACCATATACGACTCCCTAAAAACTTGGCCAGGACCTCGTTTACAAAGGCCTGGGCACACAGAGGGGGCATTAGTGATCCCGTAAGGCATGTCCAAGTACTCATAGTGCCCCCTAGTGGTAATGGCAGCAGTTTTCCATTTTAATAATTAATTTTATTGACCTCCCAATAATTGTTGCATGGACAAAGTCTTCCATTTATGTCTTGACAAAGAAAAAAAAATTGAAGCAGCAGGTGACAAGGAAAGGCGAATTTTTAGGGTATCTGTGATGTAGTCATTGAGAGTTTGCCATTCTGGAAGTGAAAAGGGATAGACACACCCCTTGGGTAGTGGTGCTCCAAGTAGGAGGTCGATGGTGCAATCACTTGTCCTGTTAGGGGGAAGGCGTTGAGCTTGAGTAAGGGAGAAAACTTCTTGAAGGTCTGCAAACTCTGGGAATTTCTACAACTTGGTGTTTATCAGGGCTTTTGAGAGAAGTAGCATGAACCAGAGTATTCTGGCAATGGTTAAAGCATTCCTTTATTTTTCCCTGACCCAATTGACTTGGCGGATATGTAACAATAGCCAGGGGTGACCTAATATGAGTGGGGTCTTTGTGACAAATAGCTCTATGTGTTCCTTATGAAAAACTCCAATCTCTATTTTGAGTGGCAGAGTGATTTTATTTAGGATCCCTTCTCTGATAAGTTGATCTTGTGAATTTTCTCTTTACAGGGAATTTTTAATGTTTTCCTAATGTGTTTCATCAGTAAGGTTTCCAGCCAAACCAGAGTCTAGGATGGCAGAAAGGAAAACATTTAGAGCATTTCAATGAACTTCAACCAATATCTGAAATTGGCTGTTACAATAAGTAGTCTTGGTGTCCTGACTGAGATGGAGGAGTCAAATCTGTTTTTGGGATGTATGGGGCATTTACTGACCTGGTGTTTAGAAGCACTGTAATAAAAACACAACTGGTAGACTCTTCTATGTGTTTGTTCTTCCTGACTTAGCTAAACATTACTTAGCTAAACATTAATGATTTGTATGACTGATCTTTATGTTCACACTGGAGATTAGAGTTGGATAACTCTACTTCCAGGGTGAAGTCTTCATCTTGGCACGCGAGTTTGTAAAACTGTAAGGCAGATTCAACTGCAGTTTGATTTCCCTGCTGAAGTTATGCCAATCTTTCTCTGGCTCCTTTTCTAGAGATAGGAAGATCAAACATCTCTTTGAAATGCAATAAGAAGTGAACTACTGACCTTAACCCTGCACAGTTCTGATTCCATTTCAGTGCCTTCTTCATGAGTAGTGATGTCATAAACATGTCTTTAGCTTTGTCTGCAGGGAAAACCTTGGCTTAGTGCACAAAATAAAGCGAGTATCACAAAAGGAACATTTGACAATGATTAGGATAAGTGTCAGAGTGTTCTGGATCTGGTACAGGCGCTGGCAGTATGGTGGAAGGAAGTGATGTTGCCTACGAGGGTTCAGGCTGAGGTACACTGGCTGGCATAAGGCAGTGTACACACAGTTCTTACAGGGTATTATGGATCTGTTTGACTAGTTCCTTATAAATCTCCCACATGGTTCTCTGATGCACATGGAAATGGCTTCTCAAGTCCATGTTAGGTGAAGTATCTTAGGATGGGAAAGGACTCAGTTGTGGTTTACTTACTTCACTCAGTGACACAGGTACAATCAGTTCAGAATCAGGGTTCAGGAAACAGGTATGACAAAGACAAAACAGATTCAAAATCCATAAACCATTCAGAGTCAAACAGGACCAAACATTAAGAAGGAGGTGAGGCAGAACACATAATCAAGGCAAGGCAGAGCAAAAGTCAAATACCGAAAACAGGAGTATCATAGGCAGGGTATGAGGCATGAATCAAAAATCAAGCAAAGTCAAAAATCACAGTACAGACAAAGGAGGCTATCACAAACTGCTCAGTATGCCAAAGAAAGTGATACTTTGAAAAATTCTCTACCAAATTCAGTCCTTAAATAGTGCTAGAGACAGAAAGTACTCAATTTACTCAGTTCTGTGATCACTAACTGCCCTAGCAATGAGAAGGGTGAACAGCAGTTCTGATCATCTCAAAATCTTGTTTATTTAGATATATATATATATTTGGGGGGCAGGGGAGGAGAAGACCCTTTAAGTTTATCTGTCTTTGTTATTAAAAATTATATAAACTGCTAATATTGAAAATTTCCAAAGTTGAAAAAGTACCATGACAACACTAAGGAAGACAGATTATTTCATCTTCTATAACCCTTACTAGGGTCACGGGTACCCAGAGCTTAACCCACGGCCAACGGGTGCAAGACAGTGACTTACCCTGGGTGGGGCGCCAGCCCACCGTAGGGCAGGAAGACAGATTAGGTTCCTCTGTATTTATGACAGTCATCTGATCTGGTTTTACATCAGCAATCTTGGTCCTTAGGTGGTTTATGAAATCAGGCTGAAAACAGACCTTGTTGTCTAAAGTGGCTGTCTGCAGTGCCCACAGCCACACAGTGAATTTTTGTTGCATTTTATACTTCATAGTAAGTCACAGTTTGTCCTAAACTGACAAATCTTAATGAAAGGCTTTATGTGATTTGAGGTGATTGTGAATTTTTGGGGATGTATTTACCAAGTTTTTCCGAAGCACTTTTATTGGTAGAGCAGTCTGTGTATTCTCTTGTTTGTGTAGGAATGGTGTTCCTTTCTGGAATTTGAACATTTTTGGGTGTATGAGGCATTAGTATTATCAACAGTGCTGTCCATTACACTGAGTTTGAAAACACCCACCAGTGATAATATGATGTACCTTATATTATTCTAAAATAGCTCATAGTATGCAAGAAGAGTAACAATGGCTGATCAAGGGACTAAGAGACACTCATTCATTAGCAATGATGCCTCAAATGACTAGAACAAGCCGTGGGCCAAACAAGGTTAAACAAATGGCTAGAGGGTCTCATTATAGATGCACAAGGATGAAGGATTCCAACTCCTTGCTGAATTATTTGAACAGATCCCCACCACTGACCTGACATGCTGTCAACTTCTTCATTGTTGGCTATACAAACACAGAGCACTGAGGTGCTCACTTTCCAGTGTTAAATGTTTGAAGCATCTACGGAGTAAGTGGCAACTCTTTTGGCTTTGGCGAGTAAGCCAGGAGCTTCTACAGTTTCACCTTTCAGCACATTATCAGGACTTTTTCCATTCAGACGAAACTTAACTCTCACTGGGGAGAGAACTTGTTCCATGGCCACTTTTAAAAAAGTTACCAGTTATCTAAATCTGCAGCCTACTTTGATGACCTTTAAATGACTTGAAGACATGCTGTCCATATGCCTTCACATTTGGAAGAAAGCTGTGTGTAATAATAGTGTTAGTTTTAGGGATCCGTGGAATTGACTGGCTGAAACATGACCACTCAAACTCTGCTTTTATGTTTATGTTTACGGCATTTAGCAGATGCTTTTATCCAGAGTGACGTACATCAGTACTTTTACTATTAGAGAGTGTGTTGGAGACTGACCTGAAAGTTCCTAATTGGGGTTTTAAATACATTGCAGAGGTTTTCAGCTAATGTGTTGGCCTGTCAGAATCTGCTTAATTTAGAATGTTTCTGCCGTTAAACAACATGCGCTATACACTCTCCACTTCCTTAGTTGAGCTACAGATATAGATTTCACTAACAGCAAAAAATTCTTACCGTATATAAATGTTTTTTGCTGTAATTTATTTTATTTTATTTTATATCAATGAATAAGCCTGCACACATATGTATGAGGTTTATTTTATTTATTTTAAAGTTAGGAAGCCTTTAAAGAGCCCTAAATAATAACACCTCCCCCAAAAAAACACCCAAAAGACTATAGTAATTATACAAAAGAAATAAACTTTTAAGATCCAATTCCAAGGTGTTCACTCAATGTAATGGCAGCTGCTGTGTTTCACTGTTTGAGAAAAATGGAAATAAAAAAACATGGAGATTTTCTTTTTTTCTTTTTGCACAAGACATAAGAATTCTATGTGTAAAAAATGCATATAAATGTTTGCGTGTCCATCACGTTCTGTTGCTTACTCTGACAGAAACCAGCAGGAGAATGTTAGTCATATTATAATGCAATTTATAAAATGATCATTGCTCCTTTGTTTTGAATGTATATGGTATTTGATTCTTTTCAGGTAGGAACAGAGTTGAATTGGGAATTGGTTCATTGTCATAGTCCTTTTATAGAGCCAACTCCAACCTGACATGGCCTTTGCTATCCAATTGTCCATGTAAACAGCAGTAATATAGAGTGCGGTAGCAAAGCATTGGATCCTTGAGTAAAGTGTCAGCACACACATACATCATTTTGACACAGCACACGCACCGCTTAGCATATCAGTGTTAGTCTACAGTATTAAGTGACCAGAATCAGGTTACTGCGGGATGTCTCTCTTTAATAGATAAAACATTTGGTAAGCTAAGCTAATAGTGGGTGTGTGTGCGCGTAGGTGTGCACGTGCTCAACTGCACACACCTTAGCATAGCAGCCATTTGATATTTTCTTTCACCTGATCGGGGGATAGTGTCCATCTCACGTGCAGCGGCGCAGAAAAGATCAAATGATTTGACCTCTGGGCTCTGCGCTCCACTGGACTGCAGCTACTACTGCTGCAGTACCACAGAGCTTTCCTCTCTGTCCACTCAGTGACCAACCAAGTCCTGGATGAAAGTGCTGTGTGTCAGAGCTATTCAACTGTGGGGGCTAAACCTTTACACCACCCATCCACACACAAATAAAAACTGTCCTGTCTCCAAATGGTAAAATAAGCAAAATAAGTGATTGTGTGTGTTTGTGTGCATACAGTGGAGGAGGGAGAGACTTTCTTTAAGAAATTGTATCTCTAAAATTACAAGATTAAATCATGTTAAGCTGGTATTCGAAAATAAAACTTAGCTTCACCTTTCCTTGACCTCTTGGTGTTTCCTTAGTTTCATTAAACATTTTACATCTACCGGACACTTTTATCCAAAGCGACTTCCATTCCCTAACTACAGGGGACAGTCTCCCTGGAGCAACTTGGGGTTAAGGG
>JBBJLS010000148.1:14114799-14132491 GCA_037577275.1 Bryconaethiops microstoma | reverse complement strand
TGTTTGAAGAAAAACAGGTCTTGTTGAATTTATTAAAACTGGTATAAAAACAATAACTGTGTGAACACTGAAATCAAGCAGTGCAACTATGTAGTTTTTTTCTCACCACAACTGAATTCTGACAGTCAGCAGCCCTGCTCTTATGTTATTTATTTGGTATTAAAAAGCAACAATTAAAAATATGGCATCTGACGAACACAATTCACTCCATTACACATGGAAGACCAAAAGTCAGTCATTTCGATTCCTTCTTATTCTGCACAAGAAAAAAAAAACAATTTCAGCATTTCTAAATAAATTATTCCGTTTCGGTCCAATATTGCACAAAGATATAAAGTAAACTTGGTGTTTAGATTTTTTAAATCAAATTCTGTCCAATTTTGCACAAAGATACTGGAAAAATATGCACGTGCACTTCATGTTTTTGTCTGGCAAGTAGGATGTTTTCAAACAATAGTGTCAGTGAAATGTATGGCTCGGATGTTCTGCTCTACTATTTGTGGTGAAATTCAACATGTCCTTCAGTTTCTCTGCCATCCTCCTGAAGCCAAACCCTCTCCACCGAGTGATAATGCCCCACGTCTGGCTACCAGATCTACAGAAATGGAGAGTACAGCTAGATGTTTAGTGAGTTAGCCTAGCTCTCTTTCTCCGTATATATCTCAGCACCCATGGCCTGTTTTACTTCCGCTACTGAGCGGAGCGCGCCGCCCCCTGCAGGTGCATGCACGCTAGTACAACATGATCAAAACATGTCTTGCTATTTTACACTGGTTACTGCAGAAATACTCAATAATACCAGCTGCCTCGTCGTTAAAAGAACGATTTCGATATTATTGACATTTGTGCTTTGCACTTTAAAGGTCTGAATGAAAATGTAATTGAGTAAAAGTACAAATATTTAGGCTTAATAATACTCAAATAAAGTACAAGTCTTCCAAAATAATACTCAAGAGTAATTACTCAAGGATTTTCCATCCCTGCTTAAATGTTATTACAAACCTTTACTTATCTAGCAAATAATATCAAATACAAGGGTTATTGGTGCTGTCATTGGTACAGCAGTGTGTGTGTGTGCGTGTGTGTGTGCGTGTGCGTGTGCGTGTACTTTTATTGATACAGCAGCATGTACACTGCATCCTCTGTATACTGCCTGAATTGTAAATTGAACCTTTAGCCTTCTGTAGATGAAGGATTTGTTGTCTACTATGTCGTCCATTCCAGTATGTTTGAAAAGAGACACTAGTGAGTATTTGCAGTACCATGTTAAGGGCAGTATTAGACAGATAACAAAATTACAATTTCCTTTTTATGGCAATCATATACTGGCCACTGACAAATCCCGTCCTTTTTTGTGCGAGCATGGTGAACATGCAATCTGCTATACATGTATTATTCAACGAGCTTTTCTTAAAGTTTTAACAAGCTCTGTGAAACTTTCATTTATTTCAAATAAATGTGAAAACAGCATTGGGAAATCACAATATGGAGAAGGGTCTTTAAAAGCAGACATTTTTATGTTCCCCATGAAATGCATTTTGTTTTACAGATTAACCAAAAATGTCCACTTTGGAAAGTATTTTGATGATCAGATTTTGGTTTTAAACTTATCCCTGTAAATGGTTGTTTGTTCAATAGAGCATCACTAATGGTTTCTTTATTTTTCTCTCTTTTATCCCTCTAGGTGGTGTTAGTCTTTGCGCTTAGTATTGGAGCTCTTGGAATATACTTCATAGACTCGTCTGAGTGAGTATTCCACTTTCCTACCTCTTGAATTACTTAATCTAAATCAAAAGGGAGATGAAGGCTATTAGTATAAGCGTCCCATACCCTATCAAAAGGACATTATTTTCGATGACTGCCCTCACCTAATTAATGTCATACAGTACAACAAATGACAATTTTTATTACTTTTTCATTTTGAATTTTAAGATTAAATGAACCGGCAAATGTTACTTTTTGCTGAGAGGAAGATCCATGTCCTTGGTGCTCGGTTGCTGGATAACAAATAAGCGCAGCAAGTTTTCCTTGGACCAAGGGTGAGACGCATTTCAGCTTCACTGAAAAGGCTATTGTAAATGTGCTATAAGAGCAGTGCTCAGAATAAGTGGCTGATGAAGAATTTCACAGGCTAATTGTGTTAGTACAAAGATACAGGTAGGGTACAGTCCTATATACCAGCCTGCTATTTTCCAATGTAGGTAATGATACCATTTTAATGATCCCTCCATTATCTGTTGGTGGAGTGCTTCATTATAGAATTCCCTATCTTTGTTCTGTCCCCAGTGCAAAATAGGACTTTAAATTCAGCCTTGGTGTGGCATGATTATTTTGTCAATGGAATCCAAGTGAATCAGTTTCCATGGTTACATCAGTCTGAGCATCTCTGGTGCCCACTCCCCCTCCCTCATGCTCCTCAGAGACAGGTGCGCTGTTCGTTTGCCCAGCTGTTGCCTGGGCAACCAGGTATCGCTGTTTGCAAATGGAACTCATATATCCTGATAGTGTGTGCCTCCTGTCATCTTGCCTTGGGGGAAGCAATGACTCAGCTGGTAAAAGCTTAATATTAGGAAGTGGAAGCTTGCAGACTTGGATCCTATTTAGCTTTATTTTACAGAATCATCATGCTGGTTGTATTTAATGTGAATACTGTAGTACTGCTCGTTTAAAACTATGAAATACCCAGTGGAAAATTGTCCAATCAGAATCCCCCACCTTCCCCCTCATGGCCTCTACCAGAGAGATACAAGGTCTCCAATTTTACTGGGCCTTTAGGAGATGGACTGAAAGTCTTACACTTTAGACGTACACCCATAATAACTAGAAAGTGTCCCTTTTTTATTTAGAATGGGGCCAGTTTTTGTGAGGAAAAAGTGTTTCTCTTGAACATGCAGCTAGGAACAGAGGTGAAGACTTTTCACCTGATGCTTAATGGGTGTGGTGAGAAAAGAAAGGAAACATGCTATAATATTATTGGTTACTATAAAGTTTCCATGCCTTTGGTAAAAGATGATGGAGTCAAGCATAAGAATGTAGGTGAGACCTTTCTGCGGGTCTTTGGTCTGACTTTTAGAATGCCCACTTTTCTTAATGGAGTCAAATAATGATACACAAAATCATGTTCCCTCACAAATGTTTCCTTCCTGATTAGCCTGTTTCTTAGAAATGTGTCATATTAAGTCAAATGTGTTGTGATTTTCAATTCAGGTTGGCTTTAACTTGTAGTATATGCAGTATTTCAAGACATATTGTATCTCAGTGACTTGTAACCTCAGCAGCATTTGTGCAGCTAATCCAGGTGCTGTAAAATCACTGGTGTCATCTTTGGTTGTTTCCTCTGTAGCACAATAACCACACAGTATGCAATATAGCTGCCACGCTCGATTCTAGCCTGAATGAGGGATATAAAAAGTCATATAAAACCTGACCTGCAGTTTTAAGCCAAGCTGTGGGTGAATTTTGAAATCATTCTCAGTGTGTATCCAGTCTTGCATGTAAAGGGACAGATAAAGTGGGCGTCTCTAGGCCTGTTGGTGAGTTGACAGCTTCTGATAGTACACAAAAGCAAGGCTGGCTGTGATGGAAGTTTTTAATCCCATAATGCCAAGGTCAGGACTTTAGAGGAGCCAGGGCAGCCAGCAAGCTTCTGTGTTTATGCATCATTCAACAAGCCCAAGCTGGCATGTAATTTTCTAACAGTATGCGTCTTGTTGTGTGGTGCACAGCATTCAGCATATGGTCTATAGCTTGACATCGCTGACTGTGATTACATCTCTCTATCAGCGCTGTAATCGGAAAAGACGGAATTATAGAGGGATTTTAAATCACTTTGAAATATACGGATAAGGCAGATTATGAAGCAAGATGAAATAAAAACTGGAAATGAACTCATTGTATTTTAAATGCTGCTTTGTGTGCTGGTGGAACACTTGCTGATAAGATCGCTTTCAGGAGAAGCTACTGTTCTTTGAACTTTGATTGACATTTGACAGACTGAGCCTGTCATGAGTCACTGTGTTTGCTGTGTGAGGAGAGTGTACTGTACAGTTTGTGATTAGACAGGTGTTGCTGTGGGGTTATATGGCTCACGGGGTGGGGTCTGTTTAATGAAGATCTATGGACTGAACATTTTTGTTATTAAGCTCTCATGTACACCACATATCTAAAAACACAAAAAACAACAAAAAAAAAACAACAAAAAACCAATTGGGAACATTTTTGGTGTGTTCAGTATGAATTTTTGAAACAGCGTAGAGAGCAGCTCAAAGTAAAATAAGTAAGGAATGAAGAGACGAGGCTTTATTGCAACAGCCATATCTCAAACAGCCTGGTACACACAGTGATGGACTGGCTGTGATTGTACAGGATGTTTCTGTGCCTTTTGTCCTGCGAGCGCTGGGATAGACTCCAGCACCCCAAGGATGAACCTTCAAGCACAGTAATGCTTTGTTTTCTTGTCGTGGATGATAAAATATTATTCCCTGCTTTATTGGAGATTTTGTGTCAAACAATATGTTGTGGCCCATAAAAACTTTACACTATTTACAGCATCGGCTGGCAATCTAGACAGCTTTAGCTTATAGTTTTTAAGGGTGAAAAAAGTACCCATGCATGGTGAACAAAATCAGTGAACACAAAATCAGTGAAATCAGTGCAGTATTGATGATATGGTAGTTCCATAGACACATTACCATCTTTTAAGCCCTGGATATGAGATTAATTTACAGTGTTAAATGTTTACTAGGTATAAGGTTGTTGTCGGGGTTTGGGGTAAAATGCGATGTAAGGTTGTGGTATCTGGTACCTGTCTACCTGGGTGTGTATGCACGTGCATACATGTTGGTGTGTTGTGATCTAGTTTTGCTCTCATTTATCTAAGGCTAGAACTAGGACACTTCTCACTATGCTCCTCGCCCCTTTCACCTGGGCCAGCTCCAAATCAGGCTATGGCAGCAGCACTGGGTGCTGGGACCTGCTCTTAATGATACAGAGTGGAGCTCTAGAGTTACGGCCTCAGCCCAACCCTATGCTGTGGCACCTAAAGCCTCTTCCCCTGCTGCCTTCACTGCAGAGATATGTGTGCAAACAGCACTCAGCTTTTCACCCTCCGTAACAAACTGTGCCAACGTTCTTCAACTGACCTCTGCTGCTAGCATGGCTCACTGGCTAATGGCTTCATCTGCAAACTTGTGATTCTGGTTATCGCAAATGTTTCTTGGAGTCTGATAGAAGCATTTTCTTATATGTGTTTGTGTATAGAATATGTCCCAAACACAAAGGCGAAACATGACAAATGCACCTTGCCAAAGGTGCACAAATAGACGATGTAATGGTCCATTAAAAAAGCCATCAGGGAACAGCTCGAGTTGAACATTTTGAGTGATTCTGAGATGATGGTACCTCCCTCCCTAAGGTAACTCAAAATTTGATGAAGGGTAAAAAGCTGTATTGGCAGGGGTGGGGTGGGGAGCTGTGCGAAGATGAGCTTTTATCTCCGCTTCAGTGGTCATGCCAGCCTCTCAGGGAACCACTTTACACAGCTCAGTGGATGTACAGCCCTCTCTGGTGGAGAACCAACAACATCCCCAGGGTTTACAAAGCTAAGGTCAGATCAAAGTGTGTGGACAGACACAGTTCACAGGATCATGTTTTAATAATTTGTTACAAGTCTTAGCCATGCTGAACTCTGGTAAAAAAGGTTATAAAAAGGGTATAAATATATATCAGTGCACTGCTCATGGTTTGTTACTGTTCAGTGTTGCATGGTATCATGCATTGTAAAGGGACCCATTGAACGTATTATGGCCTGGTGCATTTATTTCAAGCTCTGGACATCTTCAGTGTTGCTTGATCACAACCCTGCTTTGCTAAATTGAGGGTATTAGAGGGTAATAGAGCAGGGAATCACAAAACAGTGATGGGGCATGGGTTACTTCAGGACAGAGTTTGGAACATATGTTTTCAATTAGCCAAGGTGTGATTCATGTTGCACATGACACTGAGGTGTCAATTAATCTTAAGTAGACATGCTTATGTGGTTTCTGAAACTGTATGACCTACTGCTGTCTATAAAAAAATACAAAAGTATGTTGCACAGCTAGCTTTTTGTCCATTTTTAAACAACAGCACGTTACAGTAGCAGAAACTGCATATGTTTTTCATACTACATATCTTCTCACAGTTGGAGGCTAGCATGAGATAATTTAGTTAAAGTGTAGATCATTTACATTTTGCACAATGGTAATTGGTGGAAGTCACTTTTTTGCCACATTCACCATGCTCCAGTACAGAACTAAAACTTCATAATATGCAGATCCATAATACAAAAGCTATTTTCTACAATGTGCTGTTAAACTTAACTATAAAGGTGTGCTGTTCTATCTGGCACCAAGACTTGAGCAGTAGGTCCTTGATATCTGTAAGTTGTGAAGCGGGGCCTCCATAGATCCGACAGATTTGCCCAGCACATCCCACAGATGCTCAATCAGATCAAGTCAACGTCTTGAACTCTTTGTAACGTCCCTGAAGCCGGTGTTTGCAGAGTGGCCAGGCACATTATCCTGTGGAAAGAAGCCACTGCCACTAGGGAATATTGTAGTCATGAAAAGGTGTACTTGGTCTACAACAATGTTTAAGTAGGTGGTACGTGTCAAAGTAACATCCACATGAATTCCAAGACCGAAGGTTTCTTAGCAGCAACATTGCTTGGAGAGTCTCACTACCTCTACTGACTTCCCACCATGCATCCCAATGCCAGCTTGAACACGCAGCCAGCCTTTCGCATGATGCAAAAGAAAACATGATTCGACAGACTAGGTCACCTTCTTACATTGCTCCATGGTTTTGATGTTCTTGTGCTTATAGAGACTTTTCAGCAATGGGCAGGGGTCAGCATGCGCCATTGGTCAGCATGACCAGTCAGCATGACCAGTCCGTGGCTATGCAACCCCACACACAGCACTTTCTGTCAAAGCCAGGATTAGCATTTTCAGCAATGTGCTATTGTAGCTCTTTGTGGGATCGGACAAAATGGGCTAGTCTTCTTTCCCCATGCACATTAGCCAGCCTTCGGCATCCATGACCCTCTTACCAGTTCACTGGTCGTCCATCCTTTTACAATTTTTGTTTGGTAGTAAACACTATCATCGCCTGCCACTTCGGTGATGCTCTGACCCATTATCCTCATGATATCCTTTTGTGCTTGCCAGTGCATACTACTGTGATATCCATGTGTTTTGTTTTTTGCTTTAGCCTCAGTTTGTGACTTGTTATTTTGCATGCCAATTAGATGGAGGTTTCCTGTCAAAGTTCCTTCCTGTCAATAGGCAGGTCTGTGTTACCAGACTAATTGAACACTGACTTACAGTTCATAGTAAAAATATTCTATTTAAATAATGCGTGAATAATTAAAATGAAGAGCCACAAAAATGTGGGTTTTTTTGCTGAACTTTTTGCTTTAACATTGTCTTGTTTCATTGTCATATACTTAATGGGAACAGGCGGTGCTTTTCCCCTTGGACACGAGTCTCTTTTTATTGGAACTGCACTATGAAGAAAGAGATATGTAGGCCAGCAGCAGGGAGTCTCTCCTTCAAGGGATGCCTTTGTTTGTGTCCCACTTGTGCTGTATTTTGGTATCACATAGCCTTTGTAGGAGTGTAATGTGCGATGTGTGCAGTTACATTCAGTGATCCCTTTGGGACCCCAACGTTAACCGTATTGAACAATCAATTTCAGTGATGAGAAACATAGAAAAGAAGCAGAACCTAATGACCTATTTATGCAGTTAAATGAGAAAAAATAGCAGCCTTTGGAAGGAGATCAGTGCATGCTGGGCAAATATGGAGTATATTTGTGAGTGAAGTTAACCTGGCCTCGGGCTGGCCACTAGCATGACTGCAGTCTGAGAAGCATCAGAAATAAACATGCTGCCACTGCAATGCAGAGATGAATAATCCACATCTTAATTCTAATAGAGCATCCCTGTGCTCTCAGATCTCCCACACACACTCTGTGGAGCCTGCATAGAGCTCCATATTTAAGCTCAGGCTCACCAATAAGCTTTTGGGGGAGGGGTGTTGACCCAGGAAAGGGATTAGGAAAAACTGTCAAATGGATAGGAAGATATTTCCTCAAAGCTAGTAAAGTATGCTCAGATTCTTTGCAGTTTTACTTGGAGGAATGTTGTGAATCTTTCCCCATCTTTACTTCTGGGAGTCTAGGAAAATCTTTTATTCCAAATCATATTACTGACCCGTCGCTGGTTAACCTAATTGTATAATCTGATTGTGTAATACAACAACAAAAACACTTGGTGGAACATTTCACAGTTAATTAGGTTAATTGGTGACAGTCCAGTAACATGGCTGGGTATAAAAAGAGTATACCAGAGTCTCTCAGAAGTAAAGATGGGGAAACATTCACCACTCTGTAATAGAATGCATAGGCATAAATATAAGAACATTCCTCAATGTTAAATGGCAAAGAATTTGGGGATTTCAAATTCTATGCTACATTACATCATTAAAAAATGTGAGAATCCAGAGAAATCAGTATTGGATGTTTGTGAGCTTTGGGCCCTGTGACGGCACTGCATTAAAAGCAGACATGATTCTGTAGTGGAATTCACCACATGGACTCAGCAACATTTTCAAACATATATATAAAAATTATCCATAAATGCAGCTGCCTTCTCTGGGCCTGTGCTCATTAAAGATGGACTAAGGCAAAACAGAAAACTCGTGTGATCTGACAAATGTGAAATTCTTTTTGTAAATTGTGGACACTGTGTCCTCCAAGTTAAATAGGAGAGGAACATACAGGTTTTGGAGCAACGTGCGCTGCTATTCGGGCAACGTCTTTTTCAGCAAGACAATGCTGCTTTCTGTGCATATTACAACAGCATGGCTCTGTAATAAAGGAGTCAAAGTGCTATACTGTTCCACCTGCACTCCAGACCTGTCACACACTGAAAATATTTGATGCATCATAAAAAAAACCCACCCCAAACTGATGAGCTGCTGAAATCCAATATTAGGCAAGTATTCATATGGGCTATGATATTTTACATTTTACTATTTAGTGTTTTAAATAGTTTTCTGCAGAATTGTGATCAAACTAAATATAGTTGAGGTCAAATATTTATGCCCCTAATTGCTACTAGCATCTATTATTACTTGTACTATGTATGATATCCAGATCTCCATTTTAACTTGCTCATATGCTGTAGTACTTTTCAGTCCTCTGCAAAACACTCATCCAGATTCAGTTTACATGGGGGAGACAAGAGACTTCCTTTTGGCCAACGCTGACTCAAAAAGCTCTCTGCAGCACTAGTCTCTTATAACTGAAGCAGAGCCACAGACCACTCCTCTCTACAGTTAAATCACACTGAGGTCCTGCAGAGCAGGCAAAAGCAGTCAATGATATTGGAACCTGACAATGTGCCTACATTTTTTGAAAGCCTTGGTCAATAGGTAGATAAGAATGGCATTTAATTTTGCTCTGCTGTGTAATTCTTGAAGTTAGCTTGCGTGATAAATAATATGTGAGGGATGCTGAGGTGTAGTGCACATGGTGTTCAGGTATACACTGTATAACCACTGGGAAAAAACTAGGAATTGCATATACAGACATCAGTGGTGCCACTAGCAGACATGGGATTCAAACCCACAAACTTCGGATAACGGGCAACTCCCTAACCACTAGGCCAGCAGCTGCCCCGAAAGAATGAACACTTAATGTTTCCACAGGTGTTGGAAAATCTGAATGAAACTTTTATGTGCACATTGTTTCATGCTTTCTCACTGATCCTGCCTAGTGATGGATGACAAGTTTCTGGAGTGAACTCGCGTCTCCTGTCACTGGAGTCACTGAAGCCAACTGGAGTCCTTGACTCCACTTTATTTTAATTAAGACAGCACAAGAGCCGCATATACTTTTGCATTTGCAAAATTAAATCAGCCTAAATGTAATTTACTTTTGGAAATCCTACTGAGATGATTATTAAGAGTTTAAAAAGCATTGTGGGTAACCAAATTTGCCCCAAGATAATGGAATACATTATAAATGATTAAAATATAATGAAAAATTTTAACTGGAAAAGCACACATT
Organism: Bryconaethiops microstoma; assembly: GCA_037577275.1. NCBI lineage: Eukaryota > Metazoa > Chordata > Actinopteri > Characiformes > Alestidae > Bryconaethiops > Bryconaethiops microstoma. Next base: position 14,122,378 of record JBBJLS010000148.1, on the reverse strand, counting down.
TAGCTATATTTGAAATAAATTCACACCTAAATATAACATTATGGATTAGACATATTTATTGAGCGTATTTTGTATAAGAGGAATGTCTGAAAGTATTACATTTTTACACCTTTAGTCAGGAGGTGTGGTTAATCTTGCAGTGCAGACATTGTGAGTAACGTGCTATGGTTTCAGGCAGTAGCTACACCTTACTCATACTGTTGGTTTCATTAAGTGAGAGAGACACTGGAATGGTGCTTTGTGTGTTTTCTCCTTTAAGTGAACCACATGCAGAGAGTGCTTCAGGGAGAATCAAAACGGAGAGGCTATTTTTAGGGTCCCAACTGAGGTTTTATTTGTCTGGTGCCCTTGCAGGTGCTAAATCACTCTTATTTTAGAAATGGTGCCTTGGCCTAAATCAATCACTGCAGTATTAACCTGGCCCCATAGCCCACCAGGGACAGCAGCTTTCTCTCTTTCTCTGTCTCCCTCTCTCTGTGACCTCTCCTTCTTGACCCTCATTGGGTTTTTTTATTCTAGGACCCAGCCAAGACATTTCTGATCCCCACTCAGACACTGCTAGAGTCATGATCTATTTTATTTTTGCTACTTCTCATCAAAGAGTGACATGTGTTATATAGTATAGGTACTTTACGCAGTGTTGACTAGCTCTTTAAATGTTCTGTAACTGCTGAAAAGGACATTTTCATTGAACCTACTGCCAACATAAAAGGAGGCTAATGTGCAGAAGTATAGTTAGCCTGAAATAGCCCTCTCTGTTGTGTGTGTGTGTGTCCCTCAGGGTGGTATGGCATCGTTGTCCTCCACACACTCTTCATTACTCCTTAGGATAAGGAGCTGAGGCCACCTAGTGTAAAGTTGTGCCTCAGTGGAGCACCTGATCAGGTTTGAGTCCATCCACAGCCCCGTACCCCCATTACTCTGTGCTTGACCTGAAATCAGCCGCATGCTATATAGGGCCACTGGAAGACAGATTGTCCCTTATGCCACTAGGAGTCCAGGCTCTCACGCTAGGACAACACTGAAGGAGGTGGCAGGTGGAAGGAGAGAGCCTGGCCATTGCTATTTTCTGCCTGAATGCCACGTGTCCAGGGCGGGGATCCCATGTGACTGCAAGTGTGTAATGACATTGATTCTGAAGATCAGGGTGTCTGTTATCATATTGCACTGCATACGCACACTGTGGCCTGAACGATCTGAAGAGTTTGCAATTTAGACTGATATCAAACTTTAGGAGCTAATGTTTATGCAAATATCAACTAATAATTATGGCTGATATCAATTAATACTTCAACAGTTTTAGTTAATTAGTGCTTTACCTGCTGATATGATTGTCAGTTGTGAAATGTGTCAGATCACAACTGTCGTGTTTTGAAACAAATAATGTAGTGAGGAGAATGTAGTCTCAGGATTTCAGTGATTTTGTTGGTTTCTGTTAATTAGCTGTTTTTATCATTTCTGGTCACAACAAGATATTTTTATACCATGTTATCTCATGTTTTAAGAGCACGTTTTACATCTTGTGTTAATATCTTGGTATTTTTTGTGCTCAAGTGTACCAGTATTGTTGTAAATAACCTGGCAGCGTTGTAACCTTTGCGGTTTCTGGGATAAAATTGGCAAATCAGTTTGGAACGATTAAATCCAAAGTGGGCAATAATTCTCTTGATGATTAAATCGGCAGTTAATTATCGGTACTTCACTAAAAAGAAAGTTATTGAGGTGTACTATTTCTAAAGCACTGGGACTTCAGTCAGCCACACTGAGAGCCTCAGAACAGTGTTCATGAACTGTGTAACAATATGTCTCAATATTCTGACCAGCACTGACCAACTGTATGTTTCATTACAAAGAGCGTGATTTAGTTTATTAAGTGCAACGTCTTATACTCATATGTGTATAGTATTTATTCAAATGTGGCACTGTCAGCTGCCCTTTGTCTTATCAGAACTTATCAGATGTCAGAAAAAATACATATTGTGACATTCCATGTACAGGGGGTCCTCGAGTTACAACACAGATCCATTCCTACAAGAATAACGTAACCCGAATTAAGGTGTTAGTTGAAACACACCCTAACCTAAATTACTTACCTATCCTAACACAGTTGTAAAATCATAACCTAGAACATAAAAACAAACTATGCCACAGAAAAAGGAAATAAATATACTGTACTTGTACACTGTACTGTAGTAACAAATAAAATGACCAAAAATGAGTGTAAAAGCACTTGCGCTTTTAACAGTCCAAAATGATGTAGGTAAGCAGCCTCCCTCACTCATACGGCGCATTACTGCGTATTCTTCCACCGCGTGCAACCAAACCTGTTATGGGAGTGAGAATTGTAAACTCGAAACGTTATATGCCGACACCAGTGGTGCAGAAAGTATTTTTAATGTGGGAGGGGGGACGAATCGGCGGGAGTGGGGGGTGGGGTGGGGTGGATGGGTCTCTGTCCTTTTTTATCTCCACGCCACAGGTGGCGCTGACGAGTATAAGCGCCTTAGTATATTTAAGGGTAAGTAAGTAACTTGCAATGGCAGATGCATGTTTTTTTGGGGTTTTTTTGCCCTGTAAGTCGGGGGGGGGGGACACATCCCCCCCGTCCCTGGTCCCATCTGCGCCCATGGCTGAGACTGTTGTAACCCGAGGACCCCCTGTATTATGAAGGTGTCATGAAGTCATACTTTTGGCACATTAAACACCACCATTTAGGGGATATAACAGGTTTTTTTTTTAATACTTTTCCTTTAGTCAATGAAATGACAATTTAAATATTGCATTCATTCATTCATTCAGGATGTTGTGGTGGAAAGACTTGGACAGTACGTTTTGTAATATCAGGATGTGAAACCATTTAGTGTGACATATAGATTAAATTAGCCTATATTTGTGTTCTTGGATATTCTGCTGAGTCTGTTCATAATGGCAAGTCTGTGGTATGATTTACTTGTTTGTCGCTATTTGTTACAAGTAAAATAACTCGGTCTGTTGTGTCTACACAGTAAGTGGATAAAATTGTCCAAATTCTGTTTGATAAGGACACTCTTTAATTCCACATCCCATGCTGTGCAACTCCACCTATGTTGGTGCAGATGGTATAATTTCTAACCAACTAAGGAGCAGTCTGGGTCACATTGACATCATACCATTATACTAGACTCACAGCTTCATGAAAATAGTAAAGTCAAGTAGTCAAGTCAAGTATTTCAGCTTCATGAAAATAGTGAAATGAAACCATATACACAGTGAAATGAAACAGTTTTCCTCTAGGACCATGGTACAACACAAAGAACAAAAACAGACCCACAAAGAACAAAACCACAGCACCACAGCACCACAAAACTGCACAAGTGCAAACAGGACTAAAGAGAGAGTGCAAAAAAATATCTGACTGTCCTGTCCTGCAGTTCATAATGTCCACAAGTTGACAACACAATCTGTTGCAGTTGCCGCAAATGTCTGCCAAACACATTATCCACTGCTGAGTATTTTTAGAACACATACAGATTATTGCATTATCTCTTTCTCTGTGGCATAGTAAAGCGGGGATTTCCCCTTCTGTGGCGGCTATAGCATTATGCCCAGATGGATACATGATCAATTATTCAGGTCCTGAGCGCTCTGGTGTGTCTGCAGTGGCTGATGAAGCCGTCTGGGTAGTTTTGCCTTTTGTACTGTTTCCATTTCTCAGCTTTTAATTTCTGTGTGCAAGAATTTCCTCTTCCGACAAATTATATCCAGGTTGGAGGTCAGCAAGGCTTGTTATTGTGAAATGAGGGCAGAATTGTGCTCTGAGGGATATGCAGCCCATGCCAAATGTTCCTCTGTGCTGTGCGAGGCTAGGCGTGGGTGAAAAAAGCATCTGCCACTGTATTTGAAAAGAGTGATCTGACATGAATGAGGAATACTTGGCGAATAATTATGAATGTCAATGTACAGTCTCATTCTGGGGGAGTTTTGCAGACATGACTTAAAGGAAAGATTCCCTATTCAGGAATGTTAACATCACTAATAAGGAAAGAAGGAATTAAAATTATGAAAATATCATGCCAACGAAAGGCTGCTAGCTGCTTAAGCTGAAATAACTAACAATATAAATAATGACTACACAAAACTACTGACAAATAGCAAATGCAGTCAAAGCAGCATTCAACCTAAAGCAAGTTAATGACTTAACCTGAGGGGAGCATCTATAGTGTAATGCCAGTGTGTGCATATAGTCAAAAATGTGTGCATACAGTTACTAAAGCTGAAAGCTCAAAAAGAAGGGAGCATTTTCTCAACACAGTAAACAGACCATATATAACTTATGCAAGTCTGACTTAGCTTTCCATAGAAACATATTATTTTCAACCAGCTCAGAAGATTCAAGATTCAAGAGCTTTATCTGTCACATACATGGTTATCCAGGACAACATATAGATAAATGATAATCTGGCCAGCTCCTCGATTGTGCAAAATAATATAAAATAAAAATAAAATGTAAAAAAATATACAAAGTAAAATAAGTAATAATAAATAACATATCTATTTTAGTGCAAATACTGTTCAATCGAAGTATAATCGAAGCCACTTCATAAAATGAATGAACGTCTGATAGCTCATCCTGTCACAGTCTTACGTACATTAGCTTCATAAAATCAGTTCATTACCTTTGAAAACAACTCATTTTGAGATTATAATTTCCTATAATCTTAAAATTTACCCTGGAAAGCTGTTCACACACGGTTCTTCTAGTGAAATAAAAATACCATAACACTGGCTAAATGATGCTGCAGCCTGAAGTGCTTATAATCAAAATATTTATTATCGTATCACTTATATTAACTATAGCTTATCTCTCACAGTATCTTAAAAATATATGGGAGCGTACGATGCATGAAACAAAGCAACACAATTTTGTCCACATCGACAAAAATACAAAGAAAGGTACTGAGAAGATGTGTTGAGTAAGAGTCTTTAAATGGCTTTGTTTTTTAAAGCGTGTCTTTGGGGCCTTTTTTGTTTACTTTACAGTTGCCTTTTCTTTTGTTGTTGCTAATTCCAAGTCTCAGTAGTTCATAAATAATTGAGACTTGGGGTGAGATCAATGATAATGCCACTAAAAGGGCAAGACTACATTAACCTCACTGCCAAAGCTGATGGCTGTTTATGAATCTGCGCCTTTTAACTAAATTGAATCTGTCAGTAGTTGTTTTAACTCTTTCATGTCACTTCTCAATTGATTAATATGACTGCATTATACATAATTTATACTGGCACAAAAGGCTTCTTGGCTCTTTATGTCAGTCTTTTGCTCTTTATGGCAGACTTTGGAATTATATTGAATTAAATGAAGACGGTGCAACTTGTACTTATGTTTATGGTGCAACTTGTACTTATAGCTTTTGTCCAAGTTTAATGTTTTGGAAACAGGTTTGGTAAACCGAATACAAAACACGGACATAATCATGCAATTAGTGTGACATGGACAACGTCATATGCTTGTCATGACAGATTAAGTCCATTTAGCTGTGTTAGGATACCACTGGCAGTAATTTTCATGAACAATGTTACGCTTGATGTCAAGATTATTTCACATGCTGATTAAAAATTGTGACATGAAGTATTATAGTATTAGATACAATTACCCATAATGGTAACAAAACACTGTCATATCAATGGACGTATTGCCACAACATCAAATGACATGTTCTATTAGATGTTTATGACATTGTTATGCCAGTATTTTACTGCATGTAAGTAAAGTGTTGGAAGCGTTTTAAATTCATGAGCATTATTTTTCACTGATGTTTCTCTTCCCCACAGTCCTATAGAATCCTGTCAGAATTTCTACAAAGACTTCACGTTACAAATTGACATGGCATTCAACGTGTTCTTCTTACTCTACTTTGGGCTGCGTGTAAGTATCTCTGCAAGTTAATTATTTTTTGCTATCCATTTGAAAATGTCCTCAAAGATACAGAAATGCTTGGATTGCTTATGTTAACCTTATGCATTGACATGATATACTACAAGAACATGCATATGGGCCTACACCTCAATTTCTTACTCTCAATACTACGCATAATACTTAATTGGGGGTGGTGGGAGATGAAAGAACACAAATTTCACAACTTTATAATTATTCATATTCATATTTGCTCAAAATGTAATTGCCTGAGGAAATCTTTTTGTTGTGTTATCTGCTTCAAAAATCTATTTATCTTAAAAATGTGAGAGCATAATTTGCATGTGAGAGCATGAATTGAGTAAATCGTAATATATGCAGTATGTGATGTTACAATACTTGCCATATCATAAATCCTTAAGAACTTCAGTTTGATTCTCATCTTTGTAGTTACTTGAATAATAATTACTGAAAAATATGCTTGCTTTTAAGGGGTTAAATATAATCCATTTCTCATTTCTCTTTCACTCTGTGTCCTCAGTTCATCGCAGCCAATGATAAGCTGTGGTTCTGGCTGGAGGTGAACTCGGTGGTGGACTTCTTCACTGTGCCGCCAGTGTTTGTGTCAGTGTATCTGAACAGGAGCTGGCTGGGTGAGTCTCTAACCCATCCCCCTATCCTCCTTCTCTCTCTCTCTCTCTCTCTCTCTCTCCAACTCTCCCCCTCAGCGCTGGAGCCCAGGGCGTCAGTCAGTGCCCACTGCTCATCCACAGTGACAGAGCCTCAGTCCGCCACTGCAACGATGTAACGATCAGACAGGAGGTAGACAAGGGAGCAGGATGATGATGAGGAGTCAAAGGCAAATGTTAAGGCAGGCTATCTTATTAAAATGAAGGTCGGGTGCTAGATTCGTTGTCACGTCCTGTTCCCTGAAAGGCTGAGGAATGAACTGAAATGCCACCTAATGGACAGGCGTGTGAGGGAAGAGACGATTGGGCATGAGCACACGTAAATGACAGGCATGCAGGCGGGGCTGACTCCTGTGGTCCAGGGCTATAAACACCACTGAAATTTGTCATGTCAAAGGAATAATCGTATAATCTTTAGATATGTCATTCCGAGACACAGAGTGCGTTTTGCTGCTAGAGGAGGAGACTTCCTGCTACCACAGAGCAGAGGAAAGGATCTGTTTTTCAGCGGTTTTCTGTGGTTTTCTGTGAGGTTGCAATACCATTTTAGCAAGTTGCAGGATGGTAATACACAATATACATAGACCTACACTGTTTCTAAGGTATGATTGACTTTTTCATGAAATGTACCACTCTAACACAGCAGGATCCTCAGAGTTTTACAGTGCTGATTTGGGACTAGATGAACTTTTGTTGTAATTTTTATTATGCTTTCTGACATTTCATTCATGATAATGCTACCGATAGTGGATGCATGAGTGAAGGGCACACACACACGAATCATAATAAATTATATATATTATATATACTCTCAAAACATCATATGTCGAGACTGTTGTAACCCGAAAAGCCCCTGTATGTACCGGCTTTCAACAGGGTTTTAGCAATGCCGTCAACTTGAAATAAGCGAATACATGAAATGAACATGTCCGATATATAGACACATTATATATATAAGCGAATACATGAAATGAACATGTCCGATATATAGATACAT
>JBBJLS010000148.1:14097504-14107504 GCA_037577275.1 Bryconaethiops microstoma | reverse complement strand
TTTCTTAATTATAGACATTACTGTGCTCCTAAGGATTGCTAAAGCCTTTGAAATCTCCCGTTGTGTGCCTGTCCACAACTTTATCCCTGAGATCTTTTGACGGTGCTTTGCCACATATTGTTGACCGTTTGTTCACAGTTGCACTACCAGAACTGAAATGCTCCAGGAATAGCTGTCTTTATGCTGAACTAATCAAAACTATTACAGTTGATCACAAGTGGAAGCCAGTTAGCTTGGTGTGCAATAAAGAACATGATTAGTTACTCCCGATTGAGTTAACAGGTGTTTCTAGGAGGACGGGGATCCTTTATCCATCTCAGAGATTCTGGTTGCCATCATATATTTTACTTGAATGTTATATAGAGTCATGTAAAATTATTTTCCGTACCCACTGTATTTGTAAATGCTTGGTGGCTGAACTAGGTTAAACTGTGATTATAAGTCCATTTCTGTTGGTTTATTCATTGTGTACTTTTCACAGAATGTACATATCAGAAGTAAAAGGTTACAAAAATATAGAATTCCAGTATAGTACTGGAATACTGGAATTCCAGTAGTTTCCCAAAAGTTTAGTTGGGGTCATTAAAAAGCTTTTCTAGGATTAAACAAATCATAATGTGAATGCTTTGTATGGATGTTTACCTGTCTCTCTTTATGGCCACACTTTGCTGATGTTGATGGTCTCATGTCTTATGTACAGATGGTCAAATTGAAGATTTTGATTCCAAAAGACAATTTTAAGTTATTTTCCCTTTTTTGTGATGTATCTTGTTGATGTTGTTTACATATGCAAGGAATATCAATACTGTATATTTTGAATAATCACTATAATTAGCTATATAGAAGTGTGTTCTGCATTAAACATCAGCTCTTCAATTGTATGCTAGCTATGTGGTAAACTATCCTTTCCCTGATTGTTTATTAATGTTTTTCTTTTCATGTCACCCATGGAAATGTATGGTGTGTAACCTTTTCCCTCTTTTTTCTTGCAGGTCTGAGATTTCTAAGAGCCTTGAGATTGATACAATTCTCAGAAATATTACAGTTTTTGAATATCTTAAAAACAAGGTAAGGCCGACCACCTGCTCTCTACAATGTTCCTTTGTTGGCAAGTAATGACTGTGATGGTAAGACTTTAGTTAAAGGTGCAATAAGCAATGAAACGTTTCGTTTGTACAAGCACATTGTTGCTAATCACTATCTTCATAGCTTGGTGAGTTGTTGCACCAGGAATCACGGTAATCACACTGTGCAAGCAAAGGCAATTTTCCTGCAGTCTTCTGTGAGCTTTTTTTTCATGTCGCTTTGTCTTTATCTGTATCCGTCAGTCTTAAGTTCTAACAGTTAGGCCTCGTTCTTTTTATTGTAGACTCCACAGAGCTCGCTTAGTGGTTTCCTCCTCACTCTCCGAGGCTTTGCACTCTTTGTGCATCTCTAGTATTCATCCAGCTGCCTCGCAGAGAGCCCCCCCAGTTTTGACCCAGATGTCGGCCAGAGCTTATAGCTCAGCAGAGTGTTTTGATGTTAATCCCACACTGTATCTGCGTTTAGCATGCTGTAGGTGAGAGCACGATGCAACCTGATGAATGGAAATGCCTGGGGCTGAGGCAAACAGGCACTGATTGATTCTTCCTTCAGCAGACCAGGCATGAGAGATGTGCTCCTTCTGACACTGTGGCATTTTGATGCGATTAAGTCAAGGAAAACCAAAGAGGAAAGGAAAACATGGCATGCACTCTGTGGCCATGAGACTCGTAGCAGGTTATTTCCATTGGCACCTCAGAAATTGTGTTTTATTCTTTAAGTGCAGCCGGCGGCCTCTGCAGTAGCCAGGCAAGATGCAAGAAATTGATGAATCTGCCTTGAACGGAGAGCGCACAGCTCTCGCCCAAAAGTGGTGGATCAGGGCGTCAATTGTCTTGTGTGTGTGGGTTTAATGACCCACATAGCTGTCTTTTGCCCAACACTTTGGTGAAAAGCAGAGCTTTAGGCAGGGCTGAGCTTCCCAATATATGAATTTGAAATGGTCTTTTTTTATGATAACCTGTTTATTTGCTCCCAGTAAGCGGTGAAGTGGCGGTGACCCTGGCCAACCCTGCCATGTGTGTGTTGGGCTCAGTAGATGACTGATTAATCTGTACGTCAGTGCGATGTGTTTCACTTTGAGAGGTGTGATGTAACTCTCGTCTCTCACAGTAATTCCATCAAGCTGGTGAACCTGTGTTCCATCTTCATAAGCACATGGCTCACAGCTGCAGGATTCATTCATCTGGTGAGTGAGAAAACACACACAAGCCCCACAACCCCCCAGCCTCACCAAAGCAAGCAAACATTTGAGTATAGGTAACAAACCGTGAAGAGGAACGAATCACGCACCAAAGCTGAGGCCTTCATTCGGTTTTGTTACAGCAAAGATGCTAAAAATTCAGTTTTTCTTTCTATTCCCTTATCAGGATATGCCAGAGGACATCTGTGCCACTAGATGGCAGCAGAGACTCTGATCTACAGTAACGCCACCTGTTTGATTCCTCTCACAGTTCAAGCACGTAAAACCCCTCCAGTGCCCCACATTCAGTGGTGGCTATAATCTGAATAAACAGTAGGTGGCTGTAGAGGATCAGGCTTAGAGTTGTACTCAGGCCTTGGCTCTTTTCAGTAATGCTGTTCATGCTCTCACCCCTTCAGGTGGAAAACTCAGGGGATCCTTGGGAAAATTTCCAAAATTCTCAACCACTTTCATATTGGGAATGTGTGTACTTACTCATGGTCACTATGTCCACGGTGGGCTACGGAGACGTCTGTGCGAAAACCACCCTCGGCCGCCTTTTCATGGTGTTCTTCATTCTCGGCGGTCTGGTAAAAATGACTTTTCTCTCATCTGCACATTGTCTGATGATCCTCTCCACACACATCATCCGTCACTTCACCTTGATGAAGACAATCCTGCTCTATACAAAGTCCATTACTGTCACCTACCCATAGTCTTCATAATGTCCTAGTGAAATACTTTCCACTTTGTATATTTCCAGTGTCTTTACAGTGCCTGTTCTCCATCGTCAAAGATCTCTCCTTCTGTTTTGCCACTGTAGCACATGTAGATTTTACATGTATATGTAAGTTGAGTAGAGTTTTGTTAGTTAATACCCATTGCTCTTCACCTCTGATCTGATATGTGATATTTTTGAGTAATGCTAGTATGTAAGAAATGTGTTTTGAAAATCTGATAATGTTGTTGCTATTCTCTTAAAGCAGTTGCGGTTTCAGGAGACCCCACCCTTCTGTGTCCCTCCCCGAATTCCAACAAACACGGTGGCAGGAGGATGGCCCATAGTTCTGTCTGAACGTGACCACAGCAACAGCAGCCCTGAACACACTGCTAATAACCTTCAGTTGTAGCTACTTATGTACACCAGTCTAGTAGCTGCATAGTTTATACCAATGATATTTCTGAACACACACTGACTACAGTACAGACTAAACCAATAAAACCAAACACATAAGGCTTACAGACTATACTACAGACTAAACCAGTGAAGCCAAAGACATACGGCTTACAGACGTCAATACAGGCTAAATCACTGTACCCAAACACATATTTGACATACCTCAATGCAGACTAAAGCAGTTCAGCCAAAAATGCAGTTTACAGACAGTTTACAAACTACAAAAAGACCCAATTGTCCCAAATGCATGCAACTTATGATTTACAATACTGACCAAAATCCACACAGATTACAGAGTACAGAACGAATGATCACTGTTATAAGAAAACCTCAAATTTCTAAAATGGCAACATTATAGAAGAAGGAGTTTTAACATGTGTTAATGTAATGTAAAAACCTTTTAGAACTTCTGCTGGTCCGCTCGTCATAAAAAGCTGGCACGAAGTAAAGGGTAGCTGGAAAATAAATAATTTAATAGTACAAATACAGTTAATGTATGACAGTACAAACCAGTTACCAGTTCATTTACCTTATGGACTCCAAATATAAACCAAATAGTCTGCAAAACAGACCACAACACAGAAACGGTCCATACAGTAACAGCGTAAACAGATAGAGAGCAGATTAGATGTTCCAACACAGGGCAGATCAGACACAGACTACACTCAGATGCCGAGCGGATGCAGGCCGTGCTGAGACACAGATAAAGGCCCAGCTGTCGTGGAGTTACCATAGCGATGTGTTCTTTCTTTGTTTCGGAGAGGCCTGGAAGTTATCACAGCCCTGTAACCCTAACCCTGCTTTCTATCAGCAGCCCAATTAATGACTTCAGTATGGAAATGTTGTAAAGCGTCAGCTCTGATCAGACAGATGTCATAATTCATTCTGGCCCTAGAGAGCCGCAGCGCAGCTGAGGAAGGCCTCAGACGGGACAGGGATTCGCGTTCAGGAGTCGAAACAGAACAAAGTTTTCGTCAGGACAGGAGGCTGCAAACTATGCAAAATGCATCCAGCTCATTTCCAGCCACACTAATGAGTCTTAATGTGTTTTGCAGCTGTGGGCGTTCAGCCTGGACTATTCAAATCAACCTGCCACATCATCAGTGTTTGTTGGACAAAACATGGCACATAGGTTTTTTTTTTCTTCCTCGTCTTCTTCTTTTTAAAATATTTTTTCCTCTGCGTGAGATGGTGCCGTCACGATGTGATGGATGATCTGATACGCCGTTTTTCACTTTTTAACTTTTTTTTTTTTTCTCTCTCTCTCTGAACAAGTGGCCTCTGCACTTTTCTCGGTGATGTTCCTTTTTCACATTGGATTGCAACCATTTTTCCCCCTTGATTAAAACAATGCTATTTTACAGGACACGTTTTTGTGAAATTCTCAGAACCTTTTTCCTCTGCTAAATGTACTTTTTAAAAGAATCCCCAGTACTAAATACTCAAAGGAAATCTCTAATAGTTCCCAAATGACAAAAACAATTCGCAAATTCGTTTTTCTTGACCAGCTCGATGGCTCCCTGAACAATCTGTGCTCTCCTCAAGACGATGGTGGGGAGTGTGTGTGGAGATGCGCGTGCCTCCTTGGACCAGACTCTCCGCTCTCTTTTTTAGTCTCTGCTTCTGTCTCCTATCTTCTCCTTAGGCCATGTTTGCCAGCTACGTCCCTGAAATCATAGAGTTAATAGGAAACCGCAAGAAATATGGTGGTTCCTATAGTGCGGTTAATGGCAGAAAGTAAGTATTCCAGGAGGCTCTGCTGCCTCGGCCGCAGTAGAACCCCTCTCTGCATGCCCTTTTCTTTTTCTGTTCCATGCATGTAGGCCATGTTTGCTCGCTACGTGCCAGAAATTGCTGCTCTCATCCTTAATCGGAAGAAATACGGAGGGAGTTATAACTCAACCCGAGGCAGAAAGTAAGTCCAAATCCAGAAGCAGGTGTGGTTGTGTGACTCAAGCGCGTCCCTCATAGAGGGGAATAGTATAGTGTATGTAAGCTGTGTGATGAAACCTTAGAAATTAGAGGTAGCATTAAAAGAGAAATGAATGTCACACTGTGACTGGAGACCTTGGCCATGAAAGCCACATGTCCATGCCCTTTGCTCTGTGTCTGTGGCTTCTTTTATTCAACACATCCTATTTGCTGCATTTTAATTTTCATTCTAATTTCTAGAGCTTTCATGACTGCTGTTTTTCGTCATTCCTGTTGTGCTACTATGAAAATAAGATTTGATATTATTTTTCCTAATGTGACTTTATTGTATTCTCAGTCTAGTCAGCACATGTCAAGTCTTTTAAATTTCTGAACGAGTCATGAAAACCCTATGAATCGCTTCTAAAACTACTCTTTTGCAATATGCACTGATGTTAAAAAAACAAAAAAAAAAAAAAACATGCACAGCTATCTTAACTGCATCTTTATGGTTTGTTTGTAAAGTTTCATTTTCATCCTTCTCTTTTCCGTTCTGTTTCTGTTATCATTTTGAGTTGGGTGTCCTTTATCCGTGAAACCATCTCTCGCATGCTCTCTGTGACTTGGATGCGCGTTTGGCTTTTTGTCGGCGGCCGTGCATGTTGCCATGAGAAAAGCTTTTCCTCGGCTGCGTGTCCATCACCTCATCTCTGTCTGACATGACTCTGGCCCTGATCTTCAGTCAGTTCACACACCCTGAATGCCTGGATGCCTCAGCTCGCGCACTGGAGCCTCTCGATTGCACTTGGCTTGCTTTTTTTTTTGTTTTTGCCCTGCTTGGTACTTTATCATGTCCCATAGAGTTGTGTTTTTGTTTCTATGTTGTATTTCCGGAGGTTGCCCCTGAATGTTAATGTCTCGAACACTCACTCGTTTCTGGCTCAAACACGGCCCTGTCATCAGCACAGCGATTCTCCCCGAGTGCTCGCGTTTAACGTTTACGTCCTGAACGTTTACGGTGAAGCCACTCTCTTATTTTTGCTCTTTCTCTGTTTCTCTCGCCCTCTCGCTCTCTCTTTATCCCCCTTCTATCTGTCTGTCTCCTCTTTCTCTCTTTCTTTCTCTCTCTCTCAACGTGAAATAGGCTCACGGTCACGGCTAGCTTTCATCATCTTGAGTTTTAGGGCAAATACTAAGCGGGGAGAGAGTAAAGCCATTAGGAGCCTCTTTGTTTGATGCTGTTTCCCTGTCAGTGAAACAAGATTGATGAAATGTTATGTTTGGCCCCAGCCCTGTGGTTGGATTTGGAGCCTGGTGTTGAGAGAAGGGCTTGTCAGAGGAGAAGACTCTCTCTCTCTCACTCTCCCTCCCTCCCTCCCTCCCTTTCCCTCTCTCTCTTTCTCTCTCTCTCTCTCTCTCTCTCTCTCTCTCTCTCTGACCACACATACATGTGGTTGCAATTAGAGGTGGCCAGGATCCAGTTCTGTCCAGAAAGACAGGCACCAGGCTTTGAATTATTGTTTAAATATGGATGTGAGTGTGTGCTTATGAATGGACACATCAAGACACATATAAATAAATGTGTCAGGATATTTATTTGTTTCTTCTGTCGGCACGTTTCCTACAGGCTCAGGGTGGGGGAAAATCCCTCCGATTGTCAACAGTGTAATGCTGAATTAACACAAGCCTTATAAAAACTGTAATTTACAGTTTATTAGGCAAATCTACCTTGTACCAACACTCCCCACACACACACACTATTGCAACACCTACGGCCATACTCCTGCTCTGTTGGGGTCACTGCGATCCACCACCATTCAGCAGTGGTCCTATGGTGGTCCCTTTCTGTTGATGAGCACCGATATATGTCAGATTAAATGGGCATTGAGTGCAGCTGCAAAGAAAGTGTACTGATTAAACCAGCAACTGGTTTCTGAATTACTGTTACAAAGCTTGTATACATCTATATTAAACATGCTCGCATTTAGCACAGGATTTAATGTAAAGAAACATTGACAATAATCATCCTTAATGTTTTGTGGGACTTTCAAAAAGAACAGATGGTTCAAAAGTAAACATAAAAAATGAAAGCGTAAATAAACCTGATCTTTTCATTGGTCTACATCTGTAGCTTATACCGTAGTCATGTCAGAAGGGGAACTATTTACAATATGGCTATTTCTTCCACTATCTCAGCATTGCAAAAGACCCTCTATCCCTGTTTGAAATGTCATGTGAAATGTGATTATACTCTCTCTGAACAGTTCTATATAAAATTGGCATGTCCACTTCGGTATAACATTCTGCGCGGAGGTCCCGACAATTATTGTCGTCTGAGGTGAATCAAGTCCAGCAGTGTGTATGGGTGCCGGCTCAGAGAGTGGTTTTGATGTATAATCTCTGCTATTGAAACCATGCGTATATGAAGAGGTCGCAGCGACTGTGGATGCCAGAGTGAGTGCAGCGTAGCGTTCAGCCGTCAGAACAGTGACAGAGCTGACGCTGGATGTATAGCTGTAATAAAGAGCAGTGCTCTGCTGGCATGGGTTTGCTTCTCTGTGGTTTCCATTAGAGCAGTGCTGAAGCAGAGAGCAGTGCAAACCCTGCTTGAACCCTGAGCTCATGCACCTCCTCTGAGTACGTGTGCTGCCTCGCTACACTGACACCACAGAGCCGGGACTGCCCAGACATGCAGGCCAACGTCCGACTTACGTTTGTGTGTGTGTGTGTTTGTGTGTGTGTGTGTGTTTTAACTGCAGTGTAGAGAAGAAGGGTATGGCGTGTGTAAATGCCATTACTGACATGGCTCCCATAGGACATTAAAGAAAGTGCGATCAGTACAAGATTACTCTTTGGGTTCCTTGTGCTCTGGTATGATTGATATGGAAAATAAGCAAAGTGTGGCCGACTCTATAACGTTCAGTGTTATGGGACAGTTCATACTGCTGGACTTTCCTCTTAAAGCTTATATGTAATGACATCTGGTTTATATAATATATATTATGTATATTAAGGTGCACCTGCAGCCATGTAATTAAATTATCACTGACCTTGCTGACAAAAGCTACTCATATGGCAGTACCATGTAATATCATCATATAATATCTGGTTGGTTTTCATCTTTATAATTATAATTTTTTTATTAATGTAACTTCGATTTGGTAAGGATTTCCCTGTATTAATTTTGACTAAAATTATTGATGTATTGGCTATTACAAAAGGCTTGATTTATCTCACAGTTGATCAGACTGCTCACAACATGTATATAAAACATTAAGAAATTGTCCACAGAGGCTCATTTCATTACTGCTGTATCAGCATAATGCCGTGCACCCCTAATTTAATGCTTATGTTTGATTTTATTTCCAAAACAAAAAATTTAAATTTAACAAGTGCTCGCATATGTGGACCTTCTGCAGGCTTGTTAGAAAATCCTCCCAGGTGCTGCTATTGAGAATGCCAAGAGGGTACAAAGCTGCATCAAAGGAAAGAGGGTTCGCTTTGAAGAAGCTAAAATAGAAGATGGTTACTGCATAATTCCATGTGTTATTTTATGGTTATAAATTGTTCACTATTATTTTAACATTTGGCAAAATCCTTACACTTTTAATAGGTGTGCTCAAGCTTTTGAGTGGAACTGTATGTTAGATGTATAAGCAGATGCACACAATTTAAGCAAATACATATAATTTTACAGAAACAACAAATCTGGTTAGGGGTGCGTCAAGTGTAAAGGATGCCACAAAAAACTCTAAATACACCAAGAATACATTAAGATCCTATTAGATGATTATATACTGTGAAGTTGATTGTGTTGGTTTGGTAAGTTTAGATGCTGTAGAGAGGTCTGTATCAAAACTCTGTTTTGTTTGAGAGTACAAGTCTTATTCAGCACCTCTTAAATCCTATTCCTAATATTGACACAGCTCTTCCTGAATCACTGATAATTAATTTACAAGAACTAATGAGTTATAATGTTGCTGCCAGTGGCGAATTCACTCTTTGCAGTATCAGGACCATCCCAGTGGATTGCCAGGGTTTGACCAATTTAAGGATTAGAGCAGTAAAGATGGTGTCGCTGCTGATGCTGATGTTCGAGCTTTTTTGTTCATTTTTTTGTTATTTTTTAATTTGATTTCCATATTTTGAGTGGAGTTTTCTTTGCATGCATCACGGTGCATGCCGGACGATTGCCCTTGTGCATTTGCTTGCTGAGTCTGTGCTGTTGTTTTTTTTTTTTTTCATCTTATCGTGAATAACATTTTGTTGTAAATCCAAGTGTTCTCTCCACCGTGTGTTGTTCTTTGTATAGTGTTGTGTTAATGTTTAGATTTTACTTCAGTTAAGCCACTACTTTCAGTAATGTTTTTGAGTGTTTGGTTATTTTTAGTATGATATGGTACTAAGTCCCGGCCAATATCTCAGTAAGCTGATACTATCGACTGGTAGATTTATCAATATTGTTTTCTTTTGTTCTAAAACAGTGTCATTAAAACTGAACACAAACAATCATAGAAACACAGAACAGAAACTAAATACTAACAGAAACCAGAAATAATTATGATAGCTTGTGGGAGTGTGTGTGTGTGTGTGTGTGTGTGTGTGTGTGTGTGTGTGTGTGTGTGTGTGTGTGTGTGTGTGTGTGT
>JBBJLS010000148.1:14067752-14087564 GCA_037577275.1 Bryconaethiops microstoma | reverse complement strand
ACACAATGACTGGAGGCAATGAGCAGAAATCTGAAACCAAACCTGTGTTCTTCTAACCAGATCACAAAATATCAACTACTTTTTAGAAAAAAGGAAATCTTGATTTTTTTTTGTTCGTTTGAGTTTATTCTAATGTTCACTTGTGTTTTTACTGGCAGAAAGAAACCCATTGCTGATATAAACAGATTCAATCTATTTTCATAGGTGCCTAAGACTTTGCACAGTACTGTCAGGCTTTAGATTCATATTGCACAATAACATTGAGGTTTTACACATGTGCCTCCAACACTTAATAATATTATATTGTATTATATAATATTATACTAAGATATTATACTATGTAATACTATGAATAGTATATAAAGGTTAAAAATGTTATGGAGTGCTCTTTACTTATTCTACTTTAGCCCTGAAATATATGAGTATTTTAATAATAAAGCTAGTCGCTACCAGTAATTTCACTGTATAGTGGAAAATGGAGTTTTGGTATTAGAACTGATGTGGCTGGATCTGATGTAAAGCACTAATCTTTGTTTCCTCTCTCTTACTTTCAGGCTGTGTTATGTGAAGCTCAAATTGTTACTGATCGCTATCGAGTACAAGTCTGAGCAGAGGGAAAGCAGGTTTGTCCCCCTTTGGTCCTCCTGATCATTCACTGCACAATTACTTGACCAAAGAGGGGCAAAGCAGTTGGGTCCCTCACTGGTCCTCCTCACTGTCCCACACCAGCACCGCCCACCCCTTTTCTCCAAAACCACAATTAATATGTACTTTCATCAAGAATTTTATTGCAAAAACAATTGGATCAAAAGGATTTGGATCAAAATCTTTACTTTTGATAAATTTACACCTTCTAAATATCTTCATTTGCCTCTGTAAACTGGTCATGAAAAAGATTTGACACTTAAACTTTGCACCGCAGTGGTAGCAGCATGTTGCGGCCCTAGGTAATGCTGGAGTTTAGATCACCAGAGGATGCTCCCCTGGTTGCGACCCTCCCTGTAAAACAGGCAATGATGACTGCATGTATGAGTCAGTGTGACGCTATAGAGCCATGACATCTGCTCGGACTCACTGTGATCTATTGATGATGGCTTTACTCTTGCAGTAAAGGGCCTCCCATCAATAGAACTCCTTTTACATTTTGTTAACCGAACCATGAAAACTAATAACATGAAGTACTCTGTCTCAGTAACCTCAACTTGCCAAATCCCACCACCCCTCCCACCTCCACAACCTGTCTTCAGATGTTTTTGTACAACTTCTTACTAATGCATTCGATGTATTTCACAATAACTAATGAGTGTGGTGTTTATCTGGCCTGATAAAAGAACAAAAAAAGACTTAAATATTCAACTTAAAAAGTTCCATTTGACCTTGATCACTAGTGGTGTGGTGTGAACAGTAGATTTCATAGTTTTGGTTTCTGGCACAGCCTCTTTGAACCCAGTGGTTACACCTAAATTACACCTGAATGTCCAGATCTTAATTTCACTCTTAATTTGCCATTTTTTTTCACAACTACAATTATAACCACGTTTGCAGGGTGTATAAGAAATTCCAAAACAGTCTCATGCTTCAAATGTTTTGTGCCAATATGTATACTGTGCTTTATCAGAAATGAAAGCAGAGGCCTTATTCAATCTACCAACATCTATTAGTGACTGACCTCAAAGGTTTACTTTTCCTAATGGTTTTATTATCGTACAAGTCCTATAGAGGACACAGCACAGTCCTTTATCGTGTCACTGAAGATAAAATATGCATACTCTGGTGGATTATGTTTTGTTCTTACTTTGTACCACAAACAGGTTAGCAATTTTTTTTTATTTTTGCCCAGTGCCACTCTTTTCTTTAAAGTAACTGTTTTGCCCTCTACTATAGTCCTACTTTCCAGAGCAGGATCAGGACCACAAAAATGACTGACACTTTAAACATCACGTCCTTTTTTTAACCCCATCGCATCATGTAATAAATGTGTGATTTGTAATGTTTTCTTGTTGTTTGCAGAAGCAGAAAGCGGTATGCCCTCTTCATTATCTTACCCCTCCACACTTTAGATCCTCCATCTGTTGGAAAAAGCTTAAGGATATTGTACCGTCCCCTTTCTCAAATCTGGCCAAATCTCTTACTTTCTTATTGTGATCCTTGTGCTTAATGCACTAACTTCTTTGCAGGCAGAAAAAGTAGCTATGTATCATTTGCGTCACTTGTTGCTTTGTCTGTGCTGTTCACATCTCATCTCCATGTCTTCTGATTTGAGTTTCTTACTCATTTTATTTTTCCTTCTTTTATCATTATTATTCCCCTCCTAAGTTCGCTTCCAGTGTTCGTCCAGCTGTGCACATATCTGCTCCAACTAATGAGTTCTTTCCTATTGTTTTTGTGCGATGTTCTCCATCCGAACAGTACTTCATGTTTGTAAAGTTTCTTTTGAAGTAACCAAGAGCATCTGTTGTGACACCCAGAAGAAAGTGCTCTGACGAGTCAATGGTCATATGGAACCTTGACCACCTCTGATAAACACGACACTATAAACGTCATCAATTAATCATCAGTATATTTGACTGAGTTGGGAATTGATCCTGTCAGGTCACATTTCAACTCCAAAATGCTGAAAATTCTCAAACAGTTGTGTACTCATTCTGATCAAACAAGGCCACTGTCTAAAACAGCCATCTTTCTTTAACTCTCATTGCCACTCTAACACCTTATCACATGTGCACGTGTGTGTAGAGTACGTGTGTCAGTTGTGGTGTGTGTGTGTGTGTGTGTGTGTGCGCACATGTCACTT
The DNA here is from genome assembly GCA_037577275.1 of Bryconaethiops microstoma. NCBI lineage: Eukaryota > Metazoa > Chordata > Actinopteri > Characiformes > Alestidae > Bryconaethiops > Bryconaethiops microstoma. Next base: position 14,084,770 of record JBBJLS010000148.1, on the reverse strand, counting down.
TGCCATGTTTGTATGTAAGTAAAAGTTGAAAGAGAATATGAATGTGGGTGCGTGTGAGCGTGTGTGAGTGAACGCGTGCGTGTGTACGTCTCATTGTGCGTCTTCTGGACCTGTCACTCACCATGTACCCTATTGCCTGTGCGTCTCTGAGTAGATGTTTATGAAGTGAGGTCACTTCCTGTCAGTTTGGTGTTCTGTACAACAATCCAACTGCACAGAAGTTACTGCAACAGTTTGCATCTACGTGCCGCTGTGCGGTGGCTGCACCTGCTCTCTCTCTCTTTAGATGTGCCGTTGGTTGTGACACTCTTGGTAACAGCATGCGTGAACACTCTTTGTCACGTGACACATGTGATGCTTGCCTTGTTTCCCACAATATGAGGTTTGTTCAGACTACAGTGATTGAAGCACACTGAGTGTGGAGCGCTTGGGCCCCTCTTATATTTCACCAAGCATTGTGAAAAATCTCAGATTTGGGGAGCAATGTGTGTGAATATGTTGGTGAATGAGTCAGTTTGTTTACTTTGTCATCTTCTAAACAGCATGCAGAATGTGCTGCTTGTTATAAACCGGGGGGAATTTAATCATATAAAGCTCCACAAAGGATACGCTTTGCTTTAGCTTACATGCTACTGGCTTGTGTCTTCGTTAATAAAGTTGACTGTTGCTTTATAATGGATTAAATCCCCCTCTTTTTGGTCTTCATTTATGATAACATGGTTGTTTATGGAGCCCAGAAGAAAGAGCTTTAACTACACCACATCTACACTCATATGCATGTCTAAGACTGTAGGATATCTCCCTGCTCTAATGTGGCTGTAATGCAATAGTGGGCGGCTGCGGTCCCCAGCTTTTCTCCCTTTCATCTGGGCTCTGGGGCCTTGCTGCTCTGGCCAGGCCGGATGTCTGTCCAATGTTACAGTCACCACTCAACTCATTGATGACTCCTAACCAAAGGCAAGCATTAATGACTGTGTTGTGTAGTCCCGTCTCTGTCTAATTAATGGGGAATGATACAGTGGCTCAGTAGTGGCTCTGTCATCACTACTGAAACTCTACATTGACTCCTAAAATGGTGGTAGAAATAAGTGCAAATGTTTGGCAAGACTACCAAACCAAATACTTGTCCCCTAACACCATGGGAGGTTACACTGTGACTTTTACTGTCTTTGGCTAGCATTTACCTAACCTAATGAATGATTTTGATTAGAATGGGCTATTTAAACCAAAGCATGGAGGCCAAACTTTTGGAGAAATGTACATGTAAATAAGTCTCATCTAGAGTGTAATCACCACTGTCCGCAAATAAAGTTGAAAGACATTTCTGATTATTATACTGCGCACTCTAGAGAGTACATGTACATATCTTTGGAATTTAATTGTGCAAGTCCAGGCCTGTGTCAGTCAGGAGTTCGTGACTCTGACTTACTCTTTAATCAAATGTTCTCCAGTGTTAAAAACAGTATTGCAGACTCAGGCTCAGCCCATTCTAGAGCATGGCTTAACACTGCATTCAGCTCAGAGTCTTGCTAAGAGTGCATCCCTAACTCTAAAATGCCTGGTCATTCCCTAACATTCCACTCCTCAGTACTAAAACAGGTAAACCACGGCTGTACGGAAGCAAACCTTCTGACCATCTGTTTCAGTTGATATGTCAGTCGGAATGCTCCGACCAAAACCACCCCCATGAAAGCAATTTTAATTCTTTCTTTGATTTCATCCCACAGACCAGCCTGAAACTGCCATTAGAAAAGAATTAAAATTGACCAGCTGTGCTTCTGTGTATTTTGCCTATTTGTTTTGAATATGATAACAAAGGCTGATATAAGCAAACTTACAGTGATGTCTTTGTGCGGAAAGGATGATCTCCCCATCCTCCCAGCAGACCAGGGAAATGAAAAATATATATATTTTAGTAGAAAACTGAATCGGTGCCAGTACAGTGTAGAGGCTCTTTTGGCCCATTAGTGTTCTCTGAAGGGCGGAGAAACGTGTGTACCATTCCTCTTGATTAGAGTGTTTGGCTGTGCAAGCTTTATTTGCTTCCTTTTAACAATTGTGACTCTCTTTCTGACAAAACAGTATTTTGATCAACCCCGGGAACCATGTCAAGATGCAGGAGGGAACCTTGGGATTCTTTATTGCCAGTGACGCCAAAGAGGTCAAAAGGTATTTGAGTCCTTCATTAAAGAGACGGAATGCCAATTTTCTGTCGTGGGGATGCACTGATGTAGAATTTCTGATATGACTGCCATATCCGATAATAGGCCACTTTCACAAATCCGTGTTCTCAGTTGCGTCGGTTTCTAAAAGCAAGTAAATATGTTTCCAGTTTAACTAAACCAGTGGCTTTTGGTCATGTCCCTCAGAGCCCCTCCTGAAAAAAAAAAAACTATACATGGGACTTCATTGTGTCTCAATTAGGGACACTCAATGTAATGCCAGCTCATCTCTGTGACTTTTATATGAAATATTAAGAGTATAATGGGTATTATATGAAATTGAGAATTGCTGAAGTATACATATCTAGTAATAAAATCTGTTTCCCATTCCAGGATGGGGTTAAGGTGTGTGTAGTTACAGTTATGGTGGTGAGAACTGCAGTTATGAATCAGTGATTTACTTGAAAATTCAAATTGAAAACTGATGAAGGTACTGCTGATTTTCATATGGGGTTGGTGCTGAGGGTGGTAGTAATAAAGAGTCCAGATGCTTAGTTTATAGCAAACCGGAGTATATTTGAAAGCATGCTTTGCTATTTATTATTTATGAAGATATTATGTCTTGGTTATAAAAATCTTTTCAAGATATGATTTTCAAGATAATCAGTGAGTGCCCATGTCTTATGAGTTTGAGGCATTAGCGAGGCAGTAAGGCTGCTTACAGATGAGCTACAACTAACAGCTAACTTTACATGCCAGGAGGTAATAAGCTACCAAGAATACTAAGATATTTATATTCCAGCCATAACTTAGTCATTACTAATTATCTATGTTTATCTTTAAATTAATTTCACCATCAAACCATTGCTGCTCCTGACTGTATATGCTGACAGTGATATTGTTTTACTTAGAGTGGAAATATAATTACCTGCTTGAGAAGCCGATGTGTCAAGGTGGAAATGTGAAAATCCATTAACATTTTGTTGTGACTGACAGTGACACCACAATTTGATCATTTTACACAACTTTAAGTACCACTATAGTACATATATGTTGTGCAGTGCATGTGAGTCTAAGACTTCAAACAGGTAATGCTGAGTTAACAGAAGAACAGTAATAATCAAGCTAAATATACAGCTCCAGAAAAAAATAAGAGACCACTGCAGTTTATTTTTAAATCAACATCTCGGAGTATGAGAACCATTCCATGCCAGTGTCTGTTAAATTCCTACACAAGCACCTTATTCTGCTTTATGGGGTGCTGATTATTGATCACCTGAATCACATCTTATTTAATGACGAAAACTGTAAAAAAAAAAACCCAAAAAAACACTGCCATTATCCACACTCTTTTTTTCATCCAACTAGTTGGATGGAAAAATACTATTTGAAGTACGTCAAAGGTAATAATTGCCATTTTGTTTAAGAGTGAACACTTTTGTTTTCTTTGAATTATTCAAGTTCTCTTATTTTGATGTATTGTCATTTCCTTTAAATTTATGTTTTAATGAACAATATTTTTATTTGCAAATTAGGAGAGATATTGTCAGCAGTTCTTAAAAACTAAGGCAATTCAATACTTACACCTATAAAAGATAACATTTTTGCAGTAGTCTCTTATTTTTTTTCGGAGCTGTATGTAGAATGTTCTTATGTTTACATAATTCATAACCAGAGTGACTTGCAATAGTTGAATAAAACCTTGCCCACGGATTCTTAGTGATACATTAGTATAATTTTCTGGACAAGAAAATGATTTAAACTGTGTATATCAAGGAGTAAGTTATTGAAAAGAGAAAAGAATGGAAATACTAGTCCTGTACATGCATCAGTGTGGATATAAGAAAAACACATGTTGTAATTATTGGCTATAATTTCAACATTTGGTCATAAGAAAAAAAATCACTTGCTATCTTTCACAGATGTACATATTGTGCGTCCTGTTAATCTTTGTTGCATAATGCTGTCGTGTTCTGTATGGGCTTAATGGAGATTGCCGTTCTCTCTCTCAGAGCGTTTTTCTACTGCAAAGCTTGTCATGATGACATCACAGATCCCAAAAGGATCAAAAAGTGTGGCTGCAAGAGACGTAAGTACACCAGACCATCCCACCCCACCTCACATTTCACTGGCTGTTGACAGGACCTAACTAATGTTCTTCGCACTATATCAGGCTACTTAGTGTTTCAGTCTTTAGTACTGTGTGTAGGTCTATGATGTTTCATCAAAAGTAATTGATTTCTTATTTATTTACGTAAAACATCTTTTTTAATGAAAAGTTCTTTTGTGCCTTTTATGTTCATGTTTTCCCATGTGTTGTACTTCTTGTTTGAACAGTTTTTATTTTGGTTAAGGGCTAGAATGTTCTTTACAGCCCCTTGGATCTACTCATAGCCCCCTTTTTGTTAAATGTAAAAAAAAACAAAAAAAAAAAACAGCCAGAAGATACTGATGCGAAAGATTCAGCTGAGGCAAACGATCAGCATGACCTTTACATGCGGACTAAAAGTAATACGCTTTAAAAAGGGCTCGAAATGATGTTAAATAGGTTCACACAGAAGCGGCAAAGGAAAGATGGAGAGTTGCACGTTCTTTAGAAAGTATTCAAAAGAAAGGTGGGGTGGGGGGGTGGGGGGGGTCAGTGAGTGATGACAAGGAGTGGGGCGGCGGGGGGGGTACTGTTGAAGAAAAAAAAAGAAAGAAGACAGCCAGTCATCAACATGCTAATGACGGCACGAGAGGGAGAAGGAGACAGAGAGGAATAGAGACGGGAAGAGGCAATGACGTGATTAGCGAGGCTGAAGAGAGAGGCTGTCAGCCCACACTAGCGTCAGTGGAAGAGATGCCGAGATAATGGCACCAGTCAGGTGGAAAAACAAAAGGCAAAAAGCCCCGGCCCTCCCTCGTCACACACACCGCAAACACAGTCCTGGCCCTGCGATCATTTTACTAATCATATCCACCCTGTTTACCAAGAGAGCCCGTTGCTAGCGCTGCTCAGACTCACCACTGTCATCTCCCACTTCTTCGGCCCAGCCACAACACATTCTGACAGGAAAGCACTGAAGTAGAAAGGAGATAGTCATGAAGGTTCCCATTGCTCAGTGTAGAAGCTCGGACCGCTGACTATTAGACTCATTGTCAGCAGTTATTTCAGCGTAGACTCTTAACTGGAGGATGAGTAGGTGTGCAGCTAAGCAGGTATTTATTAATGATGGCTTCATTAATGACTATCAAATCACATCTCGACTCCCGGGCCCGTCGGCACCTAGTTAGCTTTATTAGCATGACACGATATTTATGTTTAAACAGAGGAAGGATTAGCATGAAAGTAAGAATAATGCATTGTTATTACCTGACCTATATAAGCACTTGTCCTAACCAGTTAGCCTCGGGATGAATAATTCAGCCAAACACAGAGCAAGGTTAATGACAGAGCCGCATAGAGGGCCTTGAAAGAACACCCTGCGTTCCGAGTCTTTTGTTTCGAGTCATCTCTTTAATTTTAATACAAACGTGACCTGCTGGAGGTTACTGGAGATCAGGCTGAGGAAGCAGGCCCTACGTTTTAACCAAAGCTACTTTATTTGTTTATTCGCTTTTGTTGGCGTGCCCCTCTGCCCACTTTCAGTATAACTGACTAATGTTTCCAGCTCGAAGGAGGCTGCTTTAAATCTGCCTCACTGTGAGAGAGATGACCTTTTCCATTACTATAATGGGAGGTTGTGTTATGTTTTTCTTTTTCCTTTTCTTTTTCTTTCTTTCTTTCTTTTTTTTTAAACCTTTTTTATGACCATTGACAGACCTTTTGATGTATTTTCTTCCTTGCTGCCCTGGAATATGCCTCTTTATTTAAACCCCTCACTGGTAGTGATACATTGTGAGTAAAAATGGGTTCCCTGTGGCCCAGAGTGCAGTTTGTTTCTCGCTATCTCTCTCTCTGTCTCTCTCTTCCGTTTTCTTCTCTCTCTGTCTCTCTCTCTCTCTACGCTGATAGTATATATCTATATCTATGTTGCATGTACCAGTCTAGCTGCTGCATCCCCCCACGCCTCTCATCTCTACACTGTCCTCAGGCCAAACAAGATTAAAGCAAAATACAGCCCTGAGATGACCAAACCCCACCACTCTTCACGGCCCACCCCACACCCTTAGCTTCCCTCCCAGTGACCGTGATGTGAACAAAACAAGAACTGTGTGGACAAACAACCCAATTGACCTATCCATGCTCCACCCAACAAATACATTCTTTCCTATCCACTGTTGCGAGGTTGGAAAAACCATTCGGAAGTGTCGCACAGAATTTAAATAATCTTTTCTAACAGTGTTTGACATTAATAACACACTATAAATTTGAGTTACAGTTACTCATTAGACTGAAGGGGTTTTGTAAATCTTGTCCATCTTTGCAACAGTCATTATAAGGACACATTTGTGGTCAGAGCATGGGTAGGTCAGTTGTCTCAAGGGCTAACCGAAAGACTATGGACTTGAGTCAATGTCCATTGGACTTTATAGCATATCATATTCTCAGTCTAAATCCAGCCCAAAGCCCTGGTGTCCCACCCCCTCTACAAAAACCACACCCGAAATGTGGTGACAATCCAAACTGTCAAGTAGATTGATACTGGTAACACTAGTCACAAACTTAAAAGAGCCCATCTTTGTCCATCCTCCTCATTGTCAGAGGCAATTTTTGCAAGATGCTGTGTTTTTGGAAAGCGGAAAGTGTCCTGTGGGAAGTTCAGATTCTTAGATGTAATGAGCATTGTCTCCAAAATACAATCAAAACAATGTGGTTCCCCTTCGCTTCCACTCTCCCCTCCCGCCCCTGCTGCCCAGGCTGGGGCCAGCTTCTCGTCGGCGCGCGCCACTCATCCCTACACTACGAATTGAAATGAACCAGCTCTGCATTTCAATTATCTTCCTATGTGGGCCCTTTTTTACTCACTGACAATGATTAGAAAACCTTTCCTTATCCGAGTCATGGCAGATTAGGGTTGACCTAGCTTGCTATATAGTAAGTGGCCTCTAGATGGCGGAATAGCTCTGTAGTTGAGGTGCGAGCAGAAATGGAGCACTGAGGTCCTCCTAAACCTGTTTAGCAAGAATGCTGTCATCAGAAGAGTTAGTTTGGTGTGAATATAAGGATTTTTCTCACTTGTCACTTGCTTTCTTTTATATAAGTCTCCCAGTAGAATGTGGTGTTTTTGTTTTATTTTCTCTCTTTCTCTCTCCCTCTCACTTCCTCCCTCCCTCCCTCGCTCTCTCTCTCTCTTTCTTTCTTTCTTTTTCTCGTTCCCCCTCTCTCTCCTCTTTTTCCTTCTTTTTCTCCTTGTTTATTTGTGGACATGTGCTGCCTGTGTTTTGGTGATGTGAAGTCATTTGTTTAGGTAGTTAGATACAGTTTCTTCAGCTTTACTTTTGAGAAGAAGGTTTCATTGTGATCTGCTTTGCCTTTGTTTTGGAGTGTTTACAAATAGTATTCTTGCAGCATTAATCATCACAGGTGGTGCACCCCACCAATCATTGGCATTCTTGCTTTTGTTGTGTGTTGAGTTCTTTTGTATCATTGTTTGGAAGGCCATCATTAGGAGTGCGCATATGATTGCCTGCAGCATTCTTGCTAAATTTGGTTCTGGTGTTTAAGAGGCTTCAGCTAGGGTCTGTGTGTAGCCGCGTTAAGTCACTCACATTGTCATGTTGTCTTGTGTCTCCTCCTCCTCCCTCCATGTCTCTCTCTGACTAACATATCCACATGACGTGTGCTTTGATGAATGTCAACCTCAAATCTCTGAAGCGACAGATTTCAGCATGACATTGAAGTTTCAGCCTCACTGCTGCACGACAGGGCACCGCCTTGAACTGTTTCTGTCCTGCAAACAGTTGACTAGCCTCCGCTCCAACGCTGAGACTGCAGCCACCTCTTTCTGCATGCTTCTGATCCCTAATTTCGACTCTTATGCATGATCCTGTGGGAAAGAAAACAGTCCCTGAGGTTAATGTACCCTATTCTCTTGCTGGCATATTACTGAAATTGGCCTCTTAATTTAGGCTAATGTCCTCAGATGGAAGCCAAAAAAGCGGGATTTTCCCTGCAGACTGAAGTGCCAGACTTGATTATGGTCCGTTAACACGGCAGCACCAGGAGAATGAGTACCAGGGACTGTTTATTTTGTTTTTTATAGGCAGGATCACAGTAAACAAATACTGCTCTAGCCACTCACCACCACTCCCCTGGGACGCACACGCAGACACACATATTCTCATGCACACTCTCCCACATACATTCCACATACATTCCCATGTGTCCACAGAAAAGCCCTTGGGTTCTTATATGCAGAGTTAAAGTTTCAAAATGTGCTCTTCACTCCCTAGTTGATACAGTCTATGTAGGGAAAATAAGCTAGAAGAGCAACCCGTTTATTCGACCTACAATGGTTTAGCCTGTCTGTTCACACTGAAGTGATGGAATGTTTCAGTCTTGAATAATTTTTGAATGAGGTTCAATATAGGGAAGCCAGTAACATAATATAGGGAGGTTGGTAACAAAAATAGTTTCATTCTACGACAGGTTTGAAAATAATCTTATTAAAATGTCTGTATTTGATAAATTAACACACACTTATGTTGCAAGTAGACCTCCAAGGAAAGTGAAATATAAGAAAATGTAGGATATGGCCCCTTTAATCAAAGGCTGCTGCAATAAATAAATGTACAAAGCAACAGCACTTCTCTATCTTATCTCTTCTGTATGAAATCCTAGCACAGTCCTCTGCTCACTTCAGTTATCACTGTAGGAGTGTGGTGAGTTGGCATTTGAGTGTAGTTAAAAAAAGGCCTGATGCCTGTAGAGTAGTGCGATGCCACTGACAAGGCCCTGCCGCTGCATGATGGGATACAGGTACGTGATCCTCTCCTTTAGACATAGAGGATGCAATTGATGAAGTAAGATTTGCTGCTGAAAGCATTCACCCATCCCTCTTTTCCTGACTGCCCCCTGCCCCTTATCCCACTGATCCAACTGTCATATCTGACTTTTTTACCTTATAACATAATCAGCCTTAGGGCACAGCTTGACCCTGGCGAGATGCTGTTTCCTGCCTAAAAACAACAAACAAAAATCAAGGCTGTAAGAGGAGGTGTCTATCAAAAACCTCCAAAACCTTTCCTATAAGTAATCTTGATCAAGTGAATTTGGCCTCCCAAAGCACTTTTCTGGCAACGCTGTGCATGAAGCGTGGAGTTTTCTGTGCTGGTGCCGCCTGAGCAGGAGCAGGAGATGCATGTTCATCTCCCATCGACGGGTCAAGCCTGTGAGAGCTTGCTGCTAAGGCTTCACATTCTGTTCTTTTATGAAACAAAAGAAACCAAATTAGCTTCAGACATCCCTGGTTGATGAACTCTTTTTTTTTTTCCTTGCCATTAACCTGCTGCTTCTCCTCTCCTCTCATCCAACACATGACTATAGCCAAGATGTCCGTCTACAAGCGAATGAAACTGGCATGTTGTTTTGATTGCGGGCGCTCTGAGCGCGACTGCTCGTGCATGTCAGGCAGTGTACATAGTAACATGGACAGCCTTCAGAGGGCCTTCCCACTTTCTTCTGTCTCTGTTCATGATTGCTCAACCAGTTTACGTGCCTGTAAGTTCGATCGCCAAACCACACTGTTCTTTCACGTCTGTGACCCGTGTTCGTGTGCGTGATGTCCTCCATGTGCTGTGCTTTGTTTCTTTCTTTTCTTACTTTCAGTTCTGTGCCTCCATTGTTTCCTTATCCGTGGCGTTTTTGTGGATGTTTTTTTCTGGGTGTGGTGGTTCATTGATGGGTATGATTTTCTGTATGGTGGTCTGGTGGTAGTGGTAGTCTTGTGGCTTCTCTGTGATGCGCACCAGGTGGTAGGAGTGTATTGGCGCATGCTGTGTTGTAGTGGAGCACTAGTGCAGTGCTCATGCCTTGACACAGTCACTGTTTGGTGTTAAAAACTACAAAGGAGGTTTAAATTTGATCTATTCGAAGACGGTATGTTCAATGTTTTTGAATATTGATTGATAGACTTTTGTTGTGTGATGTACCATATGTTGATATTGATGATGTTTTGATTTTAATGTTTAGTAAATTTCGATGGTCCTTCAAGATTGAGGACGATACAAATTTCTTAACTTTCTTTTTCCCTCTTCACAAAGCAGCTGCATGCACCTGGGATCATTTCCAAGAATCTATTAGACATGTTACTATATGCTATAATCCTGTGTTTTCACTATGTGGCCAATATTTCAGAAGTGAATGTTCAAACACATTTAACATAAGAGCTCTGTCCTTTCTGTTCTGTTGACTATTCAATCATTGAGTGATGCTGAGTGATGTTTAGGGTGTCCTTCTCAATTGATAGTTCCAACATTTTGATAAAGGAATTACAGTTATACACCCTTATCAGATGACATGTTTTGTTGATTTTCTGAGTAAAATAAGTAAACACATGCTCACAGGGAGCATAAATATGGCATCGTTCTGCTAGTTTTACTGTACAATTTCTGTTTATTTGATAAGTTTAATATACTGGAAAAAAGACATGATATATGACTTGTAAATAAAACATATGTTTTTTTTCCCCAATGTGTTCATTTCAGCAAAAGGTTTGTATTAATGCATTGAAATTTACACATGTGTGCTCTCTGTAGACAATTTGCACTTATTTTCACTTAGAAAGTCAGTAAAGCATGCCATTTGACCTGGGGGGGCACATTTCTGCTTTTGATTGTATATGCCCTCAATGAGAGAAATGTCATGATGTCATTGCGATATATATTTTTCATATATCTCACGGTATGTTTATTTCAAGAGGATGTGTACTCATAGTGAATGTCCATAAAGAGCTGAGTTCAAGAGTAAGTACACACTTGGAAAGTCTGTATGTGCTCCTATTCTTGAACAATCATCTTTTAACCATAGGCCATTATACTTTAGCCATTAACACAAGCCAAAAGAAAACAATTTTCCTCCCAGAGAATTAGCTTTTAATGAAGTACATGATCGAGTGGGCAAACTCAGAACACTCACTGCTTTGCCATGGGATCAGATGCACTCTCCACTCAATGCTTTTCTCTTAGCCAGCAACTGGGAAAGAAAAAAAAAAGTCAATGTCCTTTATTTAATGCCTTGTATACCACAGTGGGACTGCCTGGCTCAATGTAAAACTTAAAAGGAGATCCCCTGGCAGAAACTCAATTGAGACGGCAGTGATTGGGTCTGTAGGAAGGAGTCAGATGATGGACACTGTTAGCTGTTTGCAGCGCAGTGCTGTGGAGAGGCCTTCTCATTAATCCTCAGCAGATGTGAAATACTAAAGTGTCTGTCATTTAGGCCTGGCAGTAGCATGGACTGCTTATCAAAGCAGGGGTCAGTTCAGACGATCGCATTTCTTCTGAACTGCTCTCCAACCGCTCCCCACATCCTATTAGATTAGTGTCAAACACGCTATGATGAGTTTGGCTTTGTGTCTTGTGTTTTGGTCAGGAGGGGTGATATCCCTGGATACCAATTACTGGCCATTACATTGTTACTGATCTCCCCTCGCCCCATCATCCCTTGTATTTCAGGAAATCCTTTTGCTGTCTTAGTAAGGGTTTTACCCCCGCAACCCCATCGCACTGTTTCTGCATTGAGTGTATGTTCGGTTAAGGCTTCAGACTTCTGACAGTTGTTTGAGCCGAGAATCGCTTTGCTTTCTCTCATCGGTTTTGTGTCAGAGCTAACATAACATTTCTATGATAAGGAATTAATTCTGAGTCTCAGTCTGACTTTGATTTCACTTGGTTGAATAATTGATTTCTCTTGGACTGGATCTGGTATGCAGTTTCAAGTTCAGCTTTTACAGACAATAGTCGCACCTCATAAATGCGCAGCATGGTCACTATAGTGGTACATGTGGTTGAGTTACTCAGCATCTTCTGCACTCTGAAGCTTCCTGCTTTGGTAGTCTGGTTTAATTCAGTGAGCTGTGAATGAGCTGGAGAATAGCGTCCTGTAAAATGGGAATTGTGTACTCCAACCGTTCTGCACCTCATGGGTCAGAAAACATATATATCATGGTGTGCCTACGCTAAGCATGGTGCTCGAGAGTTATACCTTCGCATTATATGAGCGCAGTTATTGCTGAGATAAATACAGCTCCCTTGGATGCAATATTTCTGTGGAATGTGTGAAACGCGTGGCAGTAAAGGCACCCTGCCCTAGACAAACAGCATTGCATCTTCAGAGCCTCCTACGCTCTGCCCTGCTGCTCGTTGCATTGTTCTGTGCATTCAGCCGTTTGGATGCTAATGCTTTTCCATGCCAGAACCAGACAAAGAATTATTAGTATGAAAATGAGATGCATGAGAGGTAGACACCAGCTCCCCTTCTGCCGGAGCCAAAGCCCAAAGAGCATTTGACAAGGAGGCAGGAGTGGTGTAGCAGTCATCATGGCTGCGGAGCTCAGCACACCATTAAGAGGTGTTTGATACCAGTGAACAGTGTGAGCCGCAGGAGGCACGTGCACGCTGCCACTGGCATTGGCGCTTCTGCTGTAAGTTACGGTGACAATTACAGTCCCTCTGCTCTACCTGCCGAGACTTATCCTCTCATTACAGCAGATTTAAGGAGTCTAAAAGGCGCCCCAGATCTCAGAGGGCATAATTCCTGTTTTGGACATAACAGAGCTTCCACAATAGCCCTGGCCATAGCTGTTTTGTAAACAACAGTGGCCAGTCTTGGAGAGAGAGAGATGGTGGGGAGAGGTCGGGGGCTTCTCTTCTGCACTCGGGGGCATATGTTTGTTTTTTTTCTTCTTTTTTTTTGCACTCCTGCCGGCTCTGTTTGGTGTCAGGCGTGGAAGAAGATGATTTGGGAAGCCTGGGCAGGCCTGGGCGGAGCGGCCCTGAAGAGTGGATTCTCCTGTCCGCTCCTCGCATGGCCGACCTCAGCCGAGCTGGGCCTTATGTGGCCTGACATGGAAATTATGTTTGCATTTTCATTTTCCCCAGCGCTGCTGGTGCGTCAGCAAACTCGGCCTGACAGTTCCTTACCACCAGGCAGGAGCAGGGGCCGCCCGCCCCCCTCCGCCCAGCCGGGACAGATGCTAGCCAGAGCGGCCGTTCGCTCGTCCTGCGCCCTCAGATCACAGGCGACAGATGCCAGGGCCGGCACAGGGCCCCTGCCTGAGCGCTCGTGTCATGGCCCCGCCTTGGGCCTGCGTCGTGACCTTTACGGCATCGGATACTACAGCTCTAATGAAGGAGTGGGTTCTGGATACAGAGCGGGGCACAGCGGAGGGCATTGTGTGGTGCTGAGCATTGAGAGCATATCATGCTTCCTACCAGCATCACAGCAAGTGTCTGAAACCAACCCCTTACAGTACAGGCAGCTGGTTATTAATCTTCAGATGTATTGATCAGTAAATACTATAAATTATGCAGCAGCTACTAGGTCTTTGTATAGTAATATATTGTTTGTTAAGCATTATTGTGATATTGCCCTATACAATACATAAAACTGGTATCACCAAAGGCTGCATTATGCAAATAAGCCTTCTAACCAGTCACAGTGTTCTTTATTGTGTGCTGTGTGCATCTTGACCAATTACATTTCCAGATGAGTTTCTGCCTGTGTTCTAATGTCTCCTGATTTAATCATGTTTGATCAAAATAGTGCCTTCTAGTGTTTACCTGTTATTCCAATTCCAATAATCTTATTGCTCCCCAATTGCTCAAAGATTTTTTTAATCTAATAAAGGTCATATAAATCATACCATAGCAGTGATATAACATAGCACATTTCTTATATAATGGGAAAAAAGCTTATTTGCCACAGTAGTAGGTAGAGAAAAAAAGCTTAGACCCCGATCACAGCACCCTGCTGTCCATTTCATGCTGGATGTTTTCCGTGACTGGCCTGTTGTGTCAAGATATGATATATATCTTGAACAATAAATGATGCATGACTGCATTATGTCCTTCATAACAGAAATTGGTTTTTCATTTTGGGAAATGCTGAGTTGATTAAGACTTTGCTGAAAGACTTTTACCACATGTCAGGCATGGATCTTTTTCTTTTATTTAGCAGCTTGAGATAATTGCTCTTGTCTGTTGTGTGGGAAGTTTTAATCAGACCAGATGGAGTTCGATATGTGGAGTCTAGGATTACTTTCGCAGCATAAGTAGTGCAGCTCCTTTATGAACCTAAATCTCACAATTTAAGCCATCGGTACAGTCTGTAGTCAGTGTGTAGGTTTAGTACAGTCTACAGGCTTAGCTCCAGGGTGTGTTTACCGAAATCTGCAACACCATTGGCCTATTTCATCTTCATTCTGTTCTCTTTCCCTTTTTTCTCTTCTGCTCCGTTTTTATTTTTATCATAAGCACCAGCATCATCAATATCAACATCTTTGTTTTTACCAATACTCTTTGTTCTGAATTCTGTTTGAATGCTGATTCATTTAAACCAAAGTCTCTCTTATTTACATCTGATCTGTGTGTTCTGTGTCTGTGTACTGTTTCTCACCCTCATTCTCTCTCTCTCTGTCTCTCTCTTCCTCCCTCTTTCTTTCCGTCCCTCCCTCCTCGTAACCTCTCATTTGTCTCTGCACTCTCCTCAGCCAAATATAAGTATAACGGATATGTCAGATCACGTAAGTCTGCTCCTCTGTTTTCCACATTCCTCCTCCTCTGCTCCACTCATCTAGCTCTCCTCATGTAACCTGTCCGCTATGCTTTTGTGGTTTATGTGATTTTGTCCCCTGAAGTATTACGCTACAAAGCTGCCATCTTTAGCTCTCTGTAGAAGGCTGCAGATTGATAGGAGCCTGTGATGACAGTTCCTCAGCGCTGGACTGTTGTCAAATGCATCAGAGTGGCTCTGTGCTCTGTTACTTTAAAACATGTGCGAGGTGGAAAGGTCAGGTGCTGATGGAGGAAGCTCACACGAAATCCAGATGCAGGATAAAGAGCACTCTGTCCTTGTGAGAGATGATTTAAGAGCTAGTAATGCAATGTAGTTCATAAATAGTGCCCACAGTTAGAGTTTCAGTTGTGTGTTTGCACTGTGCTGAGCTCAGCAGCAGATGGTGCTGTAACTCCAGAAGAAACAAGTCCCCAGAAAGAGGCTCAGTTTGAAGCTTAGTACGTTTTAGCCCAATCTCTCACTGTCCTGGGTGAGGCCTGGAGAGCCTTGCTTTATCATGTGAAGCAGCAATATAAGTTTACTTTTATGTGTACTATGTCTGCCAATGTTTATATTAGTCAAGTAATTTTAAATGGTGTTATTTTAATAATTTAAAAATGTATTGTTTTATTATTATTATTGGTTTGGTGTATGCTCAGAAAACAACACTTGAGATATATGCTTAGGACATTTTATGTGTTTCATGTATTTTAATGCTTTCAGATGTATATGTAATGCATTTTAATATGTATTAATATTTGCATGTCATAACAATAATAACACCAACCATTATCAAAAACATATGCAGAAGATTAAACAGGCATCAACAAAGTTTTGAAATTGGGTCGAGTCGTAGTTACATATTCCACACTTTGCCACAGCCTTGATAAGGGTTTTGCAATCAGGCTTCATCATGGCATTTGCATTTCAGGAAGGGACAGTTGCCGTCTGGATTATTGTAAATCCACAGTGAAAGTGCCATAGCACATGTTCTCCATGTAATGCTGCGCATGTTTGACAGGGGCCAGATGAATCCAGGAGTTATCTGTGGCGGCCTTTAAATCTATGCGGCAGCTGACGGCAGAAATAACCGTCTATTTATTGCTCAGAGCTAGGTTTGGGGAGCAGACAGAGACTGCTTTTCCACTTACACCACATATTGGTTAACCTCTTGCCTTTCGTGTAGATGCCATTAGGTTGTAGTCTCCGGATTCTGGTGGCAGGCGGTGTGTTTGAGAAGTCCCACTGTGAACCACTTTCCGTGCCCTTTTTGCCCTGCTCATTCCAAGCTTGCCTCCTTAACATGTTTCAACTTTTTATCGCTGCTCTAGTTTTTGCGGGTCTTATACAGATATGCAATATAAAGGAAGCCATACTCACTGCAGGGTATGTTAACTGTTTTAACGTCTGTGGTTTGTGTGTGATTCAGCTATTGAATCCATTAAGAATGTAAAAGCAGCACGATCCTAAATTCTGCGCACGCGGCTGTAGGAATACTATACATTCCTACCTGCTGTCTGAGCTGATTGGCTCACTGTTATCGTGTCTAGTGTGCAGTGCTTTGTTCTGTTACATGGACGAGTGAGAGGGAGGAAGAGTGCTTTTAATTAATTCATGCTTAGTAGCAATGGCAAAGCAAATGTCATATTGAACATTTCACTTTAAGTGCATGCCAAGTGTTTAAGTGGTATTTAATAAAACCAAGGTGTCATCGTCAATTATTTAGTAATGCGATGGCAGCCTTTGTGGCCTAAAACCGCAGCTCTCAGAGCTTAAATAGTAATCAAAGGGGAAAATAAATGGTCCAGCAGAGGAAATCGCATTAACTTTTATTTTCGTGCATAAATATTTATTGTTTAATTCTCACGTAGTATGGCGATTAATTATGGATAATAAAATGTTTTAGTCATATTATGTATTTTGCTTTGTTACTTACAGGAATAATGGCATGAGTTCACAGGTCACTTCAACAGAGCTCAATAATCCATTCTTTAATCCTTGAAATATTAATTCCTGGATTTATATAAAATGCTAATGAACCAAGCTAATCATTTGGCAAACTTTTTTCTTTATTTTTTTCTTTTGTTGTGTGTGTGTGTGTGTGTGTGTGTGTGTGTGTGTGTGTGTGTGTGTGTGTGTGTGTGTGTGTGTGTGTG
>JBBJLS010000148.1:14056076-14066076 GCA_037577275.1 Bryconaethiops microstoma | reverse complement strand
TGTTTCACATTGCTCTGGCCATTGCATAGTTGCAAATGTCAAATGATGGCATTTGGTATATACCCACACAGAGCATTTTTAATATGTGTCTTTTTTCATTAGTGCAATTAGGTGACAGTGATATGAGAGGGAAACCATAGGCACTGCTTGCATATAATGTATGAATTATTTCTCACTAATTTGGTTGCTGTGGTTGTGTACTCTAACTGTGTTAAACAGTGTTTTCTAAAAAGTGCTTTTTGCAGTGAGGTGTGGTTTGAACATGAGTAATATCAATGACCCACTTATTTTTCTATCTGCTCTCATGTTCAAATACACTCTGTGTAGCACTAGGAAAAAATCGACACTCAAATCAGATACATATTGCAATATAAAATGCCATCAGATTAAAATCTATCATAAAAGTAGAACTGTGGCCAGTGTGTAAATGTGGAAAAACAATCAAAGACAAAGAAGTCATAGTTTTAGACCTGTTATGGAAATGTATCCTATTGCTGTTTAGCTTGTACAGTCATATGCAAAACTGGGCACCAACACCAATTTGTTAACTGAGCAAATACATAGAACTTACATACTATATATTTGTAGAAAAATGTCATATTCCGGCTTGTTCCATGTGGTAACTTATTTGTACTTAGAAAATGAACAAAACATGTAATTTGACATGTTCAAACTTTTGCAGACGATTGTAATATCCCTTTAGAGTGCGATGAGACGATGTTGACCTTCAGACACCTCCACTCTTGTGGATGGTGTTCAGTAGCAGGGATGCTTGTGACTTTCATAAGCCCCTCAGTAATTTCCTGTTGGAGTGGTGTTTCAGCATGAGATGGGCGAGCTCAGTGGGCTTGAGCCATGCTTGTTGAGTGCTACGGGCATGGAAGATGTATACACAGAGCTGCCCCCACTCATCACTTAGAGCTGTGATGATGTGAATTGATTTTGCCGTATAGTGTTCCATAAAACATGATGCAAATGACTTTCTTTTGCTTTGCTTTTCTTTTTTTTTCACTGTCATTGTTCCAGCCCATGTCCTCCATGCAATGACAGAGATGCAGAGAAGAGTCTGTACTGATATACTGATGCAGACTGCTATAGGTCCATACATGCACACACGCATATACACGTACTCTGACATGTACTTTTATAAATGGAGCAGAATGAAGGGCTCAGGGATAATCGGGTTCAAGACTTAATGAATGTCCTCTATGACTTTTCTTGCTTTTCCTGAAATGTACCTTTTGTCCCTACTAACGGTGTTCTCTTTCTATTTTTGGAGGTCTTCTCTGACTTCTTTTTTGCCGTGATTGATTGAGTGTTGGCTTTTGTGTTCTTTAATATGTCATCTCCAGCACACGTTACAATCCCTGCTGTCCACAGTCTGACACTCTTTGCATGTGTTTGCAGTCGAAGATGAGCATCCATCAACGCTGTCACCCAAAAAGAAGCAGCGCAACGGAGGCATGAGAAATTCACCCAACTGTTCGCCTAAAATGATGAGGTAAGACATTGATTTCGAGACGCTCCTCTCCGGTCTTCAAAAGGAGAGAGGGAGTGAGGGAGTGAGAGAGTGAGCGTGGTGGAGAGACAGGAGAGATGGTGGTGGGATGGTGGGAGTAGGAGGAGTGGCGAGGGAGAGAGGGAGAGAGGAAGTGAGGGAGTGAGGGAGAGGAGAGGAGCCCTCTAAGGCTCAGGCGTTTAAGCTGTCAGCCTGTCAGTGCTTAATGATAGAGCTGAAATATTTCTGTCATGAAAGAGGCTATGAAAAGCTGTTTGAAAAATACTCTCGCTTTAAAGTCTCAGCTGTCACCCCCCCAGTCTTGTCCACATGTAGTTCTTAAACAGCGGTGGCACTAATGACAGCGCCAACCAATCAGAGATGCCCACGTGGTTACTTAGCCTCAGGCTCTTCATCTATTGTAGGAGCCCCAGTGAGTACTGTTTTTGGTACTTAAGGCCATATGTGAGATGTATCATCGCAATCAAAAATGAATTCAAATATTACCTTCCTTTTATCCTGTCCGGAGGAATTATAAAGCTGCTAATTGATTTTGACTGATAAAAGGGCTTGCTTTCTGCCCATGTGGCCAGGAGACAGAGACTCAAATGCAAAGGCTTTTAAAAATGCAAAGACAAAGTTGTCCATTTCAGATGAGCTAGCAAGGATGCAAAGCTAGAGATTCAGGAGGACTAAACAACTCGCTGCAAAGTTTAGCTCCCATATCATTGAACCTAATGATTCTTTAGGTTCTCGGATATAAATATTGAATAGTTATTGCTGACTTGATTATTTATTTTTGCGTCTTTGAATTGAAGAAGACAAAGATAATAAAACCATCTATTTAGCATTGTTCTTTTTGTACTGCTTTGCTTTATCCTCACCTAAAGCACCAATCTAGGCACAAACCATTCTTCATACATGCCCACCATACATGTCTGATTCCCCGCAAATCCCTCCAAAAAGGAGCAATTACATAGACTGTTCCTTACAGTACACTGTCGGATGTGTAGAGGATCTTACCCTTTAGTACGTTTTTTTCATTTTTTGAGAGAGAATGTTCAATATGCCCTTGGTTATAAAGACTAAGCCGAAAAAAAGAAAACGAAGAACAGACAGAAAGAAAAGGAAAGCCTGGCACACTTCCAACGAAGCGCCTGGTTAGAAGGATGTTTCGTTTTCAGTTCCTAACTTAAAGCACGAAACAATTTTTCTGTGCCGAGCTGAAGGTCCCTGTTTGCAGTGTAATGTATGCATCCCCTCTTTGATCTGTGACTGATAATAATTCTTGGGAGTTATTTACCCTGTTTTGAAATGCTTCAAAGCGGTGTCAAAGTTTTCTGTGCTTTAGGGTGTCTCTGTATTCGGCTGGCTCTTGGGTACTGGTTGACAGGTCCTCTGTTCTAGGTGTAGGCTTTTCAAGTCATAGCCCTGCAGCAAAACATCAAATTACCAAACGCGGTCCTGCGGACTTTTCCAACCGCTGCCCCCTTTGTCCGCGCACCATATATATTAAATACTTCAGTTGAATTTTATGTACGATGAGTCGGGATTGTTTAAGGTAGCCTTAGGGATGCTTTATTCTACAAGCAGGGGGAGGAAAAAACAGCGAGCGTATACCATATCAAGTATGGTTTTTACAGGCTTCTGCGCCTCCAGGCCGTCGTAAATAAATAATGATCAACAGATTGGCTGTGGGTTTTTGAAAAGCATGCCTTTGTCAGTTTGCATGATGGAGAAAATTTTCAAAGCAAGAGGATCCTTTCATAGGCTGCTGGAGAGGGATTGGGGGAGCCAGTGACTGCCAAGTGATGGGCTAGAATAGCTAAACACTGTTTGAAAAAGCAGCTAGCCCAGCTCCGAGGGCAACTTCTGCTTTGCTTAAAAACTGCCTCTCCCTCGCTCTGTTCGAGCACATATAGGCCACTGCCCTGGACATACCAATTAAAAGTGTACACTTGCTTTCATTTAGAAGCTACAAAGGGTTCTTTACGAGTGGAATTTTCAGCCGAAATGCTCTCTTCTCTTTACGAGCTCAGACAGTGTCGTGCTGTGCGTTCAGTGCCAGCGCCGGAGCTTCAGAGTCTTTGGGCTCTGTGATGTAAAAGAGACTCAATTCAGCGGGAAAGGATTCGACGTTTTGTTTCCTTTATGCAAATACAGTCACGTTTTCAATCAAAAACTACACTTGGGCAACGAGCGACACTTCGGAGCACCTCACCTCACCTCACACTTCTCGGCAAAATTAACAGTGCTCACACTGAGTTTATGGTGGGGCATGAGACATGTCTAATTGTGGGAAGTCACAATGCGTTTGCCATGATCTCTTAGCTGAAGCAGTAATGTCGTGGTGCTAGCTTGGAGTGGCATGGAGCAGAGGATTGTGCTGGTGACTGTCAGGCTGTGCTGACAGTGGGTGAGACGTAGCTATCTTGGCAGAGGTGCGTAGCGGCAGTCAGCGCGCCGTTGGAAGATTGAAGTGACAGGGGTCCGTAGAGTGAGTGGTGAAACATGCAGCATGTAATGAAATATTCAGTCAGGGTGTAAAAGCACTAAATGCTTTCACTGTTATTAGCACCTGCCCACAGCCTCATATCATCTGCGCAAAGCCAGCATGCTAATTGACACATTTTTGATGTGATATTTCGGCAATCAAACGCCGCCGAGATGCAGAGTGAAGGGGGGAGGGCTTCAAAGGAACGTCACTGAATGAACCTACTTAGGAGAGACAGACAGAGAGAGAGAGACAGAGAGAGGGAGAGAGAGAGACAGAGATAACAATCATTGTTTTCAATGGAAAACTGCTTCTATTCTGTGTTTTATTTTAAATTAAAACTGACATGATTGCCACCCCCAGCATTGGATGCTGGTTTTGGAACAATACAGCTAGGGGTTGTGTGTGCGCAGGTAGGGGTTAGATATTTAGGGTTCAGTCCTTATTGTGAAAATGCTTACTGTGCACACAGGTGAAATGCATGGAGTTCATTGTGTAGCTGTCAGGATTAGGATAGTCAATAGAATATAGTCTGATGTCAGATAGTCTGTTCAGTGTGTGTATACTAGTGCTGGGAGGTTTCCTGTAATAATACTAACCCTAATTATCAGTTTTTAAAAAATACTAAATGGTTTAAAAGCACTAGTATTACATTGACAAAGTTCTCATTGAATGTCGTGTTTGTTTCTATCACTGAGAAATGATATATAGTTTAAATAAATATGAAAGGATCACCAGGACTGTTTACTCTTGAGATTATTTGAATATGATGTCTTGTTTCAGTAGCAGTGTACTCTTCAATAGCGTTCTGCAGGCTCCCGAGTGGGGTGACTGTCTAAGCGTGGGCTATTGAGAGATCACAAGTTCGATTCCCAGTGGTGGGAGTCCGAGAGAGTACAACTGGCCTTGCACTCTCTGGGTGGCCAGGATGGTCCTCCCTCCTCCGTGTCACTAATTGTGATGCTAGACATACTGATTGTCTATTAACTGACATAATGGAATTGGCAGGTAGTGCTCTCCTCCAAGCATGTTAAAGTGTGATATTGTGTGAAAGAGTCCTAGCTATTGAGTGGAATTTGAGATGACTTCATTGGGCAGAGGATAAAATAAAATAAAGCAGTTTGAATGCTTAAATGGCGGAAGCAATGTTGTACATGGTTCTTAAAATAACCTTTTAAAAATGGTTCTATATAGCACCAAGAAGGATTCCACTATTGTTATGAACCATTTTTTCAGTTCTCTTGAACTCTTTTTTTTTTTTTTTTTTTTAATAATAGTGTAGACTATTTACTTCCACTATAAAAAACTCTGTAATGGTAATGGTTATTGGAATGATTAAATTAAACACTAAATGCTTGGACTGCTTATACTGACTCAGATCTATTTAAATATATTCATTTGCTTGAATATTACCTCTCATTATGCAAATACTGGAGACGAAGACAAGGTCTCATCATTCATTAGCATAGTAATTAATAGGGGAGGTCCTAAAGTAATTTAGAACCCTAATTTAATCCATTGTTAATAATGATACGTATTAGAGCAAGGCATGACAGATATAATGTTGTAGTTTTTCATGTCAATTGAACAATATCACTTGCATGAAATAGCAGAATGGAAAAACATATGGAATGGAAAATGAAAAGGCAGAATAGGAAAAAGACATGTTTCCAGTTCGATATAGCAGTTTTGATGCAGATACAAACAAAAATAATCTGAAGCACATACATTTAAAAATTCTATAAAAGCAAGGTTTATAAATATATGCATCTTTATACATTTCAGATTATTTAAATGAAATAAAATTTGTCCACAATGATTCTAAATTACTGAACAGCTGAAAAATAATATAAAAAGCAGGTTAAATTTACCATTCATTTTTTGGTCAAATCTTTGTCAGAAAATCACTACGAATAAAGAACATATTATGTGTCATTTAAGAACACGTTTACAAAATAATTAATTTTGAGTAAAGCAAATTACTTTCAGTGTTTGTTTATGTGATGAAAATGAATACAAGACCAAAACAATTAATGTCATGTTAATGTTCCAAAAATCTGGAAATCAGTTTTTTTTGTGTATTACTATAGCAGGCAATCCAGTTATGCTTAAAAAAAACAAACCAAAAAATCAAAACAAAATATTTGTCCTTTTCTAATAGAGCAGAGCAGTTATTATCCCACTGCTCTTGTTTTATTCAGGACATGAATCATAAAACTTGTAGAACGTGAAAGTATCAGAATGTAAAACAAGGTTTTATCCGGAGTAGAGTCTTTAGGTTTAGTTCATAACTAAAGTACTGCAAGTCAGTTAGACTGTGGTCTGTTTGGGTGAAGCTGGTGAAAGAGTATTGCAGCAGTCCAGTCCGCTGGTTATAAACTCTCCTTGGCACTGACTAATGTGAGTTGGGGCGAATTACTGATGAAAGCTGTGTGTAAGTGTGCACAGTGGAAGAGCTGAGGAAAAAAACCATGTTACCCTGCAGCTATGGAGCAGAGAGGAGGCTGTGCGGTCTGGCCTTAGGCTATTACCTCTAAGGTAGACTTTCTGACCCATTCTCTGCTCCAGCAATGGGCTGCTCAGCGGGGTTTTGTTGACGTTGTTATGGCCTCTTGACAAGTGTCCTGTGGAATTTCTTCTGAAGTGCTCTCATAAATAATAGCATCCCTGAGAAACATCTGATACACATTATGAGACTGCACACATGAGAAATGCCATATGCTACCTCCAACATTAGGGGGTGGTTATGGAACAATAGCTGTAGGGGGTGTGTGGTTAGGTATTTTTGTTTCAGCTCTTATACATTTATTACTAGTTTATAAGTTATTAAAATGCTTGATAGGCTTACAGGTGAAGGGAATGCAGTGAATTGTGTAGGATTAGGATGGTCAATAGAATATAGTCTATTATTGCTGGTATTTTTCAACCTCTCCTATTTATTTATATTCACATTTATATTTACGGCATTTAGCAGACACTATTATCCAAAGTGACTTCCAAATCCCAAACTACAGGGGGCAGTCTCCCTGGAGCAGCTTGGGGTTAAGGGTCTTGCTTAGGAACCCAGTGGTGGTGTGCTGAAGGTATAGCACCACCACCCCTATTTATAGCATTCCCAAACGAAATCGAATTTAAATAAATATGAAATGCTCACCAGCACTAATATTAATACTATGTAGTGTTATTAAATAGACTTCTTCAAGCCCTCTTTGGTAAAGACAGTGGTTAAATATGGAACCATGAACAGTCAAAGAAGCCGTTGCTTAAACGGAACTCAGGGCAGAAGCCCTGTCAAATATGGCTCTTTAAAGAACCTTTAAAATAGTTATATGTAGCACAAAAAAGGGCTCTACTATTGTTATGAGTTAAAGGACCCTCTTGTAATACACTGAGCTCTTTTCTAAGAGCATAAGCTATTTTGAAAAGAAAGTAAATGTAGTGGTTATGGGAATGATTAAAATGTGAGTTGGTATGATTGTCATTGGCATTAATGCCACAGTATATCATTCAAATGATTCCATCCGGTCCCTAGTGTGTACTCATCATTGCCGTTGGATCGATTTATTTAAATCACCGAGTGCCCCTTGCATCGTTTGAACACTTCACGCTTAAAAGACCAATAGAAATGACACAAAATAAATTGGAACAAAAACATAACTTAGATACATTAACTTAATGTTTTTCTTTCCTCTGAAGTTTCCGCTTGGAGGTTTCGTGAGGTTTTGTTCTGTGGGTGACACTAGTTTGCAGGCTAAGCCTGTACGGTCACATGCTGTTGTATTATATATTAGTTCGTGTGTGTATAATCATCAAAAAATTGCAAAATGGGAAAAAATGTACTTGTGAGAAATACAGCTTTAATATCCTGAACTGTAACTCTGGCTCACATTGGTACATTTAAAAAAAAAAAAATCAAACCCAACAAGACTCATATCAAAAGAACTGTTTTCATATTCATTCAGGAAAGCCTATCTCCCTCTAGCACAGAGCAGCTGCTGAGCTGCTAGGAATGCTTTCAGGAGACTCCCGTCATCTCCCATGCTAAATGTACACTAGTGCCGGTGTTAGGGTTGCCGCCACCGGAGTAGCAGGACCTCTTTCACGGTCAGTGTTCCTCCAGATCAGCTTCAGCAACCCAGACACGCTGATATAGATTAGCCTGTTTGGTCGTGACACTTTTCTGAAACATTAATGGCCTTCAGTTCGGGAGAGCACAATGTGATTGGGCAAATTCCTAAAATATTTAAAGTGCGGCCCTGTTAAAGCTTTTACTGTAGGGCGCAGCACGTCAGGAGCGGTGCGGGGTAAAAGCCGGTAATTGGCGTTCCATTCTGGTGCCACTCAGTCAGCGCTCTACTCATGCTCACTCCCTTCCACTCGGCTGCTGTCACCGGCGAAGGCACTCTGATGGCAGCCCAGAAAGAGCAGCCACTCGGACAGAGTCCACCGAATGCATCTGCTCTGACAGTGACGGGCCCTGTCACCACACTGCTGCTGCTGAGGGACCTTTGATTAATATCACAATTATAAACTATAAGCTACCACCTTAAAGGAAAACTGCATATATAATATTTTGGGTTGGTTGGTGAAATAAGGCTCTCACTGATAAAAGAGCCATGCATGAGATTAATGCAGTGGGGCATCCAGTTACATCAAGTCGTTGCTCAACTTCACTGTGTACAGCCGTCATGTCCTAAAAGCCTGCATGAGCTCTGGCACAGTGACTTTAACTTGAAAACCCTTCCCCTGTGGTTTTAGCCTGGTTAATTCAAATTAGCAGACCAAGCAAGCTGCTATACAAGAGTGCTAGTGACATCAGATCAGGCTCTTTTTTTCATGATTGTGAACAACTGTACTGTGACTAATGTCATCCAGGAGTGGAAAGTAACTCACAACATATTGTTGAGTCAGAGCACTGTATTATTCTTGTTCTAAGATGTAAGTATGTATTAAAGCACATGTTTATTTCTGCATTAAATAGATATTATGCCGTTTATTCCACTTTCGAAACATAACCTGACCATTGATATCAGTCTTCGTATTGCTCTCAAATAGCTTCTGCTCCAGTACCTGCAGTTATTGAGAGTTTGTTTTTAGAAGAATGAGAAGAATTTTTTTTTTTTGCTTGAGAAATTGAAGCAATAATTAAATGTAATTTTTAGTATGTTAAAATTTTAAGCATCCTCATTTTAATCATTTTTGACTATAATATGTATGTAAAGTGAATCTTATACTGCATAGTCTTTAATGGTGTAAATCATTGGTATAGACTTGCCATGGAAAAGAAAGTAATTGTAGTCATTCTTAGATGTTGATCCAGTGAGCATGGGAAATGAATCACTGAAATAAAAAATGTCCGTACTGGTTATGTAATAAATCTAATAATATTCTCACATTCAGTAGCAGTGCACCCTAAATGCACATAGAATTAAGATTTAGACTGGTCTAATAGATTAATTGTTGGGTCTTCTTTCACCTATGAGTTGATTTGATCATATTTGTACTTTGTGAACATTTTCTTGCATTGCTGCTTTTTTATGAAAGTATTTTAGCAGTGATCTGATTACATTTTGTTTCTTTTCCTCCTGTTCAGACATGACCCTCTACTTATTCCGGGAAACGAGCAGATTGAGAATATGGATGTAAATGTAAAAAGATATGACTCCACTGGAATGTTTCACTGGTGTCCATCCAAAGACATTGAAAAAGTCATTTTGGTGGGTATTGTTTTCACTTCTACACTGTACACACTAGTTTTGTACCACTTTGTACTAATTTGTAAATTCCTCCCGACTGTAACAAGCGGAATAAATGTAACCCTTAGAAATCATAATTATTGCTGATTGTTAGAAAATCATCTTTTATTTTGTATTTTTTCCTGCAGCTCATTGATACAGATTCTTCCACTTTTATGCTTTCTGATAGAAGAAAATATATTTTAGTACATTGTTGAATATATATTTGTTTATATATGAATTATATGTATATATAATTCATACATATATACA
>JBBJLS010000148.1:14039553-14051933 GCA_037577275.1 Bryconaethiops microstoma | reverse complement strand
ATATGTATGTAGCCCAGTACCACATCACCCTGTACCATTTTTCTTTGCCAATATCAGACCCCTTACCATCTCAGTGCAGGGTGCTGAATTTGAGGAAGAAGGTGTAAATGACTAAATCAGCTAGGCTATTGCCAGGGGAAAGGTACAGACAAGTGCAAAACGAGTAGTGCCTGGGGCGTCTGTTTCAGCCAGGGACTCCACATCCTGTTCCCCTACAGCCTCAGAACAAAAGAGGCAGAGTTGGAGCTTCTTCATAAAACCATTTAATTTATATAAACTCTTTTAATCACCTCTGCAGTTCCTTAAAATCTGAAAATTGTTTTATGAAACTCCATTGATTTTTTTTGCTGTTAGCAGAACTGTAGTTATTAAACTAAATTATTAAAGCTTTAGATGGAAAATAAAACGGTTAAAATAAACATGGATCTTATGTTTTATGGGAAGCCTTTTTAGGACCCTTCCCTAGGTATATGAAGGGGTTTGGGATATATGCCTATTTAAAGAATATTTTAATATTTTTAAGTATTTTTAAGTAGTAGGTAACTAAAGGAACAGTTTTATTCATTCATTTTAATGTTGTGCATTTGCTGTCATTTGTGCGTAAAATTAACAGATGTACTTTTTGCCAATGAGATTATTTACAGATGCAACAAGCCACTTCAGTAACCTATTTTATAATTAGCGTATTTTATGCATATTTTATTTATTTATTTATGAGGTGAAGTGACATTTTTAATAAAGCCTGTGATGATTAGGAAATATTATTTACTGATCTCACTTTTCAGATTGTGAACATTGTGCACTGACTGAGTTCGTTCAAGGCTAAAAATGCAGGAGGGAAGGGATGTGTGTGGAAGGAGCCGCCTGCGCCCGACTTCAAAAGCATTTTATAAAAATAATAACTTTGTGAATGATTTCCGCTCAGATATTTGTGCTGCATTTCGTACATTATTTTTTCATTATGTCTGGAAAAGTGAGGGTAGCATTGACAACAACCGACCTGCTGCCACTGGCTGTGCTGGGTGCTTTTTGTAAATCAGAAGGTAACTACTAAAGGAAAAGATAATAACATAGACTCATATTGGTAAAGTTTGGAGCGGGGCCTTAAATCTGAATCAGGTTTATAAGTGTAGGTCCTGTGTAGTTTTATTGCTTCTTATTGTTTCTAATGTTTTATAATGTTTCAGGATTGTTTACAGGGGTTGAAAGGAATACAGTTCAGTAGAAATAGAAATCAAAACTAGAAGTGGTGCATTATAAAAAAATATTAAATACAACAACTACAACAACAAAATAATAATAATAATTATTTATTATCATTATTATTATTATTATTAGTAGTAGTAGTAGTATTTTACTGTGCAAGGCAAACAGTATAAAATATTCATGCAATTACAAATGTGAAATGAAGTGTTCGTTATAACCCACAAATTGAAACCAAATAAAATTCAGTGTATCTAGGTTTCAAAGTCTTCCATGACCATTAAATTATTAGTTTTACTGTGCTGTACGATTGTACCTGTCAGTGCATACAGGCCAGTTTTTCTTTTCGGTATTGTATAAAACAAACACTTTTTTTTAACACAATAACAGAGATCCAAACGCCCTCTTTTTTGCTAATGGAAAGAAGCCCAGATATGCTGTGGCTGTCCTGTGTCTGTTTACCAGAGGGTGCCGTGTGCTGCACTTCTGCTTCATGTTCCAAAGTGCAAATGTTAACTGTGGTAGTGCGCGCCTGTCTTCATTGTGAAAATTGAACGTCACATTTCATAGGCATTACGAAAAGGAGCCCCATTTGGCATTGTTTAGATTTCCGGCGAGGAGCTTGACTCGGACTGTCACAGTTCATGTGATGTGTTAACAGACTAAACAACAGGAGATGGAATTATTTTGTTCCGAATCTGAAATTTTTTGGAAGGTGGGGGAGTGTTAGTGTCTTCCTCCGGCTCTCGCGTCTCTCGGGCTGAGAAGAAGCACAGCGAGTGCGGCGGAATTCTGTGCTCCTTTTAAAACTTTGTGACCTGAATCTATTCCCTGCATTATGTTTGCTACTGTACCAAGAAAAAAGACTATACGCTTGCATTTTTCTCTAGTCAGCACTAAATGATGGATGTCACAACAGGCCTGATGCATTATGCATATGGCATTACTGATTTAAGGTGTTTACTTGTCAGCTTGAGGAAATGCAAAAGTGTCAAGTCATGTGAATTCATAGTCCTGTCACAGCCGCTTGTATTTCATGGCTCAGAATCGCGTTTTCACATAAAAGGTTTTCAGGATCCACTTCACCAATTTTATGGTAACAAAATGAACAACATATAAAATTTATATCCTCTGGTTGATGGAAGGCAGCAAATGCTAAATATGTCTCGGCTGACCCCTAAAAGCTGAATATCCACACTGCAGTGTTTTAGGCTGGCATCTCTGCCCTTCCATCCTTTTTCATCTTTGACACTGTCTGCCTCTTACAGCAACACAAAAGGAATATGTACCCCAGTCCATAGCCTTCCCAGTCATGGGGATTTTTGTTCTTTACCATGCAAAAGAGTCCGACTTTTATTACTAGCTAAAAGTATCCCTAAAATCCATGTGTTTACTTAACTGAACCTCCAATATGCAAACAAAGTCATTTGAACTATAGTATCCCCAGTCACTGGTATTTAGGATAATTAAGGTGCTAATGTTGCTATTAGAAAAGAAAAAAAGCTAAAGTCATGTTAAAAACAGATGCATGGAAATTTTACTTATATGTACTCTATTCGCAAATGTGTTCTTTCATAGCAACTGTTACAGAACAAAAAATGCAGTTAAAGTTAATGAGAAATATAACTCATTTCAAAATACCTGAAGTTATTAGGTGTGTTATTAATTCCTTACATTTATTCTGCATCTGTGTAAAGGGCCACCCTGTTAGGATAGACTAATATAGATTTTTTTTTTTTCTTTGTTGTGTTCTTTCATTTAATTCATGCACTGTTTATATAGTGCAAATCCCAGTGTGTCTCATTTTTACTCAGTATCAATGCATTTTAAACAAGATACCAAATGTTATATGTGACTCCAAAAAAGACCGCTAAAATAGGTCGTTGTTTTATATATTATAATGTAAAAAGCTTGTTCACCCTAGCAACAGTTGCTACCAAATAACTTGTATAGGTTAACTTAATCTGTAGCTGTATAGGTCATTATTATTAAAACTGAGATGTATTTATTTATTTATTTTTCCATCAGGTTTTACACCTCCAGGCATGGACAGATCGTCTCCAGACAACAGTCCAGTGCATGGCTTGGTTCGCCAGGCGTCCGTCACCACTGGCTCCAACATCCCAATCATTACTGAACTAGGTGAGTCGTGTCTACGGTCCCGCCACAACCATGTCAAAATCAGGTGTGATTAGAATCTAAACTACCATCCAGCAGTCTAACAGTTGTGCCTTTTATGTTGAGACGTGTGTCTGGGATGTCCGTACGTGGTGTCCAGGAGTATTCAGACTGAACAGATCAAAGTGCATGTGCTCGACAATAGTACCTTTAATGCACATGGATAGGTGCTGGACTTGCAAAGTGGCAAAAAGCATGTTGTGAAATGGGTCCATTTATTAATAACAATGACGGTGGCAGTATTCCCAGAGCAGAAGGACTCATGAAAGTTTCAGATCTCAGAGGGCACTAAAGCATGTGGGACTGGCCACTCTAACTCTCCGCTGACCCAATTACAGTGCACTTCAGAGGAGGGGCCCGCGAAGCGACGAGCATCACACACCTCGAGCACTCGAATTCCAGTGGCCCCCCTGGACCAGAGGAATCGGATACGACCCATGAGGGGCTTCCAGAGGCCCACATCTGAGACCCTTAATCTCAGAGCAGTTAGAGTAGCCAAAATAGCGAGAAACACAACACAAGCTGAAAGGAACATTTTGCGCTTCTTAGGTGTTCGCCTATATTCGCCCTAATCCCATCGAGTGTTTTTCCTTTTCAAATACCTTACTGCTACAGCAATGAAAGCCTAAAACCCACATGCCGTGGAGGCAGGCTCTGTTTACCAGTTAGGCACAGATGTCTGGTATCTCGCTCCGCACTTCCAGATGCTGTGCCCCTCTCGAAGCAGATACTGTACCTTTAGATTTCTAATCCCACTGTTGATATGATGCTCTCAATTATGCTCTTCCTTTTTGTTTGCCTTTGAACTTGTTTCAATAACAATCTCCCCTCAACACTGTTTTATCATCATTAGCTAAGCCTGGCAAACTACTGCCTTTGGTTTCATTCAGTCAGGAAAAAAACAGTGGAACCAACATACAAATGATAACAGAACTGGGTAAGCTGTGCCTTTGTCCTCCACTCCACTGACGCTCTGCCTCCTTCATCGGCTTGTCTTGATTTCTCTGGCTGCAGATGAGGCCTGCTCCCATGGCATCACTTTGAACACATTTTTATTCTTGGTTCTGGTTGAAATTGACTGTCTTGTTTTGGACTCTTTTTTTATGATTTTTTTTTTTCCCCCTCTCTCAGAGCATCGCTAGGCCTTTGATCACGCTAGTCTGTCCTTGTGGCTGTTTCCATAGCATCTCCCTGCAGTTCATTTCTGGAGCCCAAGCTCTTTTTCATCAGCAGCCTGTCTGAAAGACTGACATTTCTCTTCCACAGCTCACAGGAAGTCTGGGAAGAAATCAAATTTCAAAAAAAAGAAAGAAAAAAAAAAAAGTAAAAAAAAAAAAAAAAAGCCCTCCAGATAAAACCTTCCTTTAAGCTGTTTATTTTTATTTATTTATTTTGGAGCTGGTCCTAATCTCTAAAGCATACATTTTGAAGAGGGGTGAAACAAAGATTTGTATGAAGCCGTGTTCAAATGGAACTGGATTTCGGGGCATTTTCTCCAAACACTGGCTGCTCTAGATAATACTCTCAAACACACACCGTTGTTGTAGTTGAAGTAAATGTTCAGGTTTTTCCAAATTGGGCTGTCACGCTGAACAGTAACGCTTGTATTTGTGACCTTATCATATAATTAGTTGTCTTCAATGAGCAATTAGATGATTCCCTACTCATTATACATTTCAATATTCATTCTTAGGGTGCATTATACACAGCACACGCAGAGAGTTTTTGCCATTGAACTCATTCTGGTTTTCACAATCTATACAGCGTTTTGAGCACATCCGTTTCAGGTGGATGTTTTTGTTTGCGTGTGTTGTTTTTTATATGGTTTTTTTTTTTTTTTTGGACTGTCTGCATGGTCTCTGAAGTGCATGGTTTATGTTTTCTGCATTGTTTATGTTTTTCTAACATATGAGCACAAGGTTTGCTGCACAACTGTTCAATTATTCCAATCCAGTGTTACTTCAGTTTTATAATAGAGTAAATAATCCCTAATATCTTGTTTTGAATATTACATGGTTAGCAGCTGGCTGAAGATGTTTGTGAGCATTTTAGTGTTTGTCTGCTGTGATTGTAATGGTGTGTTTGTGCAACAGTGAATGACTCCAACGTTCAGTTCCTGGACCAAGATGACGACGACGACCCGGACACGGAGCTGTATCTGACCCAGCCCTTTGCCTGTGGGACCGCCTTTGCTGTCAGTGTGCTGGACTCACTTATGAGCGCGGTGAGTTTAATATTGATCGCCCACAAATATATTACACATGCTGCTGTCCTGCAGGTAGTAATACACAGATTTACAGCATCATGTAAAACATTTTTAATACATTAGACTTGTCAGGGGATACGTACTCATAAATAAAATAAGACCTAAGACCTAACACTGTTGATGATGATGAACATTCCTGGGTTCATCATCATCAACAGCAAGCATTTGGTCTATCTTCACATTCTTTGTCACTAATGTACCAAAAATTGAATTAATTATTTCATCGTTGTGTATCGTCAGTGTGTAAAAACGGTAATTGCCTGTGCATAGGGAACTACATTTTTACCTAGTTGGTTATTATTGTGACAGCATTGAGATGAATAATGTCTCGTAATACTTTTCTGAGTATATCATGGGTGCTCTTGGTATTCTTAGAAAACCTAGCCTGTAAACAATATTAACCAGTATATAATAACTGCATGGAGACAAGTAGCCAACTGGATGTCAGCCGATTACACCGTAGTTTTATTATATTAATGGATTTCAGAACTGTTACTTAGTAGTGTTTTGCAAATGTAAAAAACATCCACTTTATTCATCAGTTCTTCTCTTTTGTCCATCAGAAAAACTAAATTTCACCCACCTTTTTTGTCACCCTCTGTCCATCATTAAAAAGACTCAATACACTTCGGTAAAACTTTATTTTTTACAGATATTGAGCATAGTTCTTACATTTTCAGTGGGGTTTATGTGTGTTCTCTGTTAACAAAGGAGTGAATTAGAAAGTAACTTGTCAGAAGCTTTGTCGTCGGTCCATTTTCCTCTCATCATGAGGTGTTATATAGAATTACGTGAAGTTGTCTCATGATCTGTTGAAGCTAATCCTCTGAAATAGTGCATAGGAGAGAGGAAACCTCAGGCTGTGGTGCGCTCAGATGTAGGACTAGAGCGTTACCGGTAGGCAGAAGGTACGTAAATGAAACGCCACGTTGATCAGACACTACTGTCAGCCACAGTGACATCAAAAGGAAAGTTGTTGCCAAGACTCCTCATATAATGTGTCATGAAATGAACTTTCAAGAGGCTTATTAGATCTTTTAACAAGGTAAGTGCTCGGGTTCTCTTTAATGGCATGCCTTGACACACAAGGTGGGCTCCTATGAGGTCCAAAAGCTTTAATCTCCAAACAATGTCATGTTGGGTAGAAAAGGAGAGATAAGACTTTTTTTCTTCCTCTCTCTTTCTCTTTTTCTGCCCTTTTCCCCCCCTAACTACGACCATTTCTACCACACACCCCTCACCCCCACCTTATCCGCATGATGGCTTAATTCCAGTACCTTTCACTTTAAGTGAAGTTAGAACAAAGCAGCCTTCAAGTGCGTTCCACTCTGGACAAAGGTGAAGCTGGCTAATAGACAGCTCTCATCCATCATTCAGCTGAATGGTGCTGTCAGGGGCCTAGAAAGGTGTCACTCCAGCACACAGTCCGAGTCCCACCTCCCTCTACCGTTCATGCCAGCGCCTGACATGCTGAAGCAGACGTGCACACACACACACACACACACACACACACACACACACACACAACAGTCTTGCAACAGTACAGAGCCACTTCCACACAATAATGAATGCCATATATATATATATATATATATATTTGTATGCAGAAATAAGATTTATATTACATTTACATTCATTCATTTAGCAGATGGTCTACAATCCATAGAAACCAAACCAATGCTCTGCACCTCAGATTTATAATATAAAAGACGGGACTTGCAATATTGACCTAGTGAAAAGTAAGTGCAGACCATGAGGATATGAGCCCTTTAATGTTTAAACAATTATAATAATTGAATAATTACACATTCTTGACAGAGAACACACTTATTTTTATAATATTAATTATAAACATATTTTAATAATATTAATGTTTAATTATGATGATGAGAATGTTTTTTTATTTGCAAAACTAGAAAAGATATATATATATAACTAGAAAAGATATAACTAGAAAAGATATATATATATATATATATATTCCCAAACTTTTTTTTTGTCGAAGTGTAATTTGATATTGCCCAGCTGTGGTTGTCTTCACTTTCTTTTTGTAATTGTGTTTTTTTTTGTTTTGTTTTTTTTAATTCACAATCAACTTTTTTTTTTCTTAAAAAACATGAGTAGTATTGTGTAGCCAAAAGACTGATTCTGATGTTGATAAGTGATGTGGGAGTGCGTTTTCTCTTGTAAACTTACATTATAATGTATGTTTAGGATTTTAATTTGGTGTGTGTTGATAACGCGCACATTTTGATTCCAAAAATCAAAGAATTATGCAGACCTGAATCTTGTACATTTGCCATGGGGGCTCACCCTCTGACAGCATTCTGGGCCACATGAAGCTCTAATTAGTTCTTGTAATGATAATTGATATCAGACAGGTCTTCTGGTAATAGCACGTGTGAAATGCTCTCCTGTTAAGCATGGCTGCTGATATCAAATGAACATTGAAGAGGAAGAGGGGAGGAAAGGGGCAAAAAAAACCCAGTAACAACAACAACAACAGCTGGCTTAATTGCATTCCCGTGTCTCTTCCCGTGGTGGAGAGCACGATGTGAAGAGACAGCTCAGGGTCTAGATAACAAGGCTCAGGATGGCTTGGGAAAAAAAAAGCCTCAGTGTCTTCCTTCCCGCCGCGGCTCTAATGGCGCTCCCATCCGTATCCCCCACCTTATCTCCTCAGACATACTTCAACGATAATATCCTCACGCTGATCCGGACGCTGGTCACGGGA
This sequence comes from Bryconaethiops microstoma, assembly GCA_037577275.1. Taxonomy (NCBI): domain Eukaryota; kingdom Metazoa; phylum Chordata; class Actinopteri; order Characiformes; family Alestidae; genus Bryconaethiops; species Bryconaethiops microstoma. Next base: position 14,043,552 of record JBBJLS010000148.1, on the reverse strand, counting down.
GGCGCCACGCCGGAGCTGGAGGCACTGCTGGCAGAGGAGAACGCGCTGCGCGGAGGCTACAGCACGCCGCAGACTCTGGCTAACAGGGACAGGTGTCGGGTGGCCCAGCTGGCCCTGTATGACGGGCCCTTCGCAGACTTAGGGGTAAGTGGGATGCTTAAGAGGAGCTGACACGTTTTGTCACTTTCCCCAACAGCATGTGGTCCCCTGTCCCACGCCTGTGCCGCCCGCTAATGCAAACTGAACACGCTGTGCATGCAGAGGAGGCCCAGAGAAAGAGAGGGAAAGAGAGAGAGAGAGAGAGAGAGAGAGAGAGAGAGAGAGAGAATGTCTGTATGCATGTGCAGGAGGCAGTTGGGTGGAAAAATAAGCTTGTCTCAAACCATTCCTCGCATTTTTTCCTGCATTATCAGCTATGTAACACTGATCCCTATTTTTTAGTCCGTGTCACAACAGTCTACGGGCGACGCAGAAATGATACAAATTCAGGGGATATTCCTCTGCTTTACAAATGCTTACTGTAAAGCTTAGTATAGCAAGTGACTAGCTATGTCAAGCCTGGAAGTCTCTCTGCTTCTCTGAAAAAATATTCCACTGGTAAAATCCTTTCTTGAATTTTTGACCACTGTTGAAGTTGTAACTTTTTTTTTTTTTTTTAACGTTTTTTTACATTTCTCTTTCAGGATGGTGGTTGCTACGGGGACTTGTTTTGTAAAGCATTAAAAACGTACAATATGCTGTGCTTCGGGATCTATAGATTAAGAGATGCACACTTAAGTGCACCAAGCCAGTGCACGAAAAGGTGAGCGGTCCTTTGCTGACCATTTCACACAAAACATCACAAGTCTACAGTTATAGTGAAAACTCAAGTCTTTTCTGTCTGTTTTTCAAACGAGTTTATACCATCTTTTTCTAGCCAGTGTATAATGCCAGGTACAATGGTTGCATGAATCAGAATTAGAATTGATTAATAGTTGTAGGTGTACAACACACAATCTGTCACTCTAGTTAAAAGATGCATTTATGGAAATATGCTGCATGAGCTCTGATAAAGCATTTTTCACAATCGATTATTCTCAAATTTAGTTAGTCAATCAGGACTGAAAAGAAAAATGCTTGGTGTCTAAAGTTTACTTCATTTGTTTTGCACTGGATTTTAAAAAAATTATTTAAAAGATGAAGCTTTAACAAAAGTACACAGAAAATCCATGCTTTGAGGTGAGTTTTAGGTTTTTAGAAAGCAGAACCTCTTGGCAATTGGCTTGTACCTCTTTTATAAGAGCAGTACTTCATATTCAAAAAGTTCTTATTAACTTTATCTATCTTTGAACTTCTATTTTGAAAGATATAAATGCCACACAGTGTGAGAGACCACATAAGCAAATCTGTTTGAGATAACTTAAAGGGCCCATATCCCACATTTTCTTGTATTCCCTGCTTAAGGGAAACTTGGTAAAATGGTCTGTACAGTTTATGTAGCAAAAATGAATTAAACAGAATTAAACAGATTCTGTTTAAAAGTAATGTATGTAAATGACCTCTGTTCTGATTGGCTACCCTGTATTGTATCTAGTAGCAAATCAAAACAGAGATCATTTACATACATTACTCTTAAAAGCTGTCTTGGGTGAAACACTTCTTATAACTTCTTATAACAGTGTGATGAGGAGAAGCTGCTGAACTGAACTAATTAGTTCAAACTGACTGTGTCGTTTGGGTTTGTGGTATGTTTTGAAAGTGTATCTGTATTAACACATTACAACTCTTTTATTTTAAAAAGTGAGGAAAATAAGGTTTTGCATGATATGAGATCTTTAACTTAATGAGGCTGGAGGCAAGTGTGTAATGATTTGGGCATTCACTTTACACAGTCAGTTTGAACTAATTTGTGAGGTACATCAGCTGCAGCATTAAAACCACTGACAGGTGAAGTAAATAACACTGATTATCTCATTACAGTGGCATCTGTCAAGAGATGGGATGTAATAGGTAGTCATTTCTTGAAGTTGATGTGTCGGAAGCAGGAAACATAGGCAAACAAAGATCTGAGCAACTTTTACAAGGACATTCCTTATGAGATGTTACTGCTATGCATTGGTTATTAGCTACCAAAAGTGATCCTACGAAGGATATGCTAGGTCATGGGCGCTCAAGGTTCACTGATGTACACTGGCATCGAAGGCTAGCCCATCTGGTCTGATACCACAGAAGAGCTAATGTAGCACAATTGTTGAAACAGGCTAATGCTCTCTGTTATAAAAAGGTGTCAGAACATACAATGAATTGCACCTTGCTGTGTATGGGGCTGTGTAGCTGCAGACTAGTCGGAGTGCCCATGCCAACCCCTATCCTGCAATGGGCACACGAGCATTAGAGCATTAAGGTTCAAGGTGACTTTATTGTCATCAGGGGCTGTGTACACATACATAGTGTGATGAGACATATTGCAGCATTCAACAAAGTGCAAGTTGCAACAGAAATAATACACTAAATAGACAACACAACAATGCAACAGTGTAGTATGAACAGAATGCAAACCATCTAGAGTGACTAGCAAAACACCATAAGTATGATATCAAGCAGGAGAGAGGTAGCAGCATCAAACAAAGTGCAAGGAATGACAGAAACAATACAATAAATAGACAATATAGCAATGCAACAGTATGGTGTGCCTGGGATATAAACCTTACAAAATGACTAGTACATTACTCCATAAGTATGATATTGCAACAAGAGGTAATTAGCAGCTTTGAACACCGTTTAGTGAGTGCAAATTATTAGCTTATCCTATAACAGGACATAAGTGTGCATGTTGTGGCATTAATCAAAAGGTAAAGTGGAGGTGCCATTGAAAGTCCACAGTGTAAAATGAGAGGTAATGAAGAGGTAGCAATGTGGACGGCTGGGTGTGTGTGTGTCAAATACCTGGGGAAATGATGGGGCCAGGACGCACTATGGAAAGAAGGCATGTTGGCGGAGGAGGTGCGATGCTCTATTATTTTGTGTTCTGGCATTCATGTGATTTTATTTTGACAAGTACCATCTACCTATACCCCTTCATGGCAACAGTTTTCCCTAATGCCAGTGGTCTATTTCAGCAGGATAATACACCCAGCTACACTGCACAAATTATTCAGGAATGATTTGAGTAACATGACAAACAGTACATGGTGTTGACTTGGCCTCTAACTTCCCCAGATTTCAGTTCAATCCGGCATCTGTGGGATGTGGTGGACAAAGTACTCTGATCAGTGGAGAACTTTAAGACTTTAAGGGATTCTGCTTATGTCATTGCTGGTGCCAGATACCACAGAATACCTTGTAGACTCCATGTCTTGACGAGTCAGAGCTGTTTTGATGACATGAGTGGGACCTATAAATATGAAGCAGGTGGTTATGGCTTATTTGGTTATAAGATTCCTACTCTTACAGCTGCGTTACCTTTGTAGCTCCACTGCAAAACTAAGGACACTTTAGAGAACAAACATGTATTGGCTGATTTGGAGCAAGTTGTGTTAGGAAATGGAAACTGTACTATTCACCAAATTATCACTTTACATTATTAATAGTAAAGCCCAGTTTAGGAAATGTTTTAGTGATTGCAAACAACTATTGCCTTAATACTTTACAGACATTCCAGCATATTTGTACCTCAACAGATACGTCATCACCAACCCACCCTACGAGTTTGAGCTGGTCCCCACAGACCTGATCTTCTGCCTGATGCAGTTTGATCACAATGCAGGCCAGTCCCGAACTAGCCACTCCTCTCATTCCTCACACTCGTCCAGCAAGAAGAGCTCCTCGGTCCACTCCATCCCAGCCACCAACCGGCAGAACCGCAGCAGCAAGGCTCGCGAGGCCCGAGACAAACATAAGTAAGACTGGCCTTTCTTTCCTGGACTGTGTATCTGTGCTCTGTGTGTGTGTGTGTGTGTGTGTGTGTGTGTGTGTGTGTGTGTGTGTGTTTGTGAGCTTGTTAACTGCTGTCTTTCGCAC